>CM050919.1:28887388-29356364 GCA_027742785.1 Vigna reflexopilosa
CACTACCAGAAGTATATTTTGAACTTGTCAAATTTTTTATTTCCTTTTTAGTAAACATTAAATATTTTAATTGGACTATATTGAAAGAATTTATATTACTATCCCATTTTAAACCGTCTTCAAATATTTGCCTTATTTGTTGCTTTAAAAATAATTTAATTTTAATTCATCATCAATAATAAGATTTTTATACGGTATAAATCATTTTAAATATGAATTTTAAAATAATAATTACGAAATTAATAATCTTACTATACGCAATAAAACCATGATTACAATCCTTAATACATTAGTGAACATTTTATTGAAAATTACTGAATATTGCAATTTGTTAAATTCTTTTAACTGTTTCCTTTTTAGTAAATATTAAATAATACTTTAGTTGTAAAACATTCAAAAACTTTATATCACTATATAAAGTCAAAATTCCTTAAAATAACCCAATTTTAATGTATGATAAGGAATTGTTTATATGGGTATTAAGCGAGAAAACGTAAATGTTAAATTAAGAATTATATTTATTTTTAAATTTTATTTTAATAATATAAGTAGAACAATAAATAATTTTCTTATTCATATATCTCTTAATTTATTATATCTTTTAATTTTGTTTTCTCTAATTTGTCATCTCTAAGCATTTGAAGAATTTTTCTTCCTTTTCTTTCTTTCGGTTTTCAAACAAAATCTAGAAAAAAAAACCATGATCAACTTGTGAGAACTTCATTTGGGGTAAGTTCTTTTTTGTTTTCTTTCTCGGATCCCAAGTTCTCTCCTCTTTCTTGTTGGCATTGGATTGAGAAATATGTATTTCCTTGCTTGTATCTAGGGTTTGATAGGGGAAGCTAATGCGGATCTTAATTTAAATTACCGTTTACATTTAGGAAATTATCTAAATTTGTGCAGATAATTTTGTATGTGAATTTTATGTTATGAGAAATTATAATTTTTAACTTCAAAATTTGATTGATAATACGATTGATCTAGGAATTTAAATTTTTTTTTTCTTCGGATCGGTAAATTTAATTTAATCTATTTGTGAGATACTTTGTAATTTGATTACTATGGTTAAGAGGATCAAATGTAAGAATTTGGAAAGCATTTATGTTAAAACAAGTTTAGAAAAAAAAAATGTAAAATGATATATAACAATTGAACCTGCGATGTTATTGAATCAAGAATTTGATTTTAGGTGAAAATGAATAGTATATATTATACATAATATTACGAGAGATTATTGATTTGGTTGAATTTTTTAATTTTATTGTTTTTATTTTTATTTTTGCGTAATATGTAAGATCCATTTTAAAAGCTTATCATTGATAAAATAAAACATCATCACATTAATAAAAAAAACAGATTGTTTCCAATATATATATATATATATATATATATATATATTGTAATATCTTAAAGTGTATCAAATTTTAGTTGACAAAAATATCTCATATTTATATTCTAAATTTTAAGGTTAAGGTTATTTGAATAATTTCTGATTTTATTTTAAATTAAAAACAAAAATTATTAAAATAGCCTGTGTTTAAAATATGTTTTTTTATGAATAGAAATTTTTTTGTCAACTAAAATTTGGTACACTTTAAGAAGTTACCTAAGTTAGCAAACCTCTCTCTATTATCTATATATATATATATATATGTATATATATATATATATATATATAATATTAATATAATTATCTCAAAATATAAATAATCATAATAATAAATATATGCAAAAAAAAATTAAGGATGATTTAAAGTTTTTAAAAACTCTTAAACAAGAAAACTATTAAAACCTAAAAAAAGAATATTTTTCATCATTGCTGCCTTCTACAAGAGGCATATATTACTTAACTCCTCATATGCTCACACCATAAAGCAATTATCTTAAAAGAGACAAACAAAACACAAAACAAAGATAAGTTAGTGTGCAAAAAGATTATTTTAAGATAGTTAAGTCATATTAAATATAAGCTAATCATGAATTAAATATAATAAATCATATAGATACATAGACACTATACTCAATTATCCGGCTCAACCCACCACGGGTTAGTTGGTTAAACGGGTTGACTCACTGGCTCATTTAATTATATGTTTTTTTTTAAATAAAAAAATTAATTTTTTTAATTCAAATTTAAATAAATGTCACCCTAAAACGATGTTAAACTCCAAAGACAATTCAAAAACAAAAAAAATATCCTACAAATCAAGCGTAATCCAAAAGCATGTACAAAAGGCGAACAAATAATTAATATTGTTAATTTTTGTCTCACTTGTCCATTTATAATATTAGAGTCTTAAATAGATAAATTTATAATATTTTTCTCTCTTGAAACATCTTCTTTTTTATCACTATCTACAATATAATAAAAAAATATTAACCAATAATATTGAAACACAAAATAATAAATAATTAAATTAAATTAGGTGGGTTGGTGAGCCAACCCGGCTCACCACGGGTTCAACCCGGTGAGCCGGGTTCTAAGTGAGCCAAGTTGAAAACTAGCCCGCATAAAAAAATTACATTTTTTTCAAACCCAACCCGGCTCAAACCCGTGGTGAACCAGGTTGGCTCGCGGATTACAACTCATTTTGACAGCACTATGTACGCTTGTGGTGGTTTCTAGGTTCTATAAAACCATAGCCTCAAAGGGTTATTACTTGACCACACACAAGGTTAATCTTTTTCATGGCTAAGACCAAACACAATCTATAAATTAGGACCTCCTATTGTTCTTCACGACATAACATATTCTACTCTATTTGAGCCTAAATGGTTATTAAAGCATCGGGATATCCCATATTGAATCTCATATATCAATGCATGCATTAAAGATCATCACCACAAAGAATTTCTCCTTGAAATTCCTTCAACAATATCATCATACATACCCACAGTCATATCATCGCCACAATTAATAATAAATAACATTATAAACATACCTCAATTCCATCAATACCTATCTCAAATATCCAAAGAAGGAAATAAATTCATTCAAACAAATTGGCACTAAGATGTGATGCTTAACGCTAAACCATTCACAAAGAGTGGCGCTTAGTGACAATATTGACGCTCAGTGCCATTCTTCTAAAAAAGTTTGCGCTCAACGCATTTTTTGTCACTCAGCATATTGGAGCTAAAATGATCAAGAATTGTAGTACAAAGATGGCATTCAGTGGTACACTTTGTCGCTCAACACCCTAGAACTAAAATATTCCTAAACCTGTAGCACAAGGCTTAGTGCCACTATGATATCACTCAATGTCATATCAATTAACAGTAGATGAATTTTGTGATTTTAAGTGAGCTTTAACTTGATCAATTGCTCAAATTGGTACTCTTTTCTCAATGAATTGATTCAAAATGATTTTAAACATGAAAACTCGTACCAATTTTCTCAATTGCTCAGATTCTAAAAATTTTAGTCAAAAAAACCCAAGTATAAACAAGCATAAAAATAATGAACAAATCATTCAAACCATGCAAACTAAATTAACCATACTCACACAAATCAAATTCATAAAAAAACAACTAAAGTTCATTTTCAACATAAAATCAACCATCAACATGCATTCATGAAGACTAACTTCCCTTACCTGACCATACAGCTCATAAGACCCTAACCAATGAAACTCCTCCCAACTTGCAAGATGTAACACCTTAATTTTTGAATGTCACGATTACGAGTGAAAATTTAAAATTTTAAAATCATAACACCATTACAGAAATCCAAATTCAATAAGTCTTGACAATTTCAAAAAAGAATAACAAAAGTTCCAATTTAATTATAAAATAAAATTCCATATAAAATAGTTTATTCAAACAACCATAAATTCCCCAATTCTCTCAATCCACTCATCGCGCTATACAACATCTGAACTAATTGCATGATCATATGCTCCTGTATAAAAACGATCATCGCAGGTGGAAACCACAACCACAACATGCAAGGGTGAGCTAATAAAAATATCATAACATACAACATAACATATTCATATTAAACACAGAGTAAGATCACCATAAAAAACATATTCCATCACAACATTAACATCACAACCAAATCATTCATGAACCAATGTTGTTTCCTTCTACTATGTCATCATAACCTATTCTTACTAATAGGGCGGACATAACCTGTTATCACTAACAAGACGATTCAAGTCGTCTTCCATTGCAACTTCAGACCTATCTCTCCGACTTCTCAAGGACTAAGGAGTAAAACATCGATACTATTCACATTAGTGTACTATACTCAGCACGAGCCAAAGCTTTTTGGGTGAGACATTCAACCTTCTTGAGTCCTCGCACAAGAGGAAGAGTAATACTCGAATCTCTGTCTCTACACGAGACCCAACATTCTTAACGTAGCGCAGTACGTAAAGCTCACACATGACCTACCACAATACAAGGAAATAACATAGTTTCTTACTCACACAATCACGCAACATGTTATCTACTTCTTCTGCCACTTAGTCATCCATAGGTACCTTATATCCTATCTCTTCATATCTCTCTTACGATGCATTATCATCTCTTCATAAGTCATATGTCCTTAATCTTTCCCAAGTTAGTGAACCTAAAACCTATAATCAAGCCATCAAACATGATTCTTGGAGAAATGCCATGGATCAATAAATTGGAGCTTTAGAAAATTCCAAAACTTGGGCTTTGATTGATCTACCTTATGGAAAGAAACCTATCGGATGTAAGTGGGTATACAAAATAAAGAGGCATGCTGATGGAAGTATTGAACGATACAAGGCAAGGTTAGTAGCCAAAGGCTACACACAACAAGAAGGCTTAGATTACTTTGAGACGTTTTCACCTGTTGTCAAACTCACAACAAAGATTGGTTCTGGCTTTAGCAGCCTCCAAACATTGGTATTTACATCAACTAGATGTAAATAATGCTTTTTTACATGGGGATCTAGATGAAGAAGTATACATGTCTCTTCCTCTTGGCTACAAAACAGAATAATATATACACAATTTTCATCCTTTCTTTTCTCGTAACATGGTATCAGAGGAAAATTAATTCTTGCTCACGTTCTTCCGCAACTAACTCTATTACTGCCAAGATCTTCATCTTCTACCTTTTGTTCTTGGCCTTCTTACAATTTCTTCTCCTTCTATGGCTACTTCCTTTGTTACTCTCGCATCGTTATGTTTTATGTTTTGACTTTGCTTTCTAGGGTTTTCAATGAGAAACAATTGGGTGCTTTAATCACTCGTAGCCCTGGATTGATTTTTGAGGAATCTAGAGAAATTTCTGAAGATTCGGGTTGTGAAATTTTTTGTCCAATTTGAGGTTGTGAAATTCAATGGCTTCTACATTCGTTCCTTCTTCTACTAATTCTCAGGCGCAACCACATTCCTCAACTCTGGGACTTTCTAAAGAGCAAATTCATGGTCTATTGACACTTCTTCCTCAATCTAATCCCATAGTCACACATTCTACCGATCTAGTGAGTTCTCATAATGTTCCACTTCTTCTCAGGATCAAGGTAATATACATTCCCAATGAATTCTAGACACAGGTGCTACTGGTCATATATCCAGTTCTTTGTCTCATTTTATTTATTATCATAGAATCTCACCAATTACAGTATCACTACCCAACAAGAACTCATCATTTGTTCATTATTCTGGCAAAGTTTCTCTTAGCCCACACCTTACTTTACATAATAATGTCTTGTTTGTTCTTAATTTTTCAGTCAATATTATTTCGGTCACAAAGTTAACTAAGTCTCTATCTTGTAAAATTACCATTTCTGAATTTTCATGTGAAATACAGGACAAGCCAACATTGCAGATGAGTGGGAAAGCTGAAGAAAGAGATGACTTGTATATCATGATAGTTCCTGCATCCACACCCTTTGGTTCAACAACTTCTATTACTCTTGAGAATTCCATTGCTTGTTCTACAATAAGACCTAACTCTATAGATATTTGGCACTCTAGACTAGGGCATCCTTTTTCTTCTTGTTATATCAAATTACGCACCATGTATGCCACTTTACCTGATACAAAACACACTCATTGTGATACTTGTCACTATTCTAAGCAAAGGAAATTGCCTTTTCAATTAAGTATTATTGTTTCAAAAGCTCCTTTTGATTTAATTCATGTTGATATTTGGGGCCCTATTCTACTTCTTCTGTTGATGGTTTCAAATATTTCTTAACTATAGTGGATGATATGTCTAGACACACATGGATTAAATTGATGGCAAGTAAGTCAGATACAAGATCACAACTTATTGGCTTTGTTTCTTATATCAAAACACAATTTGGCATTGATGTAAAAGTTGTTAGATCAAATAATGGTAATGAGTTTGCAATGACAGATTTTTATAGACAAAAAGGGATACAACATCAATTATCTTGTGTTGAAACACCTCAACAAAATGGAGTTGTTGAGCGAAAACATCAACACATTCTCAATGTTGCTAGATCTTTAATGTTTAAATCCCATTTGCCCATAACTTTCTGGTCTTTTGTTGTTCGTTATGCTGTGCAACTCATTAATGTTTTACCTTCCAAAGTTTTGGCATATTTTTCTCCATCTCAGCGGTTACACAATGTTAAACCTGACATTACTTACTTGCGAGTTTTTGGCTCACTTTGCTATGTTTCAACTCTTCAAGGTCATAGAACAAAATTTCAACCTCGTGCAAGAAAATGTGGTTTACTTGGTTTTAAAAAAGGAGTGAAAGGTTGCTTTTGTTAGATTTAAACTCTACGAAAATTTTTCTATCAAGAAATATGGTATTTTATGAAAACATATTTCCTTTTGTTACTAGTGACAAGCACTCACCTATTGATACACAAAATTCCTTGGATTTTGTCACCAAAATCATTTCCTCTCCATCACCTATTTTCTCAGAAGTTACTGATCAACACTCTTTACCACCTACATCTCCTCCTTCTATTGTTCCAGACCCTGTTATTTTTTCTTCTCAACCTGATTTTGTTGAACCTGTCATTGCTACTCCACAAAGGAAATCAACCTGGCCAAAACATAAACCATCTTATCTGTAGGACTATCATTGCAACATGTTATCTACTTCTTCTGCCACTCAGTCATCCACAGGTACCTTATATCATATCTCTCTTATGATGCATTATCATCTCTTCATAAGTCACATGTCCTTAATCTTTCCCAAGTTAGTGAACCTAAAACCTATAACCAAGCCATCAAACATGATTGTTGGAGAAATCCCATGGATCAAGAAATTACAGCTTTAGAAAATTCCAAAACTTGGGCTTTGACTGATCTACCTTATGGAAAGCAACCTATCGGATGTAAGTGGGTATACAAAATAAAGAGGCATGTTGATGGGAGTATTGAACGATACAAGGCAAGGTTAGTAGCCAAAGGCTACACACAACAAGAAGACTTAGATTACTTTGAGACTTTTTCACCTGTTGTCAAAATCACAACAGTGAGATTGGTCCTGGCTTTAGCAGCCTCTAAACATTGGTATTTACATCAACTAGATGTAAATAATGCTTTTTTACATGGGGATCTAGATGAAGAAGTATACATGTCTCTTCCTCTTGGCTACAAAACAGAATAATATATACACAATTTTCATCCTTTCTTTTCTCGTAACAACAAACATGGTTACTTCCCCTTACAAACTTATACCCGTTCCCATGATTCATCGAATCACAACCAACCAAAATAAGCAAGGTCAACTCCCCTTAAAACATCATCATAAATTAATTAATGCATTCAAAATAATACCAAAACGAATACCAATTTTACTCAATTAATCATGTACACATACAAACAAGGCAAGAAAAAAAATCAAGAATCAAGAATCAAGAATCAAGAAATCAATGATGTAACCAATCATGAATGTAAGCTCCCCTTACCTTGGTCAATACTAAGGGTTTATCTACACCTCAAGGATCACAACAAATCTCCCTTTGCACTAACGTTTTTTTACAACTATTCCTTTTCTTTCCAAGAACGTTTCTCTCTCTTTTTATTTTCCTAATGCCATAGTTTCTATATAAATAGGAGGTGTCTAATATAGCGACAATTATGTGTGGGATTAATTTTTCTTGTGTGAAATATACACATAGGATACTCTATTTATAATAAAGGTCCATAAAGAGTAATAACAATTTACTAAGATAAAAGATATAGATAAGATAAAATAAATTTATCTTTAATTTAATTAATTCTGATAAGTCCTATATAATATATTCTATCTTAATATTTTTATTCTAATTAATTATGATAAGTCTATCAATAATATATTATTATTGTCTAACCATAATATCTAATTTATATATAATAATATCTCAATATATCCTTTAATTAACTATATAACAATATTCAAGAATATCATTTAGAATATATTTAATAATATTATTTTCTAATAATAATATCTCTTTTAATCTCTAAACTTACAAAAATTATATCTCATATTTTCTTTCAACTACTTTTTAAAATAACAACTACTAAATCTTCTAAAAGATTTATATAATGTTTTTTTATTAAATTCTAACATTATTTAATTTGCATACTTTTCATGTCTACATCCCCTTATTTTAATATCTTACACCTAATTAATAAAAGATAAAAGGCTCTTTTTGCTCGTAAGCTAAAATATAAATAAAATAACATAACAATTATGTTCTAACAAGGTGTACATTCAATAACATTAATTTTCCAACAAAAATACCAAAGTCACAAGACTATCTTATTTCTAAGACACCTATTTTTTCTGGATTTGACATAAAATGCTTTATCTACACATAATCACAAGAATAATTAGGACATACCATTATGATCATTAATCAGTATAAACTCTTTGATGACAAAGACACATACAATTGGAAGAAGGTTTACATTCAACCGATAACAGAAAGACCAAGGAAAAGAAGTTAATATATTTTTTTAAATCACTAACTGAAATACAATTTCACTCGACAAATTTAGAAAAACTGAAATTTTATCATTTATTCTTATGTTTTAAGTAAGTGTCTTCTATACAGTTTTAATTTATTTTCATAATAATATAGATGTGTATATAAATGTGATATATTTTATTTTTTAATTGATCTATTTAGTAAAAACCAAATATGTTATGGAATATCAATTCATGTACATTTTGTGAAACGAGTATAGAAAAACTACCATAATCCTATTTTATTCTCTAATTAGGATTGAGATTAATCTTGAGAGTCAAGTTCTTTAACTATAAATTATCTGTTAGTATAAAATATTCAAAGTCAATATAATTTTTAAGTTAATCATTTAAAATACCTCATGAAGATTAATATAAAATATTCTAGTTAAAAATTGTTGACCTTTGTAATTGGCTTTTACAAAATTACTATTTTATAAGTTATCTTTAAAGTGAGACATATCCTAATTAAGATTCTGAAAAAGATAAAAGATGAATTTGTTCTTATATACTTAAATTGGTTTTTTCTATACTTAATGCACTAGTTCATAATTTCAATTATCTTTATTTAGCTAATTAGTCATATAAGGACAATAATTAGTAAAAACCTTGAAGAAATTCTTAATTATGTAAAGTATAAAAAATTAAGCACCCACTAGTAAATAAATGACATTTATAACTGTATGTACACTAAACAAAATATATAAACAAAGAAAATACTTAATCTTTTATTTATTACTTTTTCTCTCTTAATAATATCAAGACAAATATACATAAATAATCCAGCATAGGTAATATTTTAATCAACTCAAACCTCCTTTAACTTTTTATTTTCATTCAATTGAATGCTGTTCAACTCATTTAATTTTATTATATAAATCAGTATATCGTATTAATTGACAATATTTTATTTTATTTTATTATAATAACAATAAAATACAGTGAATTAGATTAATGTATCAAAAATACTTTTCTTTAGCCTCAAGTACATATAAATTGTAGTAGGGTCCATTCTTAGATAGCTAGCGCCCACACCGTGCACCCTCCCACACTAGACTGTGAACTTTCTAACTCCTTCCACTTCAATAGAATACCAGTTAAGAGGGTGAGGAATACCGTGAGGACGGAATCACGGTTCTCTAAATGTGTCCGTGAACCACGTCATCCATTAATGCCAGTAGACCAATGAGAATGGAAGATACAGTGTGAGCACGAAACAGCAGATTCTCGTTTTCTGTTGGAGTTCTATATGGTGGGAAACCGATCACACTTCACACAGAATAACACACACCATAACATAACAGTGGTAACAAAACAAGAACTGAAGTGATTGTTTCACTTTTTCCATAAAAAAGCATGGAGGGCGGTGAGGGAACGAGAGAATTGGGGTTGTTGGTTTAACTTAGAGTGTTGTTGTCTTTTCGTTTGACTTGTTCTCCGAGGCTTCTTGAAAAAGGGTGTGTGAGGCATTCTCAGTTGTCTGTCGCCATGTCTCAGAATCATTCTCCAATGGATGTGGATGGTGAGAAGTGTTATGAGGGCACCAAACGTAAAAGAGGGTTCAGGAAAAAAAAGCTTCTTGTCAATGACAGAGTCGAGGTAATGCTACGTCTGAATCTTCTCTTCTGTTTTTTTGTAAAGACAATCTGTATAGTTTATGGATTTCTGGGTCTTCCTTTGATGATGAGTTGCTCGGTTCTTTTGTTCTTGGTATATCAGTTATACGGTGTTTGCGTTTTCATGGGTTTTGTTTTGTTTTTATGTTTTTGTTTATCTTTATGATCCTTTGATGTTCTGTTGTCGATTTTCGTTTTCATACGTTTACATAATTTTACACTCTCCAAATTGTTGGTTTCTTGGTTGAACCCTCGTTTACGGTTTGCTTTGAATTCTCATGTGCCGTTCATGCAAATGATGAAAATTGAAACGAGTCACATTTCATGGTAACATCACGTGGACTCAATGTTATAGGGAAGTCCTCGGTATTTTTTCTCATTACCATCGTGTGACCGTCCTGGTATTTTTTTCTCATTGTCTCTTGTGTGTTTTAATCACTGCTCTGTTATAAACGTGAATGCGGTGATTACCTTCATCTGAAATTTGCAGTTCAAGAAATTAAACTATCTATCTTTTTAATCTGATTTGATTGTATTTTCAGGTAAAAAGCGTGGAAGAGGGTTTTCTGGGTTCATGGCACCCGGGGACGGTGGTCCGTTGCGAGAAGCAGAAGCGTTATGTCCAATATGACAATATTCTAGATGATGATGAATCAAAATACCTTGTGGATGTGGTGTGTGTTTCATCTGTTTTGGATGGTCATAGTTCTTCTGATTTTAGCAATGAACATGGATTCATCAGACCTTTGCCTCCTCCGTTTCAGTTTGGGGAGAGGGACCTTCCTTTTGGTCTGTGTGTTGATGTAAATTATCAAGAAGGCTGGTGGGAAGGTGTTATATTTGATCACTGCAATGGAATGGGGGAGAGGAGCGTGCTCTTCCCAGATTTGGGTGATGAAATGAAGGTAGGAACTCATCAGTTGCGGATAACTCAGGATTGGGATGAAGCTACTGAGAATTGGGAACCACGAGGGAAGTGGGTGTTCCTTGAAGTAGTTCAGGAGTGTGAAAAGGAATCCTTGGTTGCAGTTTCAGTGAAGCAAATATGGTATGATATAAGGACCAGAAAGGATTTTGACAATGTAAAACATTGGACTTGTAATGATAAGGACTTGTGGAGAGCCCTTGTAGTGGAAGTGGTTGGTGACTACTATCTTCTCACACTAGAAGAAGTTTTCCCAGCTTTAAACCTTCCGGAGGAGTTCTTGAAAGAAACACCAGAAGTGAACTCAGTTGAACCTACTGACAACTTTCATTGTGATTCTGCACACACTAATATATTTGGTTCTGACATTGGAGTTTCAGATAGCCCTATGGAAAAAAGTGGTAACATCATTTGCTTTCAAGAGGAATGCGATAGAGATCCTTTGATGGATGGGGCATCTGAGAAGAAAATTATTTTGCAGGAGGAACCTATATCTCCTGTTCAGGAGATCATGATTGGTGCTGGTGAAATAAAGCAGGCTGCTACCTGTTGTTCAAAGAAGAGAAAACGCAGAAGGTCAGTGTCCATTAGTTGGAAACCTGTGGTACTGAGCGAGGTTGAATTCTGTCCTGATGTTGTTAACCAGTATTTACTTGGATGTGGTAGCAAGACCATTAGGGAACTTTTGAAGATTAAAGTACGGAAGCATCTAGCATATCTTGGATGGAAAATTGAGTGGAGAGATAGACAACCTGGACGTGGATGCTACAGGTACAAGTCACCTGATGCACAGGACGAGAAGTTTTACGCTTCAATTGTTGAAGTCTTGACACACATTCAATTGGAGTCCAACGTGAACACTGTGCATCCCCAAATTGACCACAGTAGGATGGGTTCTGCAAATGACTCTGATATTTCACTTTTGCTTTCAGACCAACCCCCAAATGACCAGGATCTAGATGTTTGTCCTCCAAAGGAAAGTGTTGGGCATGTTGATAGTGATGATCTATCGCAAACCTTGTCCCATTTTCTTCAAAAAGAGCCTGAAGTGCATACTGCTTCACCAGCAAGTGTATCAACTGAGAATAGAAAACATAAACACACCAGGAATTCAAAGGCCATCATGCCAAAGTGCGACATGAAAGGGTCACGTACAAAATGTCTAAGATCAAGCAAAAGGGTGCTGTCTGCCCCAAGTCTGTCACACCAACGACCTCAAAATGTTGTGTCTTGGTTAATGGGTAGGGGGGTGCTGATGTCAAGATGTAAGGTCTATTACTGGGTAGAAGGAGGCAGTAACACTGATTCAGCTCAGGGGAGGATTACTTATTATGGGATTAAGTGTAGCTGTTGCCAGGAAATATATGGTATTCGGGGCTTTGTAAATCACGCTGGTGGAAGTGGTGACTGCAGGCCTTCTGCCAGCATATTTTTGAAGGATGGTAGGTCACTCTTAGATTGCATGATAAAAGAAATGCACGATGATAGAACAAGGGAAGATATGAACAGACCATGCAATGATCTGTTGAGAGGAGAGAATGACGACATTTGTTCTGTCTGTCAATATGGTGGTGAACTTATATTATGCGACCAATGTCCATCCGCATTTCATAGGACATGTCTTGGTTTGAATGTATGTTAACTGTTTTTCTTTTCAATTATGCCAATTAACTGTTATCTCTGTGTACTATTTCCTTTTTCCAATTTGTGGTTACTGCAATTCATTACTTTCATATATGAATAACTGGTCTTGCATTTGGCTGATTTTCCTCTACATGTGTAGGATATCCCTCATGGTGACTGGTTTTGCCCATCATGTTGTTGTGCGATTTGCAGCCAAATCAAAACAGAAGAGTCTGAGAATGTTCTTTTTCTTACTTGCATTCAATGTGAACATAAATGTAAGCTGATTTGGATATTTGGTTCAAAATTTCCAAAATTCCTTTCTTAAGTTTTGTTCTTGTGGATGACAGCAAATGTTGATCAATAGTGTAATGCTTATGCCATCTTTTGTCAACTCTGTAGATCACGTTGGATGCTTGAAAAATAGAGAAAAGGATGAGTCAAGAAGATATATGGAAAATTGGTTCTGTGGAAAAGAGTGTGAACAGGTACACGTACATCAAATCCACCTATTTTTCTTCTATAATTAGGATAAATTTAATCGTAATCTGCATGGAATTAATTAATCTGCTTTATCTCCTTTTCGGCTTTCTTTTCTTTCCTTTTCTGCTTTTCTATTTATTGTGGTTTTACATTCACTGAAAGCATTAACCTATTTATATAAAAACAAAATTGAATTGTTGTCAGTTCTTCCCCACATGTAATTCTAGTTAACTATTCAACATGAGATTTTATGGAACTAATGGTTTCTTGTCCAAGAGTTGAGTTCTTTATTCAGGTCATGTGTGCTAATTACCTGTCAACAATGGAAGATTTAGATGATGGGTATATGTTGTTAAGACAGGGTGTCTTAAGACATGGCAAGAAGAACACATTTAATTTAAGGCTCCGTGTCTTCATTATATACTGCTAGTAACATTTACTTTTGTATATTTGTTGCAGATATATGCAGGCCTACAAAGTCTATTAGGAAAGCCACTTATTGTGGGTCCTAACAATCTAACTTGGACATTGGAGAAGTTTAACAACTCCGAGAGTTCTGCTGCTGGCAGTTCTCTGAATGACTTATTGGCAGAGAAATACAGCAAACTCAGTGTTGCACTTTCGGTGATGCATGAGTGTTTTGATCCCCTAAAGAACCCTTTCACTGGTAGAGATATCATTGATGATGTTATATTCAACTCTAGGTCTGACATTCTTATCGTTTTATTCATGTTCGTTATGTTTAAAAGAATTATTTGCATATTGTGTTTGTGTGATACTCAGTTCTTTCTTCTAGCATCCTGAGTTGAATATGTAAATCTTTGGCATAGATTCCATTCATCACATTTCTATGTTAGCTGGAAGCTTTTTTCAAGAGTAAATAGCTGTGGCTAATTTAAGTATACATAATTTTCAACTAAAATATCAAGATTTGCTTATCAATGTGAATTAAACAATGCTTCTGTTCTTGGTCACTGTGCCATGGATGCCATTGTGAATAGTTAGTGTTTTAAGACTAAAGCAAGGATTTAGTATGGATTTTTTCTTGAGTGTACATAGTCTATGTTGCTGATTTTTGTTATCTCCTCAGAGGCAGTGCCTGATATCTGCATTTTGGAAATTTGTAGGTCTGAGCTCAATCGATTGAATTTCCAGGGTTTCTACAGTGTACTTCTGGAGCAAAATGAAGAATTGATTAGTGTAGCAACTATTAGGTGAGTGAAGGATTGTGCAGTAGTATCAAGCAGCGTTATATACTTGTTCATTTCATGGTCATCTGACATGCCATTTCATTTTATAGGGTGTTTGGACAGAAAGTAGCTGAGGTACCACTTGTAGGTACCAGAATACAATATCGTCGACTTGGAATGTGTCGCATTTTAATGAATGAGCTTGAGAAGGTAACATAAAATGCATGCAAATGTATGCTACTCTGCCTATTTCTCTTACAAAAGTTATTATCACTACTGCATTGTTCCAGTTATTTTCTGAAGTTTAAGATAATTATCTCAGTTGAATTTTTCTTTCATCAGAACCTGATGCATCTGGGAGTGGAGAGATTAGTCTTGCCTGCTGTTCCTGCTGTGCTAGAAACTTGGACCAAATCTTTTGGCTTTGCACAGATGTCAAATTTTGACAGGTCACAGTTCTTGGACTGTGCTTTCCTAGATTTTCAGGAAACTGTCTTGTGCCAGAAGTTTCTGACAAGGATTCCATCTCCCCAGTCAGGTGTAACAAGAGGTTTGCACAACTTGAACAGATTTTTGTTGGTTCTTCATGTTTTATCTATAAAGGACATACCATTTTACTCAGTAGCTAAACTAAAACACTGATCTTTGATGTTGCAGAAACAGAACGAAAAGCACAGGATGTTTTTACTCTTAGATATAGAAATGAGTTTGACAAGTCCAGTTCAGCATCAGAAGTAGACCAAGCTGAAGAGATAGAGAGAAGTAGGATGGATGAACAAGTGCTGGAGTGTGTTTTTACTCTTCCAACTTCATAATCTGATATTTACAACGAGTTTTAGAATGTAGTGATTAGTTGATATTGTGGAGTATTGAGCTGGGAAAGCAAAAGATACTAAATAAAATAGAGAAACAAACTCAATTTCGGAATATTGTTTTTCATTTCTTATCATAAACTAGAACTGTAAGATTAAGTGTAAAGTTAAGATGTCAAAATACAAGTACTTTCTCTTAAGTATAGTGTCTTTGTCAAATCTACACGGATATGGGAAAAGCTCTTATAAGTAGATTTCTTTTCTTTCTATGGATGTTTTTTCTTTCTGCTATATCCTTGAATTGATGTTTGGTAAAATCATCAATGGTTATAAAATAGGTTTTTCTATTCAAAGTTTTCTCTTTTTATCATATAAGATGTCCCATTATTTTCTAATCAACTTAATCATTTATATTACTTTTTTGTAATTTTACTATAATAGTGACTTGTAAGACAAGCACAGAAAACATTGCTAACGTTTTTTTTATGAATAACCGCATCAAGTTCGTATTAAAGCAAGGAGATTATTGTTAATAAAAGCTTTAATTAGAAATTAAAAAGTGTATAAAGCTAATTAATATGAAAAGATATAGTTCAAGCAGGTTTTAATTTTCTAGATTTTTTCCCCTTACAACATGCCAGAATATCTTTTGCATATCAAGGAATATGTTGTAGAATCATATACTTTATCTAGTCCCCAAACACATACTTAAAAAAAACACTTTTATGAAAGATATTTTACAATTTTAATAAATTTAAGAGTTTATTTTTGTTATATGCATTTATCAAAACAACAACAAAAATTATCGCAGTGCATTATAATTAAGTAGTAAGAATAAAAGTGAAAGATTAATGATGAAAAATAGATGAATTGATTATTTTCTTAATTTATACAATCCTGTATAAAATGTATTAAATATGGTAATAATAGTTAATAACCAGACAGGAAGTAGTTGTTTAAGAATCAATCTCCGACAACGACCTGTTGGTGGTTTGCAAAAAATAAAGTGAGAAACCGAAAATCTTAACTTATCTTATACTAACTTACTGATTTTATTTTTTAAATTATATATATATATATATATATATATATATACATATATCATAATTTTTTAATATATATATATAATTAAATAAATTAAATTAGTTATTAAACACTATTGTATATTTATTGATTAATATATAAATTTTAATGATTTAATTTATAATATTATTGTATATTTATATTTTGGTTTAATGTCACTTTATGTCTTTACTTTTTATCTAAAATTCAAATAGGTCTTCTTCTTTTTCGACATCTTAATTGGATCTTTATTTTTGTAAAATTTGATCAAATAAAGACTTTCCGTCAAATTGACCAAACACCGTTAAAGAAAGTATTGCGTGGCATGCTGATAGTGTAATTTTCTATTACGTGGCATTAAAAATATGACTGAACTGTATTTTTTTTAATTTTTGAATTAAAAAATAAAGTGTAAAGAGTGGAAATAAGGGCAAAGTTGGAAATGAAATAAAATTAAGTGTTGAAAGCCCATTCTCTTCTACAATTGCGAAATCAAAATGAAATTGGGGGAAATTTAGGTTCAGTGTTCGTGGGAGACGAGATATAGGGAACTTCCATTAGACAAATTGGTTCCTAGAAGCCGTTGTCTTCCGCCGGGACCACCGGGGACATGCTGGTGGCGAAACACATAAATGAAATCGCTCAAGTGCAGTGGAAGTGCGTAAACGACATGATAACATGGTCCCCCCTTGCTTTCTCCGGCCAGCCAGAATCATCACCGGTGACGCCCTTCGCGGTGGAAGTGCCACCACACACCGTCATTCCAACTTCTTTCTTTCCCCACGCGAGCCACCATTAGAGCAAGAACGTGCCACCATTGCCGCTTCTCCTTCAAACTTCCAGATCAGCGTGCAACAGAGGAACGTTGCTTCGCCTCTCAAAGTTTTGCTGGAACTCTTTCTTTAATTTTGCTGTATATCCGAGAGAGGATCCCCTTTCATTTTCTTCTTTAAAGTTTAGTTTCTGATTTGTATTATTGTTGTTTGGAAGTGATTAATTGTGGTTGTTATAGTGGTCAATTGTAGAAAATTATTGGCGGGATTTGGTGTTTCATGCTGGGTGCGTGAGAAAAAAATTAAAGAAAGAAAATGAATTTTGCTTATGGGAGTTGAACATGAAGGTATTGTGTTTTGGAAATTGGGGTTTCTTTTGTAAATTTGGTGAAAGAAGATAAAGTTACGATGATGGATGATTGTTGTGTAGAGGTTTGAGAGTTTTACTTGAAAAGAAGAATGGTAATGGGATGAAGATTGGAAGATGAAATTGGAATCATGGAGAATTTCGGGAAAGCTGATTTTGGAGGAATCATTGTATGGACAAAAAGGGAAACATTTTTTTTTTGAGGATTTTGGGTATGGTGGTGTCTACTGGACCTTGAAGGAGAAGAGATGCACTAAGAATAGTTAACAGAGGGGAAAAGAGAACACCCCCTTTTAGCACTTAATTTTATTTCATTTCCAACTTTTCCCTTAATTTAAAACGTCTTTCCACTATTTATCCTTCATTTTTTAATTCAAAAATTAAAAAAACACAATTTAGTCACTGCCACGTAACTTCTTACTTAAGGGTGTTTGATTAATTTGACGGAAAACCTTTATTTGATTCAATTTCACAAAAATAAAGACCCAATTGAGACACTGAAAAAGAAGATAACCTATTTGAGATTTTGGGGCAAAAATAAAAACGTAAAGTGACATTAAACCTTATATTTTTTAAATAATGTAATAACAAACTTTTTTAATTTTTAATTAGAAAAAACAGACATAATGACTATTTTTCATTATGCTTCATTATTTATTTGATTAACTAATTTCAGTTAGGAGGTCTAGTGTTAGAGTTAAGTGTTTCATTAATTAACTAGGCATTTCGTTCCTAAGATTTTAACTATATTAATGTTTAAGTGTTAGTAGGGTTCCGGCGTTAATTAGTTAAAGTCATATTAGGATGAGTTGCATTGATTAACTAATTGATTAATTGGGACTTTTAATAATACGATTTTTACTTTATAATTTTTACTTTTTCATCTTAGCTTCACATCATGACATTTTAAAATGAAAATATAGATTATCTTTAAAATTATAGAATGGCAATAAATTTTAAATTGAGCAATAAAACTAATTCAATCATAAATTTGCATTAAAATAAAAAGGTTGTTAGCCTCTCTTTTTGTATTGAAAAAAAATAAATAAAGGTTGCAACTTAGTCATGTTGTCTATTGAAAAAGACAGAAAACTTATTTTAGTATTCGTATGAGTTTATATTAAAGAAAAAAGATTATTTTAAATAAAAGCTTCAATTAGAAATCATAAGGTATATGAAGTGATTGGTTTTCATAAAGAAAAGATTTTAAATAATAAAGTGTACTTTACTAAATATAACAAAAAGAATATTTTATGAAATTTCTAGTTTTGTAGTTTTTTTTTTGTTTTAATCATTCGTCATGTTTTTTAGAATATTTTATGAAATTTCTAGTTTTGTAGTTTCTTTTTGTTTTAATCATTCGTCATGTTTTTTATGTGATGAGAATTTCAAATTGATATTTTCTTTTTTTCACGTTTTAATTAGGTTTTTATTTTGTAAAAATTGTAATAGTTATACCTTATTGTTAAATTAGACCAATGTTGAGGTGATATGTTGACCTTAGTATTTTAATGACATGGCAAATTGTTATATATGTGTGTGTGAATTTTTGTGTTTTTAAAATTAAAAAAATTGAGAAAAATTAATTAAATAGATTTGTTTAAAAGAAGTAGGGATTTAGTTCTTATTTGCCATTCATTCTCAAAAACAAAACAAAAAATCTTTCTCAAAAGACAATGTTATCACTTCCACCATTGACGGCAGAAGGTTGCATGAGTTTCCCCATCGACAGGCCCTAGGTAACCACAAGTTTCTTTGTAATGTGAAAGTTTAGGATTCATTCAAAAAAAATTAGGAATCAATCAAAGAAATTGGGGATTCATTTTGAAAAATTATGGTTCATTCAAATTTTAAATTGAGAGAGTGTAGGATTTAGTTATTATCGTCATATGTAGGATAGCGTTATCGCTTCCATCGTGGCGGCGAAAGTATAAAAGAAAAACACGTGGGAGCATCAATTTGTCTCAACTCAAAGTTTAATATCTATGTCTATATATATATATATATATATATATATATATATATATATATATATATATATATATATATTTGTTTTGATAATGATTATCAGTTTTTACATTTAATGATTATTAATTAATTTATGGAAATATCGAAGTTAAGAATTAAATTAGTAACTTGATTAGCTGTTCTAAAATTGTAGATCCATTAAGAAAGAGAGGAGTATTTAGGTTATTACCAGTCAAAAGAGTAGATAATGCCTTTTTTTTCATAACCAGTATAATAAGTTTCCAAGACCTAACCTGGTATGCTATTCATTGAAGTTTAGTTTTAATAGTCATGGTTTTCACGCAGAAATTTCAATACTTCAAATAAATAAAATACAACATGGTATGCTATGGAGATTAGGAATGTAGTCGGATTTATGCATTGAAAGTGCTTTGACGGATTTGTATTCTAAATGTGGGAGTTTGGAAGCATGGTAGATTTTTGAGTTCGCCGAGGAACTTTGGCGAGGTTGGAAGCAGCATATATACTAATGGTTTAGTGGTTGATTTTCTAGTAAGGATCATATTGAGTGTAGTCAGAAAACTAACCCATCCTAGAACTTTGTTTGGATTTTTGTGGATAAGGAATGTTATGGCTGAGGTTGCAATTCACTGTTTAATTAATTGATCATTGGTTGTTACAAGCATGACGTTTAGAAATAATTATTGATAAAGAAAAATAAGTCTATCTTTATTTTTTAAACATTTGTATTATAATATAACTTATTAATATTTATAAATTGATTAAGTTAAAGTATGAAATAAATTGGTTTAATACCTATTTTGATTCCTCTTTTTGTTAGGTGTTTTCAAAGTTGTCTTATCTTTTTTCAAAAGTTCACACACGTTCCATATTTTGTAAAAATGGTTCACGTTAGTCCTTTTTTCCTATGACGTTAAAAACGCTAACGACAAAGTTGCATCTTGGCCAAAATTGAATGAGTTGTCCAGTTTATTATTACGTGGCACTGTGAGGTCAAATGAGTTGACAACGTGTGTGAAAATGTTAAAAGTTGAAGTAATTGGTTAAAAACAAAAGGTTAGGGTTCGTGCAAGTTCTTTCCTAAAGTGAGCAAAGGGTTAGTCGCTTCCTAAAGAAACCGGGAGAGAGATTGAGTTATGGGTTTGGCGGTGGCGGTTGAAGTGCGAAACTGAGCAAGTGGAGGTAGCTTTGAGAAAGTGATGGGTATTGTTGAATTGGGTTTTCGAAATTGAGTTTGTTAAGGGTAATATAATGATTTGGTATGTGTGGGAAATGCAGAGCATGAAACAGAGGAGACAAGTTTTGAATAGTTGCAGAAGGAGAGAGTGTTTTATAGTAAGTTGTTGATGGTGGTGGTATACAAGGAAGGTGTTATTGTCTATTGATGATTGATCAATATTCAAGTAAAGAAGACTTTACTAATTCGAAAATTCAGTAGCTTTGGAATTGGAGATGACGATAAAGTTGGTTTTGTAACAATAATTGGGATTTGTTAGCTTAAAATTAAGCAAAGTATATGATAAGAGAAGCTTTATTTGTTCTGCGGCTTTTGTTGCTTTACCTTTCTCTATTAATTGGCTGACGAGGGCTGGGTAAAGAGAACACCAAAATAAATCCTAACCCCCAAAACCAACAACAACAACATGAGGTTCACAACACTAACATGACCTATGCTCTTGAAATTGCACCTTCAACGAACCATGAATCCAATTCCAACATCAATTTCAACCGAATCTTCAACCCCAAATCTCCCCAAATCGCAAATTGATTTTAACCTAAAGCTAATTTCATTTAACCCTGTGTGATAAGTAATCCACGTTATTAAGTTTTATTTTTAAAATTGACACCTTAATTCACCTCATACTGTAACGTAATGATAAACTGGATAACTCATTGAGTTTTGGTCAGCAGGGCAACTTTGTCGTTAACACTTTTAACGTTGTAAGCAAAAAGGACTAACGTGAATCGTTTTTACAAAACATGGGACTTGTGTGAATTTTTGAAAAAAATGTAGAACAACTTTGAACACACCTAACAAATCGAGGGACCAAAATAAGCATTAAACCAAATAAATTTATATTTGTTAAGAAAGTTAAATATATGTTGTATTCACTAATACAAAAACACCGTATAACGTCGTTGTTTTTTGGCCTTTCACATTGAATTCGAGATCGACGTCATATTGGGAGACGTTAAATTGATATCGAACATAGAACAATTCGACGTTAATCAAATTAACGTTGAATTTTGTCAATATTCGACGTTAATCAACTTTTTTTGTTTTTTTAATTAATTGCGATCCTTTCTTACAACTCTACGAGACCTGAAAAACAGAAAAACAACAAATTTTAGTTTTTGATATTTTATAAAGTATGAACTATGCACGTGTAGTGTAGTACCAACAATAAACAATAATAACAAACAACAAACAAATTCAATCGAACAACAACAACAACAAACAGATTCAACCAAACAAAAACAAGAAACAAGTTAAAAAAAAACAAACAAGTTCAACAAATAAGTTCTTCAAAACGAAAACGAAAACTAACCTTCAAAAGTGGGTTCGTCGAAATAAAGTATTACCACCAAGAGAGAAAGCAGAATGCGCCTATGAAGGACAAAAACACGAAAATAATCGTTCAAAACAAACAAAAATCATACCTAAAGTAGTTAATTAACATGCATTTGTAACAAAAGAAAAAAAGATTGTCGTTAAACTTTATTCCAAAAAAGTTTGAGCAGAGAAGAGGGTATCGCGCACTAAGATAAAGTGAATGAATTTTCAATCTCCCACTCAAATTTTTATTGAATTCACTAATCTTTTAATGTCTAACTCTAGGTCATTCGACGTTTTATATCCTTTTGACGTCTAATTCTAGCGAATTCGACGTCATACGTAAATACATTTTCACCTTCGTGCCAAACATTTTCGCAAAATTTATTTACAAAAATGTCTAATAGTTAAATTTATTTACAAAAATGTCACCGGTCATTTTTAACGTTAGTTATTACGTGATTGGATGTTGAATGCGTGATGTTATATGTTGTTTTTGCACTAGTGATTAGTTGAAAGTATAATAAATTTACAACATTAAAATTTTCTTTTATTGGAAGATCAATACATGTTTCACCTTTTTCCTGCCGTTTATAAAAAATGTTTTTGTTCCATGACCATGACTGGAATGGTGGTGGTGATCATGAATATAGCATCAAGCACGGTCTTCAAGAAAGTTTAGATCAACATAATATAGCATCAGAACATAGTTACATATGAAAGCATCACAAAACCTAATACTAAAATTACTCGGTGTACCGTATGGAAATAGTAACAAAAAATAGAAAAGAAGAACTAAATAAGTATGGAAATAGTAACAAAAAATGTTTTGTTTGACAATACAGGAAAAATCATTTATATTTTTATTTAAAAATATTTGTTAGCTAAAGATGAAATAATATAAAATAGAAAAAATAAAAAGTAAAGTCTTAAGAGATAAGTGTAAAAGATTATTTATAAGAAAAGGATTCAATGATTTGATTTTATATATTAAGTATCTCAACCAAATTATATGATCATAATATTATAAATTATTTTATAATTGTAACATCTTAAGAATAGTATAAAATTATTTTCAAGATTATTACATTTATTAAGCAAATTTAATCACACGTGCGCATATATATATATATATATATATATATATATATATATATATATATTTATTGTTGATCAAATATTTTTTTTATTATGTTTGTGTTATGAATATTTTTTATATTACCTATTCAATATTTCTTTATTCATAACTCTAATTTATTCTGTGTTATAAGTCAACTACGAATCCGACTTTTTTTATATTCTTTTCATAATTATAATTATAGAAATAAAAGGTGAGAGTTATATTATAATTATATTACTTTAAGAAAAACATACATATTATTAGGTGTCACGTCCCATTAATGCATGTGCTGAGTCATCACTGTGCTTCCATAAATGCACCTCGTCACGCGTGCACCACCATTAAAATGCACTCACACTCACTCTGCATGCATCTGCCAGGTGTCAGTTTGGAACATTCTGAATTTGACAGTGGAAGCCAGGTGTCAGCGCAGGAGTGAACGTCCGTTTGACTATGGGAAGGGAATTAATTTTTCTGCAATACTTTTCCCTTCTCTGTGCGCACCTTCATCTTCCTCAGAAATTCAAACCTCCATTTTCTCCTCCTTCTCTCTAGAACCCCTCTCCTTCTCTCTTCTGCAACTCACCATTCTCTGCTCTGTTCACGTTTCAGCACCGTGAGAACGACCACCGCAAAGTGAGCTTCATCTTGGACCGAACCACTTCCAGTTCTGGTGAGTTTCCTTGGGCGATCGTTTCTGGATTTCCTACAAACTCAGATCCAACTGCATGCATGGGTGCAAACTCAGTTCTTTCGTTTTCTTTTTGTTAAATTTAGTTGAAGAGTTTAAGAGGAGCGTTGAGAATAGAAAGCCACCCTTGGACGATTCAAAACCACTCTCTTTTAGAACGTTCACTACTGGATCCGAGTAAGGGAAGCTTATCAGATTTAATTCATGTGATTTCTGTACTGCATGCGCGTTATGTGATGCTTGAAAATATTATTTATGATATTGGACTTTTGAATATATGAATATGATTATGAGATGATATGAAAGTGATGCATGTATGTACTGGGAATTATATGCTTGCGTGTATGAATGTTCTGTAAAGTTGTATGCAGTATGATTTTAATATTTGATGTTCGTATATGATTTTGATTCAAAACTTGAGAAGTATAGAATATACTGTGATATGATTAATTAAATGAATGTAAGTTTATACTGGAAAATATGGTTACTGTATGTGGAATGTAAATATGAAAATCCTATGAAAATGAACGTTCGTATCGATACGGTCATTGACCGTTCGGTAGTCTTGGTAAATTCTTTGAAATAGTCGAACCCTTTCATTTGGAAAGGAATTCCCTTTGAGGACGAACGCCCTCTTATACATAACTTACGTTTGAGCGTTCGGCCAAACGTAGATCTCATGAGTGTTGTGTGAGGAATTGAGAAGCTTGAAAATATCCCTTTGAACACTTAGTTAAATTGTTAAAACATGAACTTTAAATATCCCATCTTATGTAAATTCCAAATTTCTATGATTTTGAATCAGTGAATAAAGTTCAGACTCAAAAGCGTACGTCCTAAGTGGCGCTCGGTCTTATACCGAACGCTCGTCCTAAAAGTGTAAATGATAAGTAGCGCTCGGTCCTATACCGAACGCTCGTTCTTCCCGTAATCGCCAACGAGCGGAAATAACGTTCGTCTTGAATTTTCATAACGTTCGTCATAAATTGAAATAGCGTTCGTCCAATAGTTCTAGTAACGTTCGTCCCATACTTCAGTGACGTTCGTCCAAAATCTTCATATAAATACCTATTTTCTCCCTCGGTCATTGACTGGCGATTTGTTCCCTGAATTTACTCGTGTTCAGTTTAGTTATCTAAACAATTTGTGATATATCTATCCATTGGATTCACTCTAGCGTTATTGAACTTAAATTATTCTAAGTAAATTTCCAGATCATTCTAGAGTCAGTTCATCTAACTGATTCAAGTTGTAATGAAGTCCATCTAAATAACCTATGTTGCTTTTATTCTACTCGTGAACGAGCCTTTCTTGGTATTGTATTAACGTTCGTCCTCTATTACAAAGAGGGCTGGACGTTCGTTCTTTTATGAAAGTGGAACTAAGAATGAAAGTGTGAATAAGAGAAAAGATTAAGATGTGCGAATGGTGTAAGAGATGAAATTATGATTGTTGAATTTGAACGAGCGTTCCAGGGAGGAACGACTCTTGGTTGGAAATTGAGAATTGTAAAGTATGAATGTGGTAAGCTTAGCTGGCGGGTCATCCTGATATTCCGTGAGTGCTCGTTCTCAAGTAGAGAGGAGCATGTCATGTGTGGGAATGGCAGGAGGTCTTAGTCCATAACTGTAACTTGGACAGAACGGACTAACCTCAGGTGACAGCTGACGAGTATTCCAGCTCTTCCACCTGGGTGCACGGACGTCGTAGCTACACAGAATTCATACAGTCCGGACGGTCGGTCTAGTATCAGGATTTTGATTGAGTTAATGTATGAATTGAATGTATGTGTTGGGAATAAATTGATATGTTTGATATGTATAAACTGTATGTTTGACTTGAATTAAATTCAATAAGCTTACCCTTGCGTTTCCATTGTGTTGTCTGTATATGTATGTCCGTCTTGTCAAATGCAATGATCATCCGTGTGGATGTGAGCAGAGGGAGATGCGTCTTTGGAGCAAACACTTGAAGAGGAAGTTATTGCTGAAGATAATTTAGTAGAGGTTGAGGTGAAGGCCGAACAATAAAGGCGTTCGGTTTTTAGTTAGTACACTTAGGATAGCGAGCGACTGTGAGCGAGCGTTCTTTTGATTATGTAAATATTTGGACGTTCGGTCATTGTTTTAAACAAAACCGTTCGTCCTTATTTGTTTTGTGAACGCTCGTTGAATTATGTACATGTAAGGCCGTTCGGCTATTATCGAACCTTTATCCCTTTAATTGTAAAACTGCTTTATCATATTAATACATGGGAATATTTTATTATATAGTTGCTGACTGTATAATTTTGGGATGTTACATTAGGTAATCTAATATATTTTTTATAGAATTGTAAATTTAATTCAGCATACAAAAGCCTACAAAAGTTGAGTCAAAGTAAAAAAAGTTTACTTACTTAAAAAAGTTCACAAAACCAAAATAGTAACAAAAGTATTAAGTACTAAGGTCAATTCATGAGTAGTTTGTGTGAGTCGATCTTAACTTAAGATAGGCAGGGTTGGGTCAGGACTACGCTAAGTTAATCGTTTTAGTTGAGTCTAGGTCAAGTTGTGTTTAGGTCAAACCAAGGTTAATAAAGTTTAAGTTGAGTCAAATATACCTCGTGTTACGTCAAGTTGACCTAGGTTGAAGATCAACATTAACCAGTCCAAGTTGAAGAATCGAGACGAGTCGGCTCAGACCGAAAGACAATAAAGTTGACTCGAATCGAAGGTTGAGACAAGTGAGACCGAAGGTCGAGTGGATATGTGTCAAGTCAAAGGTCAAGTTGAGTTGGTTATAACCGAAGGTTATGGTGAGTCAACTCAAGCCAAAAAATTGGTGTGGCTCGAGTTGAAGGTTGAGGCAAGTGGGCTCGGGCCGAGTTTGTCTAGGGCAAAGGGTAAAGCCAAGTCATCTCATATCGGGTTGATTTGATTTAACCTTCAACTTGGATAAATTCAACTAACGTTCGACTTAGGTTAACTTGTCTTGACCTTCAACTCGAACCAACTTCATTCGACTTTCAACGTAAATAGATTCAACTCGACTTTTAACCTAGATCGAAGATTATTTAGGAATTAATTATTGTAGTGAAATCAAACTTAATTTAACTCTAACCTTAACCTAATTTAAGAATAAACTTTGAGTGCTAAAGCTTTTTAAGACTTGTCGTGAACCAACACAATCGAAGTTTATTTAAAAGTGAGTTAAGATTAATTCATAAACCATAAATCAAATTATACATCTTTCTACATTTACAGACAAACCAACTCTAATAACAAATGTGTTCAACTCTAAAATATGCATTTTTAAAAGAATAATTTTTGAACAAATATTTGTCTAAGAAACGGATAAAATTTACTAATCACATGTATAAATTAAACAAACACTTCAAATTTTAAAAAATAATTTATTTTATTAAAATAATTACTTATTCCAAGAAACAAGTACAAATGTTCTTTTCTTATAAAAAGTAAGTCTTTATGAGAAATTAATTCTTTAAAACATATTTTATTTATTTTCTTTTCTTATTTATTTTTTCTCTTTTTATTTAATGTTATTAAAAATAAAAATTAATTGAAACAACTTAAAAAAATTAACATTATGTATTTTATATATAAAGAAAATAATTATATTTTTATTTATATATATATATATATATAAAAGTTAAATGCGATTTTAGTTCTTAAGCTTTTACATAAAGTTAAAATTTGTTTATATCTTAAACTTTGATATAATTTGATTATCAAATTTTAAAAAAATAAATATAGTGATTCTAATCTTATGTTAAATTTGTGTTAAACAACATTTTGAGACTTAGGTTTAAGTTATTTAATTTGATACGTTTCAACTCAAATATCAATTTAGAAAGTTGTTTAATATATAAAATAATTAATAGCATTCAGTTAAAATGATTATATTCATTTATTTTAATATTTAAAAATAAAAATATATCAAAATTTGAGATCTACCTCACCTTACAAGCCAATTTTGTGGGGTTGAGTTAGGTTAAAATCTACTTTTTAACCTGATATCAGAGCTGTGGTTAGAGTCTATCTTGGTGATATTTGTTGTTTGTTGGGCATGTTGTTCCACCCGCTGTCGGACCGTTATCGGATCACCCATTAATGTCTAGTCTCACGCTCGAGATGATGTTTATACCTCAGCGTGAGGGTATGTATTGGAAGTCTCACATCGACTAGAAATAAGGTCAATTTACAATATATAAGGGTTGAGTTAAGCTTAAAGTCCACTTCTTAACATAGACAATTTTTAATTTTAAGTTTTGAGGAACTACAAACATATTCACCTTATATATATTTATTGAAAATTTTGAATTTAACTCCTTTTCAAACTTAGAAAAGACTTAAGCATTTATTTTAGTTATTAGAATATCCCATAATGTATTATCCTAATATCATAGATATCACTTTATATCTTGGAAATGTGTTTCAAATCAATTAACTGTCTACCCTTTACTGAAGCAATGCTAAGTTTTTAAATTTTGTTATGGTTCATCCATTTCATCAGTTATTAGGAGTATTGATCAGACTATAACTAAAAAGTTCAACTAAATTTATTCTTTATTTATTTATCAAGAATAACGGTTTCTTTTAATCTCTTAAGCCATTTAATTCTTTTTAAGTTTTTAAAAAAATTTACGTTTATTTTCCTTTTCAAAGCTGATAGGTTCATCAAATCAAAATTTTGGTTAAAGTAAGTTTTTCTTTTATCTGCCTTCTCGTGTTCTTTGATGCATGTAAGGTTTTGTTATCGCTTATGTGATCTAATTAAAAAAATGAATATCTATTTATATGAGTTTGTAGTAATATGTTTTATCTTTTTAAATTAGATTTTCTAAAAATAAGGCAGAGTTTCTAACATACTATACACTAGAAATTTATGTATCTTACCATGCATCAGCAGGAAAGAATAGGGCACTGTATAAATCTGTTCATTCTGGCTTAAAATCCTCTGTACTTTGAGCTGTTATCCATTTTTTGTCTTACCATTTGATTTTCCCGTGACAGTCATCATTGTTTTCGAATGGTTTGGAAATCATGTTCTAATCATGAAAATATTTTCTTCTTCATTTGTAATAGAAATAAAAACATAACTTTTGTATTTCAAAATATGATAATATAATCATACTTTTATGAAAATAAAACACAAAATGTCCCATAGGCAAAGATGTGAAATTTTAAAATATGGAATTCTTCAACAGTGTACCAGGGAGAGCCGGGCGTCGTACGGAAGGATGCCTCCACTTAAAGGACCGTCCGCCCATTTAGCTGCCCACGTCATCCGATCTACAAATGATCGTCCGCCCTCTTCAATATGAAAGACCTGGAAAATTGCCTCTATTATAAATATGAAGGACAGAACATGGTGGGGCGGACGCCCATGTCACATGGACGGACGCCCATGTCACATGGACGGACGCCCACCACTTGAAGCCGCCCAAGTCAGTAATCATCATGACTTAAGGTAAATCAACCTGGTTAGAAGGTAAGTAGAGATTAGAAGCTATTGGGCTATTTTGGGCCGTGATTAACTTTCCACTAATCCCAAGCCCATAGCAAAAACTATAAATACAGGTCCACGGTGAGTGGTAGATAGGTTACATTGAATGCACATTTATTACTACTCCTGAGAAAAGCCATTGCTCTGAAACTGACTTTGGCATCGGAGAACCTTTTGCAGGTATCCACCCCTCAGGATCAAGAGAAGAATTAAGACTTGAAGAGAAGATCAGCCACCGAAGCAAGACTGCAGGAGAATTTGGAGACTTGGAATAGCACAGCCCTACACATCCGAAACATTTGGCGCCCACCGTGGGGCCGTGTGATTTTAAAAACCCAATGGTGACCACGAGAAACATGAGCATGGACGACCCCGTTGAGATGATCCGAGTCCTGTAGCAAAAAATGGATGAGATGCAGCAACGTCATGAAGGCGAATTGGCTGCGGTAAAGGCCGACTGTGAAGCCCGGATAGCCCGGGAGGTTGGAAGGACGGATGGAGGAGAGGAGAGAGCGAAGGATAAAGGAAAGACGGCGGCGGAAGAACGTACGCCTCAAGACACCGAGTGTGACAGCACTTGGAGGCCTACCGGGTCCGAGGCGGAGGGAAGTAAAGCTAAATCGGTGCAGGCGGAGAGCGCTGCCGAGGATAGACGAATGATAGTGAAATCGGAGCCCCCGTCCACTTTGTTACTTCCATTCACCCAAAGCATAATGGATGTTCAAATTTCGGAACAGTTTGTGGCTCCACAATTCAAAGTGTATAACGGGACGACAGACCCCGAGTCCCACATCAAGACGTTCTCAAATGCAATGGCATTCCGAACGGGCAATGATGCCATTTGGTGTCGAGCGTTCTCACTTTCATTGGAGGACGAAGCATTGGAATGGTTCAACACCCTCCCGCCTAATTCCATAGAAAATTTTGCTGGGTTGAAATAGCTGTTCATTAAGCAATTCGCGGCCAGTAGTACCCAAGACTTGACCGTATTCGAATTAATGACCCTCAAGAAGGGGAAGGAAGAAACGTTGCGGGCGTTCATGGATAGATACCAAAAGACCGTCCGACGCGTGAAGAGCTTACGCCAGAGCTCGCCCTCCACTACATCCTACCGGCTCTCAAGCCAGGGCCGTTTAAGGATAGCGTTTGCAGACGAGCGCCCAAGACGATGGAAGAGCTGAGGGAGCGAGCGGCAGATGAAATAAGGGTGGAAGAGATGAAGCTCTCATACAAAAGGGAGAACTAGGAGGTAAGGGGAGAAAGGGCGGACGGTGGAAGGCCCAGTTCCTCAACAGGAAAGCAGTCCGGACCTAAGCATAAAGAGCAGCGACGGGGCCCCCGCTTCCAGCAGTACACTCCCCTGAACGCTCCAAGGGAGAAAGCACTGCGCTTACCACAAAAATATGGGTCACACCACCGAGGAGTGCGTGACCCTCAAAGATAAGATAGAAGAGCTCATCCGGGCGGGAAAGCTCAAGAAGTATGTCCGCTATGAGCGCCCTCCACAACCGGCCGAACGGCCTACCCAACGACCGGCTTACCGTTCAGACAGGACGAGGAGCTCAAGGACCGAGCGACCCCGCTCAGAGCAACGACCTGTACCGAAGAGGATTTTCCTCCCCCCTCCTTAAGTGTTTGGGGGAGGCAGAGGCGCATTATGTTATGGACGAGCTTCACAATGGCATCTGTGGTCTCCATACAGGTTGGCGGACGCTAAAAGCCCGGCTACTAAGAGTCGGATATTACTGGCCAACCATGGAAGCTGATACAAAGACGTTCGTTCAAAAATGCGTCAGTTGCCAAGCGCACGCCAACAACTCCCACTTACCCCCGCACGCCCTGCACTCAATCGCATCCCCCTGGCCGTTCGCCCAATGGGGCATGGACATCGTAGGATCTTTCCCCATAGGGCAGGCCCAGAAAAAATTCCTCTTGGTGGCGGTGGATTATTTCACCAAGTAGGTAGAGGCCGAGCCCCTGGCAACCATCACGGCCGCCCAAGTCCAGAGATTTTGCTGGAGGTTGATATGTCGTTTCGGCCTCCCTCGCTCTATCATCACAGATAACGGCCGGCAGTTTATTGACAAGAAACTCTCCGAGTTCTTTAAAGGATTGGGGATTAAGCATGTTACCAGCTCAATGGAACATCCCCAGACGAACGGACAAGCCGAAGCGATGAATAAGACCGTAGTCTCGGAGCTTAAGCGACGTCTAGGAGCAAGGAAGGGGGCGTGGGTGGACGAGTTACCCGAAGTACTATGGGCGTACAGATGCACGCCTCACGGAACCACCGGCGAAACCCCCTTTAACTTAACTTATGGTACTGATGCCATGTTGCCGGTTGAACTGGGAGAACCGTCACTGAGGCGACAGGTTGAAGACTTGCAGATCAATGAGCAAGAGCTGAGGATCGAATTAGACTCCCTGGACGAACGGCGAGACCGAGCGGCTTTGAGGGCCGAGGCATGCAAGCGCATGGTGGAAAGAAAATACAACTCCAAAGTCCGGCTCAGGAGCTTCCAGGAGGGGGACCTAGTATGGAGAAAAGCTGGTGACGCCCGCCGGAACCCAGCACATGGAAAATTTGCTGCCAAATGGGAGGGGTCGTTCCTAATAACGGAGGCCCTAGGAAACGGGGCATACAGAATGGAGCGAATGAACGGACGTCCCATCCCCAATACTTGGAACGCCACGCATCTGAAATTTTATTTTAGTTAATTTCCATGTTTTAATGATGTGTACAGTTATTTCTTATAAATAAATGGCAGGATGTTTCTTGTACAAGTATAACTTCACTCTGAAAAGACCAAGTTGGCAAAGAGTATTCCACCGGGAACCACTCTCAACTTGGCCGCATAACAACCGTCCGCCCCATAAAGACCAAGTTGGCAAACAAGAGCGTTCCGCCGAGAACGACTCTCAACTTGGTTGGGCTACCAGATATGGAACCGTCCGCCCCATAAAGACCAAGTTGGCAAACAAGAGCGTTCCGCCGAGAACGACTCTCAACTTGGTTGGGCTACCAGATATGGAACCGTCCGCCCCGTGAAGGCCAAATTGGCAAAATAGTGTTCCTCCGGGAACAACTCCCAACTTGAGACCGTCCGCCCCATAAAGACCAAGTTGGCGAGCAAGAGCGTTCTGCCGAGAACGACTCTCAACTTGGTTGGGCTACCAGATATGGAACCGTCCGCCCCGTGAAGGCCAAATTGGCAAAATAGTGTTCCTCCGGGACAACTCCCAACTTGAGACCGTCCGCCCCATAAAGACCAAGTTGGCAAACAAGAGCGTTCCGCCGAGAACGACTCTCAACTTGGTTGGGCTACCAGATATGGAACCGTCCGCCCCGTGAAGGCCAAATTGGCAAAATAGTGTTCCTTCGGGACAACTCCCAACTTGAGACCGTCCGCCCCATGAAGACCAAGTTGGTAAAAATGAGTGTTCCTCCGGGAACAATTCTCAGCTTGGTTGGGCCATAAAGCATGGGACCGTCCGCCCCATGAAGACCAAGTTGGCGAAAAAGAGTTTTTCTCCAGGAACAACTCTCAACTTGGTTGGGCCACTGAGAACGACTCCCCACTGGGCCGCGCAAGAAACGTGCAAATAAACCCAAAAATAAACACTAGCGTCCGCCCGAAAGAATGTCAACTCTCAACCGGGCCGGACCATGATTAGAATTTCAATTAATAAGAGAAACGTCCCCTTCCAAAAGATTAAATGCACAAACAACAAAATATGCAAAATTGAAAGAAAGTAGAAGCCGTGTATTAATCATTTGCGCTAAAACACGCCCAGATTTACAAAAAGACCGTCCAGCCAACCTCTGGGTTATCAAAGATGTTGGGCGGACGGTCACATAATACACATAAAAAACTAAAGGAAAGAAAATCCTAACTATCTCCCCCAGCCCCGGCCTCCGCGGTCGGCTCGTCTCCCTCGGCGACATTCAAGTCCACTAGGACACCATCAAAAACGTCCTTCTCGATATCAACGCCCAAGGAATACGGATCTGGAACGCCCGCCAGAAGAGTCACTTGGCGAAGGGCTTTGTTGAAGCCTTCCTCGTGTTCGAACACGATCGTTGACTCCAACTCAGCAATCTTCTCCTTGGCCTTGGCAACGTCCAGGCTGAGGGCCTCGTTTGCTTTGGCACGCTCGGCCTCAGCATCCTTTAGGCGGGAAACCTCCGCCTGCAGCTGGCGTCCTTCCTCGGCCAAACGTTCCTGGTCTCCCCGGGCGGCCGCCAGACCTTCCGCAGCTTCCCTCTTGGACTTCTCGAGATCGGCCTCCAGCTGCTCGATCTTCTTGTCATAGTCATCTTGAGCTAGGAGCATCTGCACCATTGTCAACTGGAGGGAAGCCGAATTCTTCTTCTCCGCGTCTAGCGCGGCGCGAACCTCAGCCAATCCCGGACGATCAGCAAACTCTTTCAAATACCACGCCATGGCGGATGTCCGGGTAGACATCTCTAACATGGCGTTCGTCAATTCCAACTCAGAAAGATGCTCGATGAGCGCCCGTTGGGAGGAGCTCATATGGAATTTTGTTCGGTCGCTCATGCTGAACGTCGTACTGAAAATGCCGCCCGGCAAGGGAACGGCCGGGACCCTATCTCGATCTTTCTCTTTATCTTTGCCCTTGCGGGCCTTCTTTGACGCTGATCGAGACGAGGAGCCTTCCTTGTCTTTGCGTCCCTCAGCAGCAAGCTCCTTCCTTTTTCGCATCAGGGGAGCACCGGAGGCGGTGGCTGCCTCAGATGACAGGTCCACCTGGACGGCCGCCAACTCTGGTTGGGGCTCGGGACCCGGCGTCTTGACGCCCGAACCCCCGGTCTTGTCAGCAGGAGGGACTCCTACCTTCGGAGCTAAACGGCCGCCTGGAGGAGGCGGACGGGGCATGGTGGGAACGCTCGTCGGCCGGGCGGTCGACGAACTGGCCCCAGTCTTCTTCCGGGAGGCCATAAAGTTGGATTGGCGGGGGACATGAGTCGTCATCAATTCTGAAAGAAACAAAACAATTCAGAAAAATTAATGTCAGTATACGAAAGACAAAAAGACCCAATATGACAATACCATACCGAACGCCTTTTGTCCACAATCCTCAAGACTAAGGCATTCGACCAAGTGACGGGCAGAGATCCGGCGGGGGAGGGCATTGATGGTGCGCACGACCTCTAAGTCAGGTGCTGTTAAGGCTCCCACAGATGTCGCCTTTATTCGCCGGGGATCTCTCGTCCAGTAAAACGGGAACAGTGGCTTCCCTTCATCATCATAGAATTCATGGCGGCCGGACTCGTCAATGATTATTTTAAAATAATGCTGTTTGAAGTTTTTGAAGGAATCAGAGAAGGGGCGGAACAGGGCCCTATCCCGAACCGAGGTGAAGGATACCCAACCGCCAGTGGGAGAAGGACAGACTTCGAAATAATAAAAGAAGACCGGAATAGTAGGAGTGACGCCCACGGCCAAACACATCGCCAAAAACGCCTGCACGGACGCCCAAGAGTTGGGATGCAGTTGCGCGGGAGCCACGTTAACCTCCCGAAGAATGGCCGTTTGAAACTTGGTAAAAGGCACCCGGACAAAGAGATGAGTGAAGAAGTTCACATACATGTAGAAGAAATCATCCGGGCTTGACCTCTTTCCATAAAAGACCCTTTCATTTCCCAAACTGACTCCAGCCCGGATTAACCTCGAATCTTCTATATCCCGGACGATATGGGTACGACTGACCCTCCATTCTAAATCTTTGCGGATGGCATAGGAGGAAGCATACAGGCTAGGAACATAGGGAGCCCATTCAGACACCACCACCCCTTGGCCGTCCGGCTCGAAGGGAGACCCGTCCACACGGATACCGCCTTTAAGCAGAAACATAGGCACGCCATGAAAGATACGGTCGCCCGTCGAGACCGGCACCTCAGGGTCCGCTCCAGAGGACCCAACCGCCTCATCCAGAAAGTGAGAAGAAGCTGAACTGAGAGAATCACCGCCGCCCCTCGCTGACCCCTCCCGGACTCCGCCCGAGGACTCAGAACCTGACTCGATAGACACAACTGCCATTTATTACCTGAGGGAAAAAGAATTCTAAAATCTCGGAAGAAAGAGACAAGTGAAAATGACAATGTTCTCATCCACTATTTATAGGAAAATTCAGTAACCGTTGAAGACATCCGGGCCATTCAAATCTCGCACGACCAACGCTCCGGATCTGGAGACGTTTCGCCTTCCACCAGTAGGAACATACCGCGTGTTTTCCCGCCCAAAATCAAAATTTAAAAACGAAGAAAGAAGCCCACCGGATGCGGCCCAATTGCGGGTTCTTGGCCCAAAACGCGCCGTACTCAAAATCCTACGTCCACTACGCGCACTAGGACTTGGGGGGCTTGTGTACCAGGGAGAGCCGGGCGCCGTACGGAAGGATGCCTCCACTTAAAGGACCGTCCGCCCATTTAGCTGCCCACGTCATCCGATCTACAAATGACCGTCCGCCCTCTTCAATATGAAAGACCTGGAAAATTGCCTCTATTATAAATATGAAGGACAGAACATGGTGGGGCGGACGCCCATGTCACATGGGCGGACGCCCACCACTTGAAGCCGCCCAAGTCAGTAATCATCATGGCTTAAGGTAAATCAACCTGGTTAGAAGGTAAGTAGAGATTAGAAGCTATTGGGCTATTTTGGGCCGTGATTAACTTTCCACTAATCCCAAGCCCATAGCAAAAACTATAAATACAGGTCCACGGTGAGTGGTAGATAGGTTACATTGAATGCACATTTATTACTATCCCTGAGAAAAGCCATTGCTCTGAAACTGACTTTGGCATCGGAGAACCTTTTGCAGGTATCCACCCCTCAGGATCAAGAGAATAATTAAGACTTAAAGAGAATATCAGCCACCAAAGCAAGACTGCGGGAGAATTTGGAGACTTGGAATAGCCCAGCCCTACACATCCGAAAGAGTTACTATTGCATCAAGGTCAGAACATTCCTCTTAATCATTGAAATTTACTGAAGCGCGTAAAAAGGTTGCATTTTGTGACCAAGTTCTTCACACACCGAAACCCCATTTCCAAATTTTCCCAAGATTTTCTGTCAGAACTCATTGCCAGGTCCCACCTTTTTTTCTATATACATTTGAAAGCAGTTGCCACTTTTGTTTGTGCCTTTCTGCTTTCAGCTTTCTTCTGTTCTCTCTATGCAATGGCCCTTCTTGGCTCTCAAAACTCTTGTGCTCTTTTGGCCTCATTCTTGTCTCTTCTTGTCCTTGTTGTTTCCCTTCAATGCCATTTAGCTTCTTCGGCTGTGCTTCATGACCATGTCAGCCACCAGAAGCCATTGGTTCAAACCAACCAAAGCACTTTTTCATTGTTCGTGGGTGCTTGGGTCCTTGATGAAACTGAAACATACCCTCTTTACCATTCTTCTAGCTGCCCAATCATAGACCCAGAATTCAATTGCCAAATGTATGGTCGCCCTGATTCTGGTTACCTCAGATACCGTTGGAAGCCTCTCAACCGCGAGCTACCAAGGTACAAACACCAGTACTGAACACAACATCACGAAAAGTGAAATGGGTTCTATCCTAGTATTATTTGTCAATGTTTCTGAAATTTTGGTTTTAACATAGTCCAATGCTATCACGTCATTCATATAGTGGTGTTGTGTTCTCTGATTTAACTGCATTTCATTAAGTTGCGTATAAAATATGTATTGTTTGTATGTTAAGCTTGATTTGAATGGTTTTGTGGCATTAATATGCCATGGTAGGTTCAATGGGGTTGAGTTTCTGCTGAAAATGAAAGGCAAAACCGTGATGTTTGTTGGTGATTCGTTGGGAAGGAACCAATGGCAGTCTTTGATTTGTATGCTATCTGCTGCAGCACCTCGGACACACACAAAATTGGTCACAGGAGATCCTCTTTCAGTCTTCAGATTCTTGGTGAGTCAAAACATTGTTTTTTTCTGAGCAGTAAATGAGTGAGAAATCGTGGCAATACTTGACACTTCCATTCGTTGGAAGATTTAGGTCATGTTTGGCTACAAATACTTCCTGAAGAATAAATAAAAGCATAAAATGAATTAAATATGCAGTCCTACTTATGGTAAGACTATCTGGTTTAACCTGTCTAAAGGCTGATTTTATGTTATATTTATGTTAATTTTAATTTATAAAAGAAGTTTACAGAAACAAAACTCTTTTGGTGATAAGGCGCATACACAGTTTTTTTGTGGATAAGATTCAGGTTTTGGTAGGACAATAAGAGGTAAGAACAACAAACTTTTGCCAGCAGTAAATAGTTTTGTTTTTCCCACTTTGTTAAGTTTCACTAAAAATAATGGTGGCTAGGGTCATATTCATATATTTGTAATAGGACAAATAATGTGCTGAAAAGGTGTTTGTGAGAAAGTGTCAATTAAAACAAGGATGTAGCTTTCTATGCAAAAATCCCTTTATGAGGGGACCCGGAGTGTTTACATGGCATTAAATTTGTCAAGTGGATGCAAACTGCAGCCACATCATCTTCATTCTTTACCCTTACAAGTTAGAATCATATATGGACAATGCAGAGTAAAAATGCATTTCTGAGAAACGGTCCAAATTGGGTTTGATATGGCATATGCAGGATTATGGTGCGAGCATTTCATTTTACAGAGCTCCTTATTTGGTGGAGGTGGGTATGGTCCAAGGAAACAGAATTCTAAAGCTGGATAAGGTAGATGGGAATGGTGACGCATGGAGGAATGCTGATGTGCTGTCTTTCAACACTGGCCATTGGTGGACTCATCAAGGTTCTCTTAAAGGGTAGGCCCTTTTGTAAGTTTATTCAAGAAAATATTAAAAAAAAAAATTAAATAACAAGTATATTGATTTTTATTATAGTTATTTATTTCTTGTAATTGATTGTATAAATTATTTTATGCAAAAATGCATAGAAGTTCTTCAGTTAATGGTTAACAGAAATGTTAGCAATGCAATCTTGCAGGTGGGATTATGTTGAATTAAGAGGCAAGTTCTACCCAGATATGGATCGCTTGGCAGCTTTGGAAATGGGTATGAAAACATGGGCTAATTGGGTCGACACTAACATTGATAGAAGCAAAACCAGGGTGTTCTTTCAATCAATTTCTCCCACACACTACAAGTACGGACCCTTCATCTTTCACTATATATTATATTTTACTGCTTTCTCTCTCTTGCATTATTTTGTTGAAACAGTGTACCTGAGTATCTGATTTCATACACATGAACCATAATAACTAATAAAGTTAAATTATTGAAGATTGATCATTAATCAGAAACATGAAACAAAATTTCAATCTTTCCCCTCTAGTCCAACTGCATTTGCATTTTATCGGATGGATTGTATATTTGTATTAAAAGATGAAAGTGGGACCCTTCTTTGACCAGTCCTTGACAGCTTGCACATAGATTATTGCTAGTGGTTTTCGGTCGAAAAGTTTTTGCAAGTTGAGTTTTCTGTCTGTCTTGAAGTTGAAATTTGTGGTCTTGTAGGTGCTGTCTCTGTCACAGGTTGAGATTTAAATTGCACTTTTTTCATAACAGGAACTAAAATATATTTGATACCAAAAAGTAAACTATTTACAATCTTATAATAACTGACTATATAGCAGTAATTCACAAAATTACCATTGTCTTAGTCCCTTAATGTTTCATATCGTTAAGTAAATCATGATGCGCTTTGCTCTGTTCTCAGTTTCTGTATTCCTCAATCACAAGTTTGTACACTCACAAAGTCTTTATTGTCAGCACTACAAAGTTTGTCTGCTAACATTCATCTGAAAATATCATGATAACAAAACTTAAATGGCAGCGTTGGTTGCTCCATTATTTCCTTTTCATCAAGTCTAGTTTATCCAAATTATGCAGAGGTACTTTTCTTGGGGCCTCAGTCATTCATTGTCACATGAGTTTGCAATTGGCTCTTTTATTGCCTATCCACAGTTTTTCTGCTAACAGTATTATGACACCAGACTTAAATAGCAGTCTTATTAGCTCCGATATTATTTCATTTATATCATAATCCAGGTTATCCAAACCATGCAAAGGTTCTTTTGTCGGGCCTCAAAGTCATTCATGATCACATGAGTTTGCAATTGGCTCTTTTATTGCCTTACCACAACAACCCTGTCAGATTTTGAGAAGTTTGCTTCTGCTGGTTCTGCAGGATCACCGTGTTTCATGTCCTGGTAGAAAAAAAAGTGTCGGTGAAATAAAGCATACATGATACACATCCCATTAATAATATCCATACACATGAAAATAGTTCAACAAAAGCTTATACTTCTTTTTCTCCCCAATGAGGTCATTATTTTTATCAGTACATGTCACACATGATTGTGTTTTGGTCTCTCAAAAGATTGTATCTTGCATTTTCCCATAGTAGAAAACCACAATATCTCGTGATCATTAAATATCCCAAGTAAACAGTTTCAAATAACATATATTTAATACGGGCCAACATAAATGTGCTATACAATCTGATGGGGCAAGGCTGTGGCATAGCACATGGAGATGTCCATTGTTAATATGTGGATGACTTCATTGCCACCACATGTTCCAACTAACTTTAGTAGCATTAACCATTTAATCTTTGACATTTTTAAGGACTGCTAAATACAGTAAAAGGCAAAACAGTGATTTGTGTTTTTGAGTTCATTAACAATTTTGCATATTAAACTGGTTGACATGTTTTCATTTTTGAAACTTACATGATATTCTTGTCTTTTGTAAGATCATACTTGCCTCTTACAAGGGTATAAAGTGTAATGTGTTTTTTAGATAACAAGTGACAGGTATATCCCTCTTCTCAGTCTGATGTATCATTTCATACAATTAAGAAAGCTACTGATAGAAAGAAACATACATAGATCTCAGATAAATTTCAAAGAAATCACTGGTGTCAATGCAATATGTTTTGATTACTTGGTTTATGTTTGTCTCAAAGTTTTGTATGACAAAGTTGAACTCAAGTTAACTAGATGGTAATAATATACAGCCCAACCGAATGGAATGTGGGTGGAACAACTGTGATGGCATCAAAGAATTGTTATGGTGAAACTGCCCCAATTAGGAGCACAACATACCCTGGAGCATACCCTGAGCAGAAGAGGGTTGTGGATATGGTTGTAAGAGAAATGAGAAACCCTGCATATCTTTTGGACATCACAATGTTATCAGCATTAAGGAAGGATGGTCACCCTTCAGTTTACAGTGGTGAATTAAGTCCTCAGAAGAGGGCTAACCCAAACAGAGCTGATTGCAGCCATTGGTGTCTTCCAGGACTACCTGATACTTGGAATGAACTATTCTCTACTGCATTGTTCCACTAAATTTGGTTTATACTGCTTAATTAACATGTTCATATGTTCACTCATTGTATTATCTTCAGTAGGTGATGCATGGTTAGAGGGTTGCATGATCGCAACTCGTTGCAATTGTGAAGTTATATATGTTAAGGAAATGAACAAGTTTCTCTGTTGTTATATAAATGTAAAGTGTGAATTATAAGATTATTGTATAAATTCTACCAAAGGTGTTAATGAATGATTTTCAGCTTTTTAGTGTGCAACAAAATGGAAGTCGATATGCATAAATATTAACCCTATCCTAGATTATTGCAAAAAGTCGATAGCTTGCGTTCTCCTTTTTCTTTTTAAATAGAAATACCTTAGCTAAATTAGAAATTGCCTATAGAAAATATTAAAATGTCTTCCAATCTCTTATGTTCTTTTAATCTAATGGAGAACATTTGAAAGAAACTGTTAGGAATAAAAGAGGAAGACCGAACAGTGGCACCCTTGCGAGAAATTAAAGGAGATTGGGGATAGCTGAGCATGAAGATTGAGCAGGAAGAATGCAAGAGATCGGTGGAGGGTTTGAGGAGCAAAATATTGGAAGTACATAGAATCTAGGAAAAATAGAAGACAATGGAGGATGATTTGCCACCACCCAAGCCTCCAACCTGAATTGGAGGGCGCCACCTGGGGAGAGGAACATTACGTCAAATAACAGTTCCCTGACTTCAACCTTGAGGACAAGGTTGATTTTGAGGGGTAGAGTAATGTTAGGAATAAAAGAGGAAGACCGAACAGTAGCAAGAAGGAAGGAGGGAAGCTAGGCCGAACAATCCGAACGGTAAGACAAGGGGGAAGCTAGGCTGAACGGGGTAAGAGAGGAGAAGCTAGGACGAACGGTGTAAGAGAGGAGAAGTAGACCGAATAGTATCACGATAAGGCAGGGGGAAGTACATACCGAACGACAAACAAAAGTAAGAAGAGAAGTATAGACCGAACGATATCCAGAAGGAAGGAGGTGTACCGAACGGTAAATTAAAGGAGGATGGGATCAAAGGCCGAACGGTGTATACCCTAGTACCGAACGGTAATTAGTAGAAGCAGGTCATGTTAGAAGAGAGGTTAGGGCGCGAGAATGAGACACTATAAATAGTCTTCCTGTAACTCTAATTGGGGAGGTTATTTCTTTTGAGTATAGACTGGGCATATTTGCCAGTGAAGGAAGATAAGCTTCCTTGGGGGAGATTACACTTGTAATTTTCTATCCCTTGCAGAATCAATAATACATACATACATACTTTCATTTCTATTGTTCAAGTGTTTGAGTGAGAAGAGAGTGTAGATTTAGGTTACTCGTATAAAGTAACCTAACAATTGGTCCGACCTGCTAGATCTATTTCGGAGGAAAGAAGAGCTAGCGAGGAGGAACCGTAGCGAAGAAGATAGAGGGAAAATTAAACGCATTGGAAGGAAGAATAGAGGGACGAATGGTGGCGATAGAGTCGACAATGGAGGAATTGACGACAGAGATGCGAGCAATGACTCTCGATTTCTGACGAACTTTCGGACGACGCTCCAAGAACCGAGATAGGAGCTCTGAAGGAAGACGTGATTCCATCAATGTTGGATGCAAACGACGACCGCCGGAAAAATCAGAGGAGGAATCGGAAGATGACAGAGGAGAAGTTCGACGCAGTGGGAGGAAGCGCGTTGAACTACCTACATTTGAAGGTGCGGATCCCACGGGCTGGATTGCACAAGAAGAGAAATTCTTCGACCTCTAGAGCATGACAGAGAAGGAGAAGATGAAGTTCGTCTATAGATGCATGGAGGGAGGTTTAGTGAGCTTTTGGTTCCGCTTCTGGCGGAAGAAAAGCACGCATCTGACTTGGAAGATGTTCACTGACGCTCTAACGCGGAGGTTTGGCGGACTAAATTGGGCATCGTTTGTGAGGAGCTGGTAGTGGAGCGACAAGAGGGGAGCGTCGACGAGGACATCTATGAGTTTGAAATCTTGGTGCCACAAGCATCGGGAAAACCATATCACTCCTCATTTTCTGTTTCTGTCGATCTTGGAGCTAGCAATATAAATGGTGTGGAGGCTGCAGTGGCTAATGAGCGAAGACCAGATACTTATTCGTTGATTGGTGATCAGTTGGGTCTTGGGTCGACACATTGAACAATGATTGCCCTCGCGTTGACAAAGAAACTTAACAAAACAATTCTGCAAATAGATCATTTGATTCCAAAAGGGACAGTTTATTGGAAAGAAAGCTTGATGAGGAGATTTTGAGCCCTCAAGAGAAAAGGGTTATGGATTGGCACTTCGCTCACTTGGAGTATGATTGTTCTGCTTCCCTTAATGATGTTTCTCTTTCCTACTGGAATCAAGATGATGTGTATGGGAGTTTTGGAGGAGATCATTGTATGATTAAAGGGGGTTACAGTTCCATTGTTGAGTATTTGGGAGAAGGAATCACAATTCCCTTGAACCACGTTGTAACAAATGTGTCACATGATATCAAGGACTCTGGTCAAAGTTATAAAATCAAAGTTTCTACAACAAATGGCAATGAGTTCTTTGGTGATACTGTTCTTGTTACTATTCTACTGGGTTGTTTGAAGGCTGGAACTATACAGTTCTACCCACCTTTGCCACAGTGGAAATGTTCTTCTGTGAAGCATTTTAGTTATGGAACTCTAAATAAAGTGGTTTTGGAATTTCCTAGTGTAGTTTGGGATGATGCTGGGGACTACTTCGAAGCAAGAGATGAGAGGAGAAACAGTAGAGGTCACCGCTTTATGTTCTGTAATGTTGGGAACGCAGTTGGGGCTCGTGTCCTTATTGCACTAGAAGTTGGTAAAGTAGCCATAAATGGTCAAAGCTGGAGCTCTTCGGATCATATCAAACATGCATTGAAGGTTCTCCAAAAACTTTTTGGGTAGGATTTAGTTCCAGATCTTGTTGCTTGTGTGGTGACTGATTGGGGTAGGGATCCTTGTAGCTATGGTGCTTATCCTTATGTTGCGGTTGGAACCTCAAGAGAAGACTATGATATATTAGGGAGACCAATTGACAACTGTTTGTTTTTTGCTGGTGAAGTAAACTGCCAAGAGCACCCAAATACTATTGGGGGTGCAATGATGAGCGGACTACGAGAGTCTATTCGCATAATTGACATGGTTAGCACTAGAAATGATTATAGTGATGAGGTGGGGGGGATTAGGAATCAGAGATAAACGTTATTTTTTGTATGTTGGGAGATGTGGATGTGATTTTAGGAGTTACCTGGTTGGCACCCGTGCAAGAAATTAAAGGAGATTGGAGACAACTAAGCATGAAGATTGAGCAGGAAGAATGAAAGACATCGGTGGAGGATTTGAGGAGCAGAATGCTGGAAGTACATAGAATCCAGGAAGAATGGAAGACAATGGAGGATGATTTGTCACCACCCAAGCCTCCAGACCTGAATTGGAGGATGCCACCTGGGAAGAGGAACATTACGTCAAATAACAGTTCCTTGACTTCAACCTTGAGGACAAGGTTGATTTTGAGGGGTAAAGTAATGTTAGGAATAAAAGAGGAAGACCGAATGGTAGCAAGAAGGAAGGAGGGAAGCTAAGCCAAACAGTCCGAATGGTAAGACAAGGGGGAAGCTAGGCCGAATGGGATAAGAGAGGAGAAGCTAGGACGAACGGTCTAAGAGAGGAGAAGTAGACTGAACGGTATCACGATAAGGTAAGGGGAAGTACATACGGAACGACGGATAGAAGGGAGAAGAGAAGTATAGACCGAACGATATCCAGAAGGAAGGAGGTGTACCGAACGATAAATTAAAGGAGGATGGGATCAAAGGCCGAACAGTGTATACCCTAGTACCGAACGGTAATTAGTAGAAGCAGGTCATGTTAGCAGAGAGGTTAGGGCGCGAGAATGAGACACTATAAATAGTCTTCCTGTAACTCTAATTGGGGAGGTTATTTCTTTTGAGTATAGACTAGGCATATTTGCTAGTGGAGGAAGATAGACTTCCTTGGGGGAGATTACACTTGTAATTTTCTATACCTTACAGAATCAATAATACATACATACATACTTTCATTTCTATTGTTCTAGTGTTTGAGTGAGAAGAGAGCGTAGATTTAGGTTACTCGTATAAAGTAACCTAACAAAAACTTTGTACTTTTGTGATCTCCATAAACAAAAAGAACACAACACAACAAACAAAATAGTATTTCATTAAACATTTTTTGTTAAATTTTAAAACCCAGATTATTAGACGCTCTTATCTTAACAACAAGATAAATGGTAGAGCCCGTAGTAGAGTCTAAGGAAGTATTTACCAAGTAGATGAATATGTAGATAGGTCAGAACAACATCCAGAATAGTGTTGTCAAAACAGGTAACCTGGTCCGACCCACCACGGGTTGGTCACTTAAACTAGAGTCATTTATTTGCAAGCCAAAAAAATTCAAATCCAACCCAACCCACCACGGGCTATGAGTTAAACAGGTTGGCTAACTAGCTCACTTAATTACAGTTTTTTTTCTCAAATAAATTTCACTCTAAAATTTGTCAAGTTCTAAGTAGATCACTCTAAATTTTTTAGTCAACCCGTGGTGAGCCAAGTTATAAGTATATCAGGTTAAAATTGGCAAGTGGTGCTCCCTCCACCACCTCATCTTCTCCTTACACCTCTTCGTTTTTTTTAAATTCTAAATTTACCTTTTTTACTTTTTACTTTTACCAATTTTACTTTTTATTTTTTAAAACCCTAATCTCAATCCTCTCTCACTTTCACTTTCTCTTTCACTCTCAGCAGCAAACCCCCACCCCTCACTGTTACTTTCTCTCTTTCTCTTAATTTCCACTTCTGTTAACACAAAATTTTACTGGAAAAGCAAATTCTGCATGGTATAAATTTAAAACATTTATAACTTCTGATGAGTTTTGAAGTATAATGATTCTATAATATAATCTGCTAAAAATTTCTTTCCCACTTCCTTGTCTTTAAATAACCAAACTTGAAAATCTATGCTTAAACTTGAAACTCTAAACCATCAGGAGATAACCCTTGCCATTGTAAACCAAACCGTTTAGGCCGCAGGAGCTGAACTTCTCTTCAATGACCACTAGATGTTCGGTGAATCTCACGAAATTTAAAAGGAAATGGAAAATGTTGTGTTAACAACGGAAGTGAAAATTAAGAGAAAGAGAGAAATTGACCGTGGGAAGGGTGGGGGGTGGGGGCTTGCTGCTGAGAGTGAAAGGAAAAGTGAAAGTGAGAGAGAATTGAGATTAGAGTTTTAAAAAATAAAAAGTAAAATTGGTAAAAGTAAAAAGTAAAAAGTAGAAAGAGTAAATTTGGAAATTAAAAAAAGATTGGAGAGGTGTAGGGAGAATATGGGGTGGTGGAGGGAGCATCACTCAAAATTGGCGTGTATAAAAAAATGACATTTTTTCAAACGCAATCCGATTTGAACTTGTGATAGGTCGGTTGGTCCGCCGATTCTAATATATTTTGATAATACTAATCAAGAACTAAAATATTCATAAGCCAAACTTAGAAATATCTAATAGAAATATCTAATTCTTGCTCAGTATCACCAAAGTTAAGTAATGAGTATATATATCTTTTGTGGATCAATAAAGAACTAATATTCTCGACGAATTAATTATGATTGAATTAGTGTTTTTGTGAAAATTACTCAATTACCTAATAACTTTCCAAAAATAACTTTTGATCATCAAAAATATAAAATTGATTCAAGTTGATAAAAAGGAGATTCAGTGTATGATTGTAGTTCCAATTATAAGTCCTAAGTGTTGTATTGTTTATTATTTAAGGCTTATAAAGACTTCACTTAATTTATATTCTATAAGAGTTGTTGGAAAAATTATTGAAAAGTCTTTTTTAAATGGTTGGCCAGTATAAAAAATATGTTCTCTAAAAGTTGTTTGAAAAATTATTAAAAAGTATTTTTTAAATTTGAATTTATATTAACATCCTTAATATATATATTAATATATATATATATATATATATATATATATATATATATAAAGAGAAAGAGAGATAATTCTTCATTCTAATGGAAAACTTTTAATATTGTACAAAATTTATATTTTTGTAATAGAAAAATTACAAATATGTAAAACATTGGCATATATTATATATTATGTTATGATTAATGTTTTCCTCTAATTAAATCTTAATGTATAATAATAGTTAATTTCAAGGTTTTAATCAAATAATAATTATTCGTCTAGTTTTTAGGTTAGTGTTGTTTAAGTGGATTGATATGGTTTGGGAATAATTAGGTCAAATTATAATTCTAACACCCAAATCATCTTCTTTAACTCTGTTTTAAAGTTTATTTTATACTTTTTATTGTAGCTTTAAAAAAAATAAGAAAAAATATTTCGAGTCCATTTAAACTTTTAGGGGAAAACTAGTAATTCTTTAAAGGAAACATGATTAAAATTTGCGAAAAGTAAAACTAGAAAATATAATAACAATTGGATCTAATTAAAACATCACTACTGATGAGATAATGAATTTTGCATTTATATTTAACAAAAGAAACACTCTTATTAAGAGTTCAAATCACAGAATTGAAGGTAATACTACATTGAACACTTCTTGTAGAAAGCCTTATATATATATACATACATATATATAAAGCTTTGCCAAGATGAAATCACACAGCAGGCGATTTTTTCATAGTGTTTAGCTTAATCATCTTCATTCTCGCCAATTATTCTGAGTCACAGAGCTTGATATATACTAGCCCTGGATGGTAACTCCAAGAGGAGCAGCATCCATAGGTATAATCTTCTCAATTTCTACACCTTTGTTGGCTAAATTGTTCTGCTTGTCATAAGCTGAGATGTGCACTCCAAGTGCTGCTCTACCAGAAGGGTCAAGGTTGCCAGACCAAGCAGCATCCCACTCAACAGCTTTCGCTGTGCTGCATGCAACACTTGCTCCTCCAGGAACAGTCAGCCTTGCTGAGTTCTGCACAAACAAACCAACAAACTCATATTTCAATTACCTCTTACTGAATATACGTCAGTGATAGTTTTATGGTCAAAATAGCTTCTGGGGTTCTGTTAATTAAGAGTTGGTTGATTAACTTGCCTGAGGGAAAAACCTCTCAAAGATCATTCTATAGTAGTATGCTTCCTTCGTTATTGGGGTGTTGTGGGGGTAGATGTTACCAGCATTCAACATCATTCTGTCGGTCACCTAGGGAAAAAAATGTCAAGAACCAGTTATAATAAGCAAAATCATGAACACGGTGATGTAAAACAGTATGTATTCAATACATGTTTTGCAGCATGAGCCTTGAGGCCATCAATCCAACTATACCCAACTCCATCACTGAATTGTTCTTTCTGCCTGTATAATATGTGCTGCACCAAAATAATTGTGTACATATTAGTTTAACCAACCAATTTTGCAGATATATGTATGTACATATATATATACACATACACATTTCAGAAAATTACATAGTACCTTTGGCAGATATGGATGTTCTTCATCATCAAAGGCTCTCCTCAGAATCCACTTCTCAATTCGTCCTTCATCTCTTTTTATCTGAAGCATTAAAACAGTATACCAGATTAATAAAATTGTCAGATTTTTCAAACATAGTCACATTCTTAACCTGTACCATTTTATACTCGGGGTCAATGTTCATTGCAGCATCGATAAACGCCTTGTCCAAAAACGGTACTCGGGCTTCTAGACCCCAAGCAAATGTTGATTTATTTGCTCTCAAGCAGTCATATTGGTGGAGTGCTTTGATCTGCATAACAAAAACATTACTATTGTTATTCTGTTAAAAATTGTACTTCAAAACCTTATATTGTGTGAATCAATGAGCATGATAAAGCTATGACCTTGCGGCATGTTTCTCTGTGAAACTCCTCCTTGTTGGGTGCCTTGTGGAAATACAGATACCCTCCAAAGATCTCATCTGATCCTTCTCCTGAGATAACCCATTTCACACCTAGTGATTTAATCTTCCGAGACATAAGAAACATGGGCGTGCTTGCTCTAATTGTGGTCACATCATATGTTTCAATATGGTATATAACATCCTCAATGGCATCTATTCCATCCTGCACAAAAAATTATTCACTAATCATTATATCTATAAACTGAAGGGCCCTCAAATTGTGAGGTGAAAATAACCTTTTCATGTACTAAGTTACCTGAACAGTGAAGTGAAACTCATGGTGGACAGTGCCAAGATAGTCAGCAACCTCTTTTGCAGCCTTTAAATCTGGTGAGCCCTACTCAGCACGAGATGACAAAGGATTAATGAAACATGAAATGTTTTCATACGTTAAATGTGCAATGTGACTCATAATTTTGCTTAGATGGTACACCTCAAGTCCTACACAGAAAGAATGTAACTTTGATCCCCACTGTTCAGCAGCCTTCGTGTTAGCCAAGTAGCGAGAAGTGATGGATGCCACCAATGAAGAGTCCAAACCTCCAGAAAGTAGAACACCAAAAGGCACATCAGTCATCAACCTTTTTATGACAGCCTGAAAACCACATTCACTGGTCAGCTTTACTCGTGAAAAAGTTATCAAACAATAATTCTTGCATCACTTCACCAGTTATTCAAACATGATTTTAGACTTTTTGTGAATCTTACCTGCTCAAAGGCACGTCTCAAAGCTAGAGGGTCGTAAGGAGCAGATGGAATAGCCTCAGAGAACCAAGGAGGATTGTACCATCGGCGAAACCCTCTCTCTTTGCTCGAGTACAAGTGACCAGGTGGAAAACACTCAAAATGTTCACAATCGTCGTTCAAACCTTTCATTTCAGACGAAATCCAAACAGAGCCTGAACACAGAGATGCCAAACTTGTATCATCTTCTTCATGTATTCAACTCAAAATTCAAGGAGAAACTAGAAATGCACGAGTTCAGTTAAAAAGTGAGACATAGTATAACACCATTACCATCTAATCCCCAACCAATGTACAGGGAAGTGACCCCTATAGCATCTCGAGCCACTATAAAACTGTTGTCACGGGTATCCAGAAGAACAAACGAGAAGATACCATCCAGCATGTCCACAAAGTCTTCTCCATGTTCCTCGTACTGTTCCAAAGATAAACACAATAACTTTAACTTGTTAAGAACTACATATTATTCAACCATGATTTCTTCAATTTCTCACAAAAACTTACAATCATTGAAAGGAATGGTCATAAAAAAACCTCTTTTCATTAAGTTAAATAATCTTACTTTTCATGCATAACTGCGCCGTTAACATTAAATTCTGACCACATAATTATATTAGTATAATCAAGATTAAAAAGTACTTAAATATTCAACTTAAGAAACCTACGTGACTTGTATATATTTTAAATCATCGAACATTTTTTATTTTGTCGTTTTCCTACCAAAACACTCCTCTTACTTTACATATCATGACGTGACATCAACTAATCTTCACGGTATAATTTTATGTAATTATTTTAATCAAAGTGAATCTTAATTATTAAATTAAAATTAAGGAATCTAAATTAATAAATGCTTATGTATAAATCTTTAAAAACAGAGTAATCATTAATAGGAATCATATTCAATTCAATCTAATAGAAAACGTCTAAAGTAGAAGAAATTTGTTTACTAGAAATAATCAAAGAGATTTTTTTTAGTAGAGATTAATCATTAATGAAATTGCTTATTCTTGATGATTTTGTTTTTAGAAAGCGTTTTAAATTATGGAAATAATTTTAAAATTAAAGCATGATAATGAATTCCAATAAAAAGATGACTAACCAAGTGTGCTATAACATCACAGTCACTTCCAGTTCGGAACTGGTGATTAGGAAGCTGTCTCCTGAGTTCTTCATGGTTGTAAATCTCTCCATTTACCTGTGTTTCAGTAGTGGTTTACATCCATTGTTGAATTAGTTAAATAAGATAGAAAACTAATAATAGATCCCACGTAATTGAATAGAATCAAATGGTTCTCAAAATTACAAAATGAATAAATATAATTATTTTAATTTATTTGTTGGATTGAAAGTATTATATTTATTTATTTTTAAAGTTTAGAACCAAAATATATTAAAAGTTTGAAACAAACAAAATTAAAATATACAATTATTTAATCTATTTATGCTATGTGAATGAAAAAATTCATACTTAGGTCATTATCTTTCTTTATATACTTTCTTTACAGTTTTATGGTATATTGAATGAATTCCACCATGGTAATAAAAATTGAGAAAATGAAAATGAGATGAAGGGAGTAACGTGTAGAAGTATTATTGCTGAGTGTGTAATGGCCTACCGTGACAATGACGGATTTGTCCTCGTTGAAGAGAGGCTGATCCCCAGAAGCTGGATCTACTATGGCTAAACGCTGATGCGCCAAAAAGCAATCACCATGTTGATGGAGCCCACTCCAGTCAGGCCCACGGTGCTTCAATCTGTTTGTGACCTCAACAACAACAAAACAAAATTCAATAAATATAAATTCTCATTATTTACCCAATCTATTTAATAACAAAAATATTAATGTTTTATTGGTGCTATGATTTTCAACATATTTATTTTAGTTATGATTATTTCGTACAAATACTATATTTATATAAGAAAATACAAGTTTCTTAATTGTTTCATAATTCAATCATAACTTAACCCGTATAAATCTATTCATTTTGTCATAAAGTTTGAAAATCATATTGAGAAATATATATATATATATATATATATATATACACTTTGATTATGTAAATTTTTTTTATTATAATAATATATGATTATTAAACTTGAACCTTAATTTGAGTTTATATTGTTATCTTGATTTCTAAACTATAAAAGACACATATTTATCTTTCTTTAAGATAAATTATAAAAACACTATTATAGCAATGAGTTATGAACATAAAAAGAATCTAATATTCTTTACTATGTTACCCAAGTTTTTCAATTTTTACTAATATATTTTTATGTTGTTCTACATGAAATGTATTTGAGACAACTTCTAAAAGTTAAATTTTTTTAGTAATTATGAATGATTATTTTCGTGTGAGTAACAAAACTAATTTTCTAGACAGGAAAGGTTTGTGCAAATTTGAGAGGCAGAAACATTAAAAAAATAATTTAATTTATAGGTTTATAAAAAAAGTGTTTTAAAAATTATTCTAAATTTCAGTTGATGTTAACTTAGTTTTATAAAAAGAAGTGAAATTGAGAAAACATGTTTTTTTTCTCAAACGTACTGAGATTAGTATAGAAAACAACTAATGAATGATCTCATAACTAATCCCTTTCAATTATTTGATTTCAATCGTCATCCACTTTTTGGAAGCTTCCCACCAAATATAACCAATAATTGCATTTCAATCAGATCCCACAACTCACATCTGTATTTGGTTTTTTCGGAGACGAAACTAAACTAAATTAAATTAAAATTGATAAAAAATATATATACTGACTTCTAAATCAACTAAATTGTACTTTTAAATGAATTTAAAAAATATATATAACATATTAAGACAATATTCAATAAAAATTAAAAATTAATTTGAAATTTGAAGACATATTATACATAAACACAACAAACTGTGTGATTTATTTTACAATATATTTTATTCATAGTTGCCCACTTACCTTGTCAATCTAACTGACTGAGAACAATCATAATTTGAGGCTCCACTACAAAGTTCAAACTTTCGTCACCTTGGTCACATGTTTTTCTTTATGTCCGTCCAAATTATAATACTTCAATTTTCAATAAATAAAACATTTACCTATTTATTAAATTTTAAATAGAACTGACCATTTCTTCGAATTTAATAAATTTTAAAATCTACAAAAGAGCAAATAGAGTGGCGTCTTCTATTTCAACATATCTAAAAAATTTACACCATTAAAACTCTTCTCGCTTTTTCATTCCTCAAAATACATCTGTTTTGACAATTTTGTTTATTTTTACGATAATTATTCTAAAAACTTATGCTATTTCTGATTGAGTAAACATACGAAAACACTATACTGATCATGCATGTAAATTAAACTTAATTATATAGAATAATAGAAAAAAATGATTGCCTGCGAGAGAGCTCTAGGACGCGAACCCTTTTGGCTCGAGAGTCATCAGAACAACCAAGAACAGCAAGAATACCACACATTGTGATGTGATAATGGAATCAAAATCAGACTAAGAAAAGAAAGAAAAGAGCAGAGAAGAAGAACAAGAAGACGACGACGTCGTATAATGTGGGAGAAGTTGAATAACTTAAGAAATTTTGGTATACACAACGCTTCCCAAAGCCACGTATTTATATGCATAATGACGTGAATAACGTCAATAATGAAAAAACGAATGATATGACTCCACCAAGTGGCTCCATGAAACGCCGTCGTTTTCCTTTAATTCATTGTACGTTACCGTCCACTGCACACTAAACACTGACCTATAATTGGTTCCTCTTATCTTTCGACACGTGGTCGAACGTTGTTCTTTCTTGGGATCCATTGTTTTTAATTTTATTTTATTTTTGCATGTCTTGTACTTATATCATATAGTTAATATTTTTTGTTTGTTTTTGTGTTCCTTGTTCACACAAGTAAAGATTTCCTCCAACAAATATCTTCTGGTTTTTGTGTTTCTGCTTTTAAATAGTGAAAATAACTCCAGTTACGAACCGGAGAAGTTTTACTAAATGGCATATTTGAAATAATATTTAAAAGAATTTAACTGAAATACACTTATAAATACTGTAAATACAAGTATAAGCTGTTTTTAGATAAATAATAGTGTAAATATACTGATTAAAATTAAAGTTTATTTAAATGTACAAGTATTGGAAGTTTCTTCCTCTAATCACTTAATTGTTGTATAATTAGAGTCCATTTGTTTTAATTAAAGTAAACTGATTATGATGGAATTCATTTTAAATTGTTGAAATTGTGGTTCATATTTAAACCAATCTCAACTAGAGGTTTTGTATTGAAGTGTGTGCACACAAGAAGGAAAAATTATTCCTACAGTGAAAGAAAGAATCTTAATTTGTTTGTATGGAATCTCTTTATGGATATATAAAAATATTTTGAAAGTTTTTGTTTAAAACTTGTGGGAATTTTTGTTTTTGTATGAGGGCCCGAGAGAAAGGGAAAGGGTTTTCTTTTAAAAGTCAGATGGGATCTCCCCACCGTTTATCAAACTAGCATGTTATACTAATTAAAAGAATCATAATAATAAATAATTTTGAAGGATTAGGATCCCATTAGTGAAAACGTTTGGAATCTTTCCAAAGCTTTAATGGAAGTTTGAAGTTTCAGTTTTAATGCTTTCATAGTTTCATGTTCGAAGTACTAATGCACTCAAGGGAAACAACAACGATTATTTTCACTTATAGACAACAGTTCTACAATCGAGACATATATTGGCATGACAAAAAGAGGTAGGCTTTTTGCCTCGGTTCTAAACCGACTGAGACAAAAAGAGGTAGGATTTTGCTTCCATTCATAGACAACCGAGGCAGTACAATTTTTCTTCTTTTATTTTTTTTTTCTCGAAGGACTTTTCGTCTCGGTTCCTACTGAACCGAGGCAGTATCTCCCCAAATTATGCATGGTGACTATGAAGTGGAGATTTCTTTGCGCGAGAGAAATGGAGGACGCGAGGACTATGCGTTTGGTGGTGGAGGTTCATCTAGTGGTGATGGAGGTCGCAAGGAAAGAAGAAGAACGAGGAGGCATGCTAGGGGAAGAAGAAGAGGTTTCAGTAATTTGAACAAGTAAAAGGGTTACTACCTCGGTTCAACAAATAAACAAGGCAGGACGAACACTATTAACTCGGTTCCTTTGCTATCTGATGCAGGAGGGCTTTGATGAAAACTTGTCAGTCTGACTTAGAGGGTTTGGTGGATTTGTAGAGTCTTTTATGCTTCGATTTTGTAAATAACTGAGGCAGTAGAGTGAATAGGTTTCAGTCTTCCGTAAACCGAGGCGTATAAGTTCGTCTTAATTACGAAAATGACACCGCATTTTAATATGCTTCAGTTTTGTAAAACCGATGCGTATTAGGCGCATTAAAAAACTATTTTTTTACTAGTGAAGCAATGTATAATGTCTTAAAATTTTTAAAAATGAAAGTACAACTGCAAGTTTTTTAAGAGAAACAATGAGAGAATAAAACAATAAGTGCATAGATGTTTTTATATTGGTTCACTCTAATTGAGTTACATCCAGTCTCCTCTAACCGTAGAGGATTTCACTATAATTTTCAACAAGATTACAACTGAGTATTTTCACCGCTTTCGGTATCCCTAGACAATCCTGGTATCCACATGATATGCTACCTAGTTGAGTTTCACCCAGTCCTGATTGTGCAGTATTCTTCACCAATCTTGGTATCCCTAGACGTGGTATAAACTTTACACAGTCTAGTTGAGTTTCACCCACTCTTGGTTTTCACCCACTCTTGGTTTTCACTAAATAATCCTAGAATCAACATGATATGTTGCCTAGTAATCCTTAACTCACCTAAATTAATCAACAAATGTTTTAATTCTCTTCAGAATGTGTAATCAATCTGATTGCTTACAAGTTGTTAGATGATTATTCTCACAGAGAGGATATATGTTCAATACAATTCAATCTATAGACTCGCTAGGTGTTTTTCTCTCTTTTCTCTCTACTTACAAATAGTAATCTTATATTACAATGAAACTTGAGAGTGTTTCTTGACTTGAGCTTTTTCTCTTCTCAGATATTCTCTTTAAGTTCTTGAGCTCTTATGTTCTTTTCTCTGGACATATTTGTTTTTCTCTTTGTATGTTATTCTCTTTTTGTAAGTTATTCTCTTGATTCTCTTCGAATCATCTTCTATTTAAAGGCTTCTCAAAGACATCTGTTAGACTAAGTTTTTGCCTTGAATCTTGTGTCTTCTTAGTCTTGTCATGTGCAACAACCGTTGGTTAAAGTCAACTTGTCAGAGTAGGCTTGTTTATTTAGTACTTTGATAGAAGTAGGTTGTACTATTTTTCTAGCACAACTTCTGATGGAGAGAACATTTCGTAAATGTCGTCTTTGTTTCTAGCGTCCACTTCTAATATGTATCCGATGGAGCAGGTGGATGCGTATAGTAGGTTATCTTCACAAAGTATAGTAGATATGCATGCAGCATATATGTCTTTTCTTTTGTCACTTTTTTTGTTTTTTAACATTGAGCATTTAATGACATTTAATGCTTGTTCAGGAAAATAAAGTGTTTTTTACATTTTCTACCGTTCAGGTAGCATTTTATCATTTAAGCTTTTTACTAAGACATCAAACATAATTGAAGACTTCATCGTTGGATGAAGTGGATGGTTTAGCTCGTGGTATCTAGTTTATTGTAAATACTTTTAAGATTATGCTTTCTTTAGCATTAACGTTTAGCGAGTTGTCTTCCAAAAGTTTTTGGAATATTATTTGAGACTTTCAAATGGCTTACCAAAAATATTGTCTCGATACTTTTACATTCTTACATATTTTAGAGTTTGACTAATTATTATTTGGTTCAATATACCTTCTGCATTTCACATGACTCTCATTAACACTTTAACTTTGGAATCATTTAGTGTTGCGTCTGGTTTAAGCCTAAGTGTTTTACTAAGACTTTCCTAAGTTACTAGGTTTTCAGTATTAACTTATCACCTATATTTAAGCTGTTTTGATATTCTAGTGATAACTTATTCATATATGATCATTTCGTTTAATGTTGTTTTGTTAAACCTCAAAACATATGAGAGCATTTAGACATTTTAGTCTTACAAACGATTTTTTCTTAACATTATTATTAAAAGATTATCTCAAAGCAAAACAAATTTTTGTAGTAAAAATTTTGATGTTGAGTCATGTTTATATATATATATATATATATATATATATATATATATATATATATATATATATATATATATATATATATATATATAATTAACATATTTTTTAAACTTTAACTAATGAAAATATTCATTAATAATGTATTTTCAATAAAACATATTGATAATATCTGTTTATAAATTACAACTTTTATTTATGACAAAAATATTCATATGTTGGTAAAATTTGTTAGTAATTTAGTGTAAGAGTCTAAAAATCGTGTTTTAGAATTGATGTGTAAAATGGTAGGGCTTAATTATTTTAATAATAAAAGTTTAAAGTATTAATAGAATTCTTATAAACAAGTTTTATTATTTTAAAAACACACAATCTCTCTAAACCCTTTCCATCTAAAGCTTTCTTTCTTCTCTCTAAATTTTCTCATTGTTTGTTCATCATTTTGAAGATCGGAGACCGTTAGGATGATCCTTGAAGTGACTTCTCCACTTTTGTTCGATTAGTTTCTCCAACAAAGTAAGTTGGTTTGCTACCCTTTTCTTGGTTTTTTTGTTCTTTCTCTACATATGACCATTCTTTACTTGCATCTAGTGTTTGAGTTTTCTCTTCTAATCTCTGTTGACTAGTGATCCTAATGGTATGTCATGATCGTATTTGTGTTGTTTATAGGGGAAGATAAAACCTCATCTGTTTTAAGGGTTCTCAAGTTGTTTTATTGTATTTCACGTAAAGGAAGTTAATTGCATTGCTTTTAAGTTATAGATATCTTGAAATTTTGATTTGCATGATTGAGTTGTATGATGATGTTTGATCTACTCAATTTGGTTTGTTTTAGATGTTTGATATGTTGTTTGTCTTGGTTGAATTTGTGTTGATTGAGGAACTTAGGACTTGATCATTAAGCTAATTGATATATGCTTCGACATTAAAAATTGTTTTTTTACCAAAGTATTAAGAAAAGAATACCAATTTGATCATTTAAACAAGTTCCTTTTTCCCAAAATCACATAAATTCATCTATTGATATCTGATACCACATTCAACAGTGGCAGGTTGACATTGAGTGTCAGTTTATTATGTAGGTCTGAGAGCATTTTAGTTCCAGACCATTAAGCGTAGAAAAATGTGAATGCTTTAGCATTAAGCTATAGTAGGGCACCGCTAAGCGCCATATTTCATTACAGGTCCGGAACATTTTAGTTTCAGGATGCTGAGGGGAATGAGGGTGTCATTGAGCATGACTTTTTGCAAGAAGAATGGCACTGAGTGCCATCTTTTGCGAAAGGTTTGGTAGTGAGTATTAGGATTGTCATTGTGTGCATCATTTTTAAGAAGCCTAATGTTGGGCGCCACTTTTGAGCCCTAGTGTGCATGTTTGAAAATTTCTTATTCCATGGTTGTTTGAGATAGAATTTGCAATTACTTATGTATGTTTAAGAATATTCACTAATACAAAAATATCGTATAACGTCGTTGTTTTTTGGCCTTTCACGTCGAATTCGAAGTCGACATCATATCGGGAGACGTTAAATTGACGTCAAATTTAAAAAATTCGACGTTAATCAAATTGACATCGAATTTTGTTAATATTTGACGTTAAGCAATTTTTTTGTTTTTTTAATTAATTGTGATCCTTTTTTACAATTCTACGAGACCTGAAAAGCAAAAAAACAACAAATTTTTCAGTTTTTGGTATTTTATAAAGCATGAACTATGAATGTGTAGTATAATATCAACAATAAACAACAATAACAAACAATAAACAAGTTCAATCAAACAACAACAACAACAACAAACAAGTTCAACAAATAAGTTATTCAAAACGAAAACTAACCTTCAAAAGGTGGGTTCGTGGGAATAAAGTGTTTCCACCAGTGAGAGAGAAAGCAGAATGTGCCTATGAAGGACAAGAACACAAAAATAATCGGTCAAAACAAACGAAAATTATACATAAAGTAGTTAGTTAACATGCATTTGTATCAAATGAAAGAAAGATTACATGTGATGGTCGTCAAACTTCGTTCGAGAAAAGTTTGAGAAGAGAAGAAGGTCTCGCGCGCTAAGATAAAGTAAATGAATTTTCAATCTCCTGCTCAAATTTAAAAGGTTTTTGGATGACAGATAGTACGTCGAAACTCCTACAAAATTCGATATGTTATATGTGGTTTAAAAGAAAAAAGAAAGAAAATAATTAAAAAAGGGTTACTTTTTGGCTTTTGGCTGACAAATAATACGTCGAAGCCCTTACAGAATTCGACGTATTATTTGTTGTTTAAAAGAAAAAAGAAAAGAATTAAAAAGGGTGACTCTTTGGCTTCTGACTGACAAATATTACGTCGAACCCCTACAGGATTCAACGTACTATTGGTGGTTTAAAAGAAAGAAGAAAGAGAATGACGCGCTGGTTTAAATAATTAACATCATAGAACGTCGAATTGAATGAGGCTTCAACGTTCTACAATTGCATTTATTTACAAAAATGTCACCGGTCATTTTTAATGTTAGTTATTCAGTGGTTGGACGTTGAACGCGTAACGTTATACAATGTTTTTGCACTAGTGATTATGACGTCTATTTAAGTATGATATTGTAATTATGATAAGTACTGTAATTGTGTTTGACGTAATGCCATGAATCTTGTGCGTGAGAGTCTATGGCAGTATTTTACTAGTGTATATATTGATACAAGGATTTAGTATTGAAAGTTATCTTGTCGCTCTAATAATAATTCAATCTCAAGTAGAAAAGGATGTGGTATGTGATGAGAACTGTAGAAGGTTCTAATTTAAGGACTTTGCCTTAGTCAAAATGGTTAACAGACTAACCTTACGTGTGGTAGTTTGGGTAGGCAAGTTGTTCCATCATCACAAGTACATAATTCATTAGAGTTTGATATTAATATATGTATCTAAATAATTGAGTATAATAAATTTTCATATATATATATATATATGTTTGTTTTAATAAATGAATGGTGTATGATCATAACTATATGTATATTGTTTGAATATATTTTTTCACATTAACTTACCTTTTTTTTATATTGTTTTGTCTATATGTTCTATTTATTTGTAATATCATCTTAATAATACGAGCATACGATAATATAACTCTTGATACAGTTTTGGATTAATGACAATACAATACATAGGATGATTCAATTATGTATAAGTTTTCTTTCTGAAAAATCTTACTATACTTTTGATTATATAATATTATTTTTTAGTTGTATAAGATTATTATATATATATATATAGTATTATAATTATAATTTAGATAACTATATATATATATACTTTTGATTAATATAATATTATTTTTTAATTGTATAAGATCATTATATATATACTTTAGTATTACAATTATATTTTAGATAATTATAATAACATTAACTATATATAATATCTTTTTTTAAATATTAAATATGATATAATTTTTTAGTAATGATATGTTATTAAAATGAGATGTTATATTTAAAATGTTTACGTAAATGGATGAAATGAGTTAGATTAAGTTTTTATATTATAAGAAAATTTACTGTTCACAGTATTTTTTTTTTTATGGTTAAGTAATATATTATTAATGATGACATGTGGAAATATTTCTTTAACATTATATAGGTTTTGTAACATCCCAAAAATTATAGTATGAACTACATTAATGAAACATCACATAATAATAAGATAAAACAGGTACAGGGAAATAAAAGTTACTTACACTGATTCTAAAATAACCATAAATTTAAAACTTTACAAAATATAATTAATTCATATTCAAAACATAAGAACAAATCGAACGGTCATACAAGCGATGTATAAACCGAACGGTCCTAAACTAAGAGGTTGGAGGCTCCTCGCTCAGCACCTGCTCCATACAACACTCTACACACTCTGCTCACACCCACAGGGTGATCATTGCAAAGGAAAATCAAACAGACAAACAAGACAAGACATAAAAGAAGGGTAAGCTAGTGTAATTTAATTAATCATGTTAACATGCAATTCAGACAAACATATAATACAATTATAGACATACAGATATCATATAAGCATGTTATGACCGAACACTTTACTCTGACCGTCCGGAGAAGTATGAACATGTAGCTCTGGTCATTCATGCACTCGTGGGAGGAAACCTGGAAACCTCATGATTATCATAGCTGGAAACCCAAGATGCCACACGAAGTTAGCCCTTCATACTGTAGCTGGAAACCCAAGCTACCACATGAGTTTAGTCCGTTAGCTGGAAACCCAAGCTATCACGCGACCAGGCCTCTTGTTATTCTCACCACATGCCTCACCATTCTCTACTTGAGACTCGGTGACCATTAGAATGTCAGGATGAACGCCAACTTAGCACAATACCCACATTCATACTTTAAAATTCAATAACCATCCACGAGACATTCCTCCTTAGAATACTCTTTCACATCCATATTACAAATCATATTATACTCTCACTTTGACACCATTATAATAATGCATACATAAGCCATTAAAACAACTGAAATAAATATAAATATATGCCGAACAGAAATCATCAAACACATATAAACAATACCAAACACCTTATGAATGTTGGAGACAGAATCGTCTCTCACTACCTAAAGAACAGGACCGAGCGGTCCATAACAAGTACGACTGAAGAGATGGTCGAACGCTATTTAAAAACCGACCACTATAAGATACCGAGTACACAACATGACCGAATACTACAACTAGGCCAAGAACTAAGTTAGATCTAACGCTTATGGCTTAGAACGAACACTTATAGTTTAAACCGAACACCTATAGTTTAAGCCGAACACCTATAGCTTAGGTGGAACACCCATAGCGTAGGCCGAAAACTAAGATATAATCGATCGGTCATTAATGGGTAAGACCCATAAGAGACCAAACATAGTTAAGACCGATTACCAGTACGAGACCGAGTATAACCAAGAACGAGCACTAATACAAAACCGAGGCACTACCACCTAAGACCGAACGGTCATGAATGGGTAAGACTAAAGAGACCGAACCCAATTCATGACCAAGTACCTGAACATGACCGAGCGGTCAACTACGAACGCTCAATTTTTTGCATAATTCTGCAGAACTTCTGCAAAATTATGAACAAGCTAGATTTTAACAAAACTAAACAATTTCCCTAACTTCTAATCCTCCAAACATGAATCCTATACACCTTTACACTTATCCAAGGTTACCTAAATCTTTCCAACATTTTTTCAAAAAGTCTCATATTAGATTTCACTCCAAAATCTGCATAATCAACAACTCAAGGACTGAAAATCAGATTTCCTAGTTTTGGAACATTTTTAAGTGACTTAAGAGTTCTAACAAAATCTTAAACAACTTAACCAAATTCTCCATACAGATCACACTCACACCTAAAACCAATTCCCCATTTTCACTGCCACACTTCCTTACAATTCACTCGGCCATGAACCAGAGTTCTGTAGAAAAGCATTTAACATGAACACAACACACACCAACAATGCCGAATGCCAAATCATTCGATTTTACACACATGCATAATCATCAAACAACATTTTCATACATAGTAAATCATAATTAAATTAACTAGCTTCCCTTACCTCTTTGACCGAACAAAACAACGTTTATCTTTTCCAGAAATTGCTTTCACACCAGAAAATCCTCGGAACACCTACAGTTCACCGATTTGTGAGAAAAGATCACCTAACGAACCAAAATGAAGTTAGAAAAGAGAAGAGAAGGTTGAAGAACACATGCAACCAGCAGGGCTACCTTGCATGTGATAAAATTTTCCAAATTTTCACAAAAACTCAAGAAACGGAACTTACCCGTTCAAAACACAAGTTTGATCGATGCAAAAGGAAACTCTTGAAGTCAGAATCACCTAGGGAGCTCTTGATCTTTGATCAGATGAAACACAAGTGAGAAATTTGAGAGAGATAGAAGGGAGAGGAAGGGTAGAAAATTCTGTTTTAGAGAGATACAGAGTCTGAAAATAGTGAGGTCATTTTTGTTATAAATTTTCTATTTACATGTTCATGAAACACTTGGTCTCTTTAATTTGAGACATTTGTCCCCCTCATAACACGTAATTTCTGAGCTCGGACAGGTTTAGCTAAAAGTTTTGGTGCATTAGTTCGGAGAGACTCTGATATTATATAATTTTATTATTAAATATGTCTTTTATTGTATTTTTTTTGTTGGATGTTTGAATCAGTATAAACTGAATATTTTTCTTGGATTAGTTTTTTAATTAAGATATTTGACCGATAATATTATTTTTCTTTTATGCTAAAGTACATGGTTCTTGTATTATTAATTGGTATGTATTTATGTTATTACCAGAAATTTTCAATTATCAAAGAAATAAATTCATCACTGAACTAAAATTTATTTAAAAATTTTATGAACTTAAATAAATTTGTAATAATAAATTAAAATTTAAATTATCACCAAAATATATAAATATATATATATATATATATATATTATCAACTTAAATAAATTTATAAATAAAATTTGTTAATAAATTAAAATTTGAATTACTAACATATTTATATAAGCAAATATTTGTCGATAAATTTTGTCGATCAATATATCCTTATGATGTATTTTTATGTTTTTAAAAGAATAATGATTAAATGTTAAATTAACTATGAAAGGCCTATCTAATACAATAAAAATGAAGAAAAAGAATTAAAAAGATTGTTATTATTTATATAAATCGATCCTATATTTAATTAATGCAAGAGTTTTGATACATATATTTCTTTCTGTATGATATATGTTATTTATATGAAATTAAATATTTATAAATAATTCAATAATAATCTAAGGATTAATATGATAGTACAATAAATTTTATTTAAAATAAATTTTAATAAATATTAAAAAATAAATATAAGGCTAATTTATTTTCATAATATTTATAACAAAATGGACTTTTTGTGTGTATACGTAATTTATTAAATTTACATGCCACTCAACAAAAAAAGAACAAATCGACCTCACTACACTATCATTTGGAATGATTACCTTTCCGATGAATATAGTAAAATTGTTGACCGAGACACTGTGGTTTAATGCTTCTCTGACGTGGCTTACATTAGTGACAAACTCAAATGCAAAACATTCAAGAAATGAGAGCAACCGCACATTTATATTTATATATAAGGACAATTAAAACTAATATTCATTTAATTATTAATTAAAATTTTATTGTAAGTACTTTTATTGTAATAATTTTTTAATTAAAAAAATATTAAATAAAAAAAGTTAAAATAAAAAACCTTCATTTAAAAATAAAATTGATAAAATATTATTTTAATTTCAAATAATTGTATAATATTTACTATCAGTATTATAGGTCACTTTCATCACCATTATATCTTTCAGTTTGTCTCACGTGTCATTATTTTAATACCTGATTGTCAATTTGATAAAATATATTGGATTGTTTTAAAAAAATATTAACAATGTTTAAAAGAGTAAGATAAAGTTAATACAATAATAATAATCCAAAAATATATTATATTGGTAAACTTCGGTATATTACCGGAGTTCCAATATTTTTTAGTTAAGTTTTGTAAAGTTTAAATAGATGATATGGATTAATACGTAACAACTTTTAAAAGTTAAGTACAATTTTTTATATAATGTCTATTATACTATTTTTTAAATAGGTTTAAAATTTTGGAAATGAAATTATTATTGGAGCTCTAAAATATACTTTTAAACAGAAGATTGAAACTCCAAAAAAAAAATGGAAATAAATAGTTCTTATAGAAGCCAAATAAATTGTTGCTCATGGTTCATTAAAAGAATATTAAACATGATATGTCAAAATTCCAGTAGAATACAACGTGAAGTTGTAAATCATTGAGATAATATATAATATTATGTTTAGATGAATATATTTTGAAAGCTAATTCATAATTATTATGATTATTATAAAGAGTTTGAAATATTTTATAATAAAATATGTAACTTAAATAAATAATTTTAAAAATATTAAGATTTAAAATTTTAATAGAGTGATTTGATTATTTAAAATTAAATACTTTTATGCTAAATCTAAAAGTTTAAAATTTTTTATATTCTCAAATTTTATTTTATTTTTTCTTTTTACATTCTCTTTTTAGTTATGTTTTTACTAAGATATTGTCAAACTAATGTTCATTAAGATTTTGTTAAGTCAATTAAGGTTGATGCTCAATAATATTTGTTTAATTGATATTATTGAAATTCTTTTATATTCAAGTTAATTATGATTAATTGTTTCATAGTTATCGTCAAAGGTTTTTTTCGTCGATATATAGTAGGGTTATTTATTATAAAGTTATCTTGATCAATATTAACAATATATTTTGATTAATGTCAAATATGATTTTCTGTATTAATTTGAGTTAGTATTGTTTTTAGCTGATGTTTGTCAAAAATTGTTGTTTTAGAAACATCAATAAAAAGGATAGGTTAGAATTATTTTTCTATTAATGTTAATAAGAATTTTGTGAACTAACTTTGATAGATCTATTTCTTTTTTTTTTAGTAACATGTGCTAGACTTTTCTAATCAACGATGTTGGAAGTTTATTTTTTTTATATTGTTGTGAGTATTTATTTGTCCGTATAAACCATATTAATGTATCAATAAATATGTGTAAGTTTTTCCCATCAATTTTAAAATGTACTGTTCAATAATGTCACTTAATAATAATAGAAATACTTTTTCTTATAATAAAAAATTAGTAATTAATAAATTTGAAATATTATATCAAAACAAAACATTTAAAAATTTAATAATTTAAAACAAAAATATTGAAACTTGATGTATTAAATTTTCTTAAAATTATAAAATTTTGTATCCATAAAAGAATTGGAATTAAAGAGTGCATGCGCGGTGTATATTTGGAAACGTGAATATGCCTTAATGAATTTTCATCATGATCTTCCTCTTGCAATCTCAATAATAATCTTTCTATTACAAGTAATGTCAAAAAGTTCAGCTAGCATGATCGTGAGTTTTAATTATTAAGTTTTGTTTTCATCTGTAAGCAAGCACTGCTTAAAAAGGAAAATTAAAGAAGATGATACAATTAATCTTTGACTTTTTGAACTTTGGAGGAGTGAAAACAATTTTAAGCAGGAGTGTCAAATTAAAGCACTCTCTTCTTTCACTTTCATAATAACTAAGATAAATTGATGTGTTATAATTCGAAAGAGTTAAACGCTTAAATTCCCCTCTTTTTTTTTTTAGGTTTAAACCATCATGTTTGTATGAAAATCTCTGTTAGGTCCTCATATTTCCAACTCTCTCAATTGAGTCATAATATTTGTAAAATTGAGTCAATTTTACCCTATCCGTTAAGTTGTCCCAAACATTGTTAACTTTGACTTGGTGCATACTTAAAATGCTGATGAGGCAGTATTATATTATGTAATTTTTTTTAGGTGAATAATTTATGACATGACACAAGATTTAATTAGGGATTCAGAGTCTTCATCATCCTCCACTGTCTTCATCATCCTCCACTGTCTCCAAAACGCAGCTACCAACGCTATTCTCCATCATTTTTTCTTCTCGTTCTCGGCGATGGCGGAGGTTGTTTGCTTGATTTTCCTTCGACCCTGCGAGTTGTGCAGAGTAGAGACTTCTGCTGGGGCCTTTCACTTTGTTCTTAACTTTTTGGGAACAATGACTTAAGTGGGTTTTCCTTGTCAGAACCTGGATGCCAAACACAGAAGAAAACAAAAGGGATTTGTGATTTTTTTGAGTCAGAAAAGTCGACACTTTTTGGAGTCGATTTATATCTATTTGATGGGGTTATTTGAAATTAGAGTTGTTGGGAGGGGGATGCAGTAGTGAGTCTCCAAATGAGGTCAACGGCATAATCGATCAAGCTGATTCTGGTTAAATTCTTCCTCCTTCATTTTGTGCATTGAAAATTCAGAAAAAGTAATTCCTAACTTTAAACCCCTAGAAATATCATCATCCAGAGAAAAACACATAACACAAGCATCAAAACCCAGATTCCAATATATAAAGCTGAAGATGGAAACACCCACCCTCCAATCATTTTGACTAAAATAAAATAAAATAAAATAACACGAGGAAAGAAAAAAAAACGTACCTTGCTTGAAATTTCAATTCTTGAAGATGACAGTAAGTATAAGGGTGGCCGTTGACGGTGCCGGTCCAATTAATTCTGGTGAGTGTGTATTTGGGACAGCCATCAAGATTTGCCATGGACAAGAGCGTGGGAAAGTAATGCTCCTCGAGGTAGCATTCGTCGTTGTGGTAACAGGGGATCTTGAATTTCCTCTAGAGGGTTCGGTCCTGGACGACGAGGCGAGTGTGGCGGCACGTGAGGGCGAAGAATTGGGAGCCGACGCGGAATGAGGGTGGAGAAGGAGATGGAGCGGTGGACCGCGACGATTTGAGTGTCGCCACCGACATGACGGAGCCGGTTGTCATTAGCGTTGGTAGCTGCGTTTTGGGGTAGTGGGCGTCTCAGCGGCTATGTCTCTACGGGGACTATGGTTTTCGTCCTCCAGCTTATCACTACGATTGGAGATATTTGGGATTGTTCATATGAGGAAGGGATATGATATTTGGTGGTTCGAAGTTGTGTTTGGATGATGCAAGGACTGATTGGAGATTGGGGTTGAAGAGGGTTTAGGCGTAATGGTGAAAATGGTGACTGTCGGTGGTGGCAGCGATGGTGGACCTTTGAACTGATTCAGTTTTTGGCTTAATTTGAAGATAAGTAAATTTCTAATCTGAAAATTAGTAAAACCCTTTGCCATGTCATAATGGCTTAAATTAAATAAAAATTCCACGCAATCAAACACTTTGAGATCAGCATGCAACACGCCAACCTCATTTAACGCTGTCTGTGAAGATTTAACGGACCGGACTTAGTTGACTCAATTTTTCAAATATTTGGATCCAATTGGCTCAATTTTACAAATATTATGACCCAATTGAGACAGTTGGAAATATGAGGACCTAACTGATATTCCCATACAAATATGAGGACCATCCGAGGGTTTAAACATTTTTCTAATATTTAAAGTGGATTTACCTGTCAACTATTTTAATATATATATATATATATATATATATATATATATATATATAATCATTATAAAGAAATTATTAAATTATTGATAAAAACAAATTTGTTGATTAATTTAATTTTTTGATAAATTTGAAAATTTTAATTATTAAATTATCTATTGGATTTATCAATATGAAATTAAAATCCGTTCTTGTCTTAATTTTTAAAACCTTTGGTCTTGAAACTTAAAAAAATAATATATATATATATATATATATATATATTCCTCTTAATTTAATTATGTAAAATTGCATTTAAATGCATTTTAAGCTTGTATTTCAGTTATATACATTTGAAATTATCATGTTCAAATATTAGTTTGAAAGATGGTTTAATAAGCTTAAAAAAGTTAATAGTATTTAATTAAAAGAACTATATATATATTCCTCTTAATTTAATTATGTAAAATTGCATTTAAATGCATTTTAAGCTTGTATTTCAGTTATATACATTTGAAATTATCATGTTCAAATATTAGTTTGAAAGATGGTTTAATAAGCTTAAAAAAGTTAATAGTATTTAATTAAAAGAACTATATATATATATATATATATATATATATATATATATATATATATATATTAATTTTTAAGTTTCAAGGTTGATACAGGATAAATTCTAATTTTGTAATAAAGTTTAAGAACTAAAAAGATATTTAATTTTAATGTTTATTACTAACAAATATTTTTCTCAATAAAATAAGTGTGAAAGTTTTTGTTTTATGCTGATGTGATGATAAAATCTGTCAATAATAATTCTTTTAAATCCATTAATAATTATTCTTCTTGAAAATTCACCGATAAATTTATTAGTAATTCAATTTTTTAAAATTTGACAACAATTCAATTATCGTCAAATTTGACATAATATTGCAATAAATTAATTGGAAATATACGAAAAGAAGGAGGAAATGGAGAAGGAAAAGGGATGCTGTAATGACAATCGTGGAAGTGATGGCAACGATCGTGGAGATGAACTTGGCAACGTTGGATGTAACAAAGTTGGAGTTGGAGAAAGAAAGTGAAACTCAGTGGCAACAATGAGAACGGACAGGACATGGGATGGCAGCATTGGTGGAGGAGGAGGAAGAAGATGAAATAAGGAAAAGGAAAACAAAAAGATAAAGACTAAATCACAATATTTTTTGATAAATTTTATCAAAGATAAAAGTTTTTTTTTGTAATTATTAATGAATATTTCTTGATAAATTATCGATAAACTTTAGTTGTTGATAATTACCTATAACAAAAAAATCATCAATAAAATTATCAACAAATATTTTGCAATCCACAATTATCGATGAGTTTTTTACTAACAACTTTTTTACAATAGATAAATCACAATTTTGATTTATAAATGAATTTTGATAATAACACAGCAACTTCACCATGTGTAAATTTTTTTGCATTGTAACTAATTAAGATAAATAAAAAACATAATTTTATTTATTTATATATATATATATATATATATATATATAACATTTAATAATGCAAAAATTTGTAAAATAGTTAATTCAATTTTTAGTCGGATAAATATAATACACTATAAGAAAATTCCTAAATAATAATAATTTTAGTAATAAAAACTAATTAGTTATTGTAATTAGCAATGTAAATACAAATTTATAAATTAAAAGTTATTGGTAACTAAAATAGTTTCTATTATAAATAGAAAATTATAATTGATTTGTGAATTGATTTATAATCTAATCACTAATATTAACCAGCAAAGTTTTGACTACCAAAAGAAATTAGTCTATAACTAAAAAAAATCAATTTAGTGATTAATTATTTTTGTTACTAAAATTAGTCATTAGTTAGATTGATTTTTGTTATATATTGATACTATTGTTAGAACGTGTTTCTATACACTAGTGCAGTTAAAGGCAATGACACCGGTTATTTTAGCCTATAGGCACCGGTTCTTGACCCGAAGCATATATAGACGAGGTAAAAAGTCTGCATTTTTATGCCTCGGCTGTGAACCGAGGCAAAACGATATAGGATTAGAACTCGGTTCAAAGGAAATCGAGGCAGTATGGTCTTCCTGGTTTCTCCATCAGACGCCGCCGACCACCATCCGTCTTTCTCACGCTGCTGCCAAACACCTCTCGCCGCCAAACACCATCGTCTTTCTCACATCAGACCACCCAAAACACCACCGTAGACCACCTTCGTCCTTCGCGAGAATCGTCCTGCCACCCAATTTGCGAACCACCATCTTCTTCGTCCATCATCAGAAATTTACAGACCTACAAAAACACCTCACACCAGTAATCTCATCCTCCTCACACAATGCCTCCATCAATCATCCAACCACCTGCAGTAAAAGCCAAAACCCACTCACACCAGCAATCTCATCCTAGAAACCACCATGAACCACCAAAACCCACCATCAGCACCGTGAGCCGAATCGTGAGTTCCTTCATCTCCAACAACCTCCTCATACTCCGTCCATGAAACCTGCAGAAAAATCCCCAAATTAGACCATGGAAACCCTAATCGCGAATTTGCACCTACACAGAACCAATTCGTGTCGCCGCAGGAAGGACTTCGCTGGAGATAATGGAGCCGCCGGTGGTGGACGAACTGTGGCAATGTGGCCTTTGTCGCAACGAGAGAAACGCGACAGAAGGAGGGGCGAGCACGAGGCGGAGGGGCGAGCATGCGGCGGAGGGGCGACCACGCAACGGAGGGGCGAGCAAGCGGCGGAGGGGCGAGCACGCAATGGAGGGCCGAGCACGTGGCAGAGGGGCGACGAGAAGCGGCGGGGGAGGCGGCACTATGGACTCCTTGGATGAAGCACCAGCAACGACGGCAGCAAGAAGGCACCAGCGTTGAAGAAGAAAGCGTGAGAGAGAAAGGAAGAAGGAAATTTTAACCTGAAAGGGCTACTGCCTCGGGTCTTAAACGGTGCCTAAACGCTTAAAAAAATTTAAATTAAACTTATATGTCTCGGGCTACAGCTTAAACGAGGAAGAAAGACCCTATTGCCTCGAGTCTGAGTAAAACCGAGGCAAAAGGCTTGAAAAAGTCTACTTTTGCAGATGGGACACACGGGACTGGTGAGGTGACACGTAATTTTATGATTCGGTTCTCATAGTGACCGAGGCAGTAGAGGGAATAGGCATCAGGTTATGGATAACCGAGGCATATAATGTTTCAATATTTACAGAAATGCTACCGCGTTTTTATACGCTTCGGTTTTGTAATAACCGAAACGTATATAGCGCGTTAAAAACTTTCTTTTTTACTAGTGATAGGAGTATTAGGATACAAGGTTTAAAGTAAATGAAGAATTATAATTGTGTTTAAATTAATTATATAAATAAACTAAAAAATTAATTGTTTAATTTTTGGATTTTTGATTAACTCTCACTATGTCCACTCTACCAAACCGATTTGTATTGCCTTTATCGTAAAAAAAATTATATAACATACCCTAATCAAGTTTTTCTTTTAATTAGGTTGCATCCTAGCTTTATAATTTATGTGAAACCTTATAACAATCCAAAGAATTAACATCAATTCAAAATCAAAGATAATAAATGTATGAATTTTTATTCTTATGACACTCAATATTTTTTATTTTTTTCCAATAAAAAACTTATATTTACATTTAAATTCTCAAATAACACTTATTTTAATATTAGCATCCTTTCATAAATCCACAAAACTCATAAACAACTACAAGGTAAACCTTATTATCTTTTTTTAATATTTTGTAGGATTTAGGAGTGTCACACATGTTCCAATACTAGCATTATAACAAATAAAATACAACATTATACCACCTTTATGAGCTCCACACATGTATCTGTCACAAAAAAGACTAAAAGGCAGCGTTTTTATACGTCATGGTTTTCTTTATCTTGTCAGACAAATAATCGTGGGATCTATGACAGAGCATACATTATATAGCTAAATAGATGAAGCCAATCAATTGCCAGACATCTGAAAACTTCACATGCAAAAGTGGCTATTTACAGATCATCCTCTTCCATAAGCTTATCAAAATAACATGCACCACATGCATGCAGACACATATGTTGATACACACTATCTTATCCAATCTTCACCTCTTTGCAATTCATTGTATATTTGCCGCGTTTCCATGTCGAAAACCAGACAGAATCTCACCACTTCACTAACTGTTACATGTCTGATAACGTTGTTAATGCTATTGGAATTCGCTAATTTAATATAATGAACAATCATATGCGTTATGGTCGTAATAATAACTAACTTCTCTTTTATGACGTAAACCTTCTACATGCTTAGTTAAATCTTTCCACCCATTTTCATACCCTGCTAGAAGAAGAAAAGAATAATTAGTTACAGAAATCCATGACCACCTTGATTAGATATATATGGGGTCTATGCAAAACATATCTCAAATGCAAGAAGAGTTTGTGTATATAGTGAGATGAGTTTACAGAAAAGCTTTGCTTTTGCGGCTTTTAGAAAGCTCTTAGGGCTAATCTTGGTGAATGTGCAGTTAAAGTATGGAAGTTTGAGGTCCTGATTTGTAGTGACTTTTGGGTAACTAGGAAGGCCATAATTGATTGACATATATTTGGTGTTCGTTTTCATGAAGAAAAATCAAGCTTTGTGCTGCCAAAACCTGTGAAGTCCTTGTCCATAGAAAGAACTTGGTCTATTTCTATCTAATATATATGGCACAGATGCAAGTTTCTTTTCACACACAATGTCGTTGTTTTGCATCCATTTTCTTGGTGACTTTTAGAGGTTACAGAGAGTTCTTTTGGAACGTGAAATTGGTTTATGACTTTTGGTATCTACGTTAGGTCGCTCTTCTTTTTCCCTTTTATTTTTATTTTTCGTTTGATTGATAAGGACCTTTTATATTGTTCTAAGTTCTCTCTTTAATTGAAATTCTGAATCGATCACCTTATTGAATAAGAATTTTAAAATTGCCATTCCATAACCACAGTTATTTTTTTCTTTCCTCTAATCTGAAAGAATTTTACAAAATTGAGATTGATTTTCCTTTTTCTCACTCGAGAAATTTTTTGTTATTTTTTGAGAAAATAATTCACTCTTCTCTAACTATAATTGGAGTTAAAGTTTACTTTATTATACCCTACCTATATTGTTAATTGTTTAAATTCAAACATAGAACATTCCACTGGATTCTTAACAACCGAAATAAATACCCACAAAAAAACCTGTTAACGGATATTGAGGTGACATTAATTAATAGAGGAACTAATAAAATTTATATATACATTCAGTTGACAACTCAATGTATTCATATTAATATAAAGTATTAATATATATTATATTGATATGTTGTGTATTTTGTTTTATATGGCCTCAAAATATGATTTTTCATATATTATAGATTTTGCAAATGTTTTACTTATTTTCAGTAGTTAAATTTAACATAAAAACGTAATTTTAGTTTTTGCCATGATGCATATGTTTTAAAAATTTTAGACACTATAAATGAATAAATTTAAATGCAGACCAATTTTTAAAATAATATGTTTTTAATACTTAAAAAAAATATGGATTAAAGTTATGCTTAGAGGGGTCGCTATTTAGTAATCGAATCATTGATTACTGACTAAATAAATTTTTTTAGAATTTTAATTGTTGATTTAATCAGTGATTAATTAATTATATAAGCTTAATGTTCTTCAGCTATTGTACTTTCCGTAGTTATCCTTAAATTATTTCTCGTTAGGTTAACCAAGATTTATAACCGAAAATGTGTGTAATTTTGATTGTAATTTTAATATTCCAAAATTAATATAAATTTTGATCACTTCAGTCAATCTATTTCTCAAACTAATAATTTTTTATAGTCTCCTCTCCAATATTTTTTTCCTTATCTTCCATTGTAGCAAACTCAACATCTAATTTAACTATCTAATTTGCATTTCCTCTACCATCAATAGTGACTAGTTATGACATAATAAACTTTGCCAATAGTCATTACTTAGCTTAGAGTGTGTTTGCTTTAAAATATGGATTTGAAGATTAGTTGATAGAGATGTCAACTTGACTCATGGTTCATGGATTAGCCTTAACGTATTCTTCAAAAACCTCTAGTTTAGGAAGTTCTTTAAGTGGGACAAAAAATGCCCCAATTCCCAAAGTCTTTTCTCAAGTAGGTTAGGGTCAGGATTAAGGTGGATTTAGCTCCACTAAATAAACTTACGTTAATTTTAAAATTTATCTATTTTTCATAAATTCATAATTTAGTTACTCAAGAATTAAATTCTTTATATCATTAGACTTTATATATTTTTTAATTTAAGAAAAAAAAAGGGAGATTATTTCATGTTAAAAATTCAATTTCAGAAAATCAAATTCTCAATTAGTATGAACAGATATAATTTGATAATTAAAATAAAAATGAGATTATTCATGTAATCCTTTTAATATATTTATTTTTTTAAAAAAGTTAAATTTAAAGCTTATATTTTTTTAAATATTTAATTGTGAAAATTATCTACAAGTAGATTTTAGTTGATACACCTAATATGAATAATCTCTAATCATAAAATTTTTGAATAAATTCAAACTCGAAAACTTAAATAAAATTCTATTTTGATCAAGGACATCCTAGTATGAGTAATAAATTTAAACAAAGTTATTGTTATTTATTATTATTATTATTATTATTATAAAAGATTAATAATAGTTTTTTGAATTATAAATAACTTACAGCACTTATTATTAATCTTATAATTGAAAATATATGAAAAATAATAAATGTTTGACCTAATTTTGAGGTCTCGTTTTTTTTTTAATTTCTCAACATTTATAACCATAATTTGATTATTTTCTTTTTATATTTATTGATCACTGTTATTAATATTTATTTTCTTTAAAGAGGGTCTAAGTGAATTATTGTTACTTTTTCTGATATGTATTTAATAAATAAATAACATTTTCAATAAACAATATTTTTCAAAAAGGGGTTTAAACATTTTTCTAAAAAAAAAGTTCGAAGAAGGTAGAATTCAACTTTCTTAAATTAAAAGATAATTGTTAAATTGTTTTATGTGGTAATGAATTAAGTATTTTTATAAAAATATTGTTACTTCTTTATTTTTAGAATAGAAAACTTGTATAGATGTTTTTGGCAATAATTTTGACCTTTCAAATGTAATTTGATCATTTTCAGAAAATATAACACTTAGATTTGTAACAAATTAGGATTAATTATATTTTTTTATTTAAAATCAACATTGTTATTTTGAAAAAAAATTCATAATTTTTTTTAACTTAATCTAAGTGGGTTAGGATCAAACTAGGTGAAACTGGAGATATTTTAAGTTAAGGTTGATGAAAATTCATGAATGATTTGATAGATATTCTAATCAAATTAATGTTTTAATAAATAAAATTATTATATTATAATTTTATTCTTGTAGTTAAAATTAATATAAAATAAAATATAATTATTACTATTATTATTATTAAAATTATTATTTATTATTATTATCAAAAGCATTTAACTACAAAGTTAAAATTCAAATAAAAAAAGTGAAGAAATTCAATTAAAAATGAAGGAAATTTGTATAAAATGATTTATATTGAGTTGTCTTCCTTCTCTAATCCATTTACTTGTGGAAGTATGAGATTCAACCATTATCTTTCAAATATGTCTTTATAAATCAGTGCAAATAAGTGAAAGCAAACGTTGAAAGTACTCGCTTCTCATATGCTATAACAATACTTCCATGAAAGCAAATACAAGCTTACATAAATTCCTTTCATACTTGTTTTGAACAATCTACAATTAGAATTCATTATCACTATTATAGGTGTAGAAGAGACATCACTATGTCTTCTGGTTTTTTACTTGAGTTCATTTAAACGTTCATGATATTCATTCTAGAAAATAAAAACAATATTAAAGCTTTTATTTTAACTCTAAACATGGTAAAATTTATTAGGTAAATTAAAAAAAAAAGTGTCATATGTAATGATAGTTAACACTAGAAAAAAAAAACAACATCAATTTTTAATGTTAATTATAAACACTTTGTAGTGGTGGTGTAATCGTCACTATTTTTTATTTCCGTAAATTATTTTACCGACATAGAATTTGTATTTGGCACTATAAATGTATAATAACGTGAATTTAATATAATCATCGTTAGAAACAATTTTAACCGCCTTTAAATTAATTTTAAGAAGTTATCATCAATATTTAACTGCCTATGTAACTGCCACTAAAACTATAACTGTTATAAAATAAAATTATTTCATATTTCGTAGCAGTTGTAACTGTTAGCAAAATCATAATTTAGAAAAATCTTTTCAATATTTAGCGGAGGTTCTCACTACCACTAAATCGTAACTTTTTAAAATAAAAATAAATTTAGGTAAATGCACCAAAAAAGAGAGTTGGTTTAAATAGTTGGATTTTATTCACATACAAAAAGAAAGAGAAACATAAATCATGAAACTTTTTTTTCTCCATTTTTTTCTCCATTTTTTTCCTTTCTAATCCCGTTGTATTTGGTAACAAGAATATCGACAACAATTATCTCCACGTATGCTAAAGTTGTAGTTAAAATTTTATATGTAAATATGTAGCGAGAGAAAACATTATAAACTGAATGTGTTAAAATGATAAAAAAAATATATTTAGTAAAAAATACACATTTGATGAACACCAAAACTATGGTACTATCATTAAAAAATTTAAGATATTTAGTGGATTAATTTCTTTTTAGAAGTTATAAAAATCCAGAAATTAATATTATTTAAAATGGTTATAATGAATTGTTTGAAGGCTAATAGTAGTGAGAGTTTTAATTGTTTTTTAAAAATGTTTATGACCTTCACAAATTAAAATACACTTTTCACCATTTTACCTTCCTTCTTATGCTCAAAATTCACCAAACCTTTCCTCTTATGCTCAATTTTTTCTTACTTTTTTCTAAATCTTACAAACTTCGTGACACATTTCATATGTAGTTCATCATCATTCTCAGTCCATCAATCAATGACATGTTTCATCATCGTTCTCAATTCATTAGTGGTGGTCTCCTTCATCGCTCATCAGCCAAGGTTCAACTGTGCTCGCCAGCATGGGTTCAGTAAATGAGTGTGCTCGCCCTTAAATAGAGTTTTGAAGACGCCACGAGAGAGATGCAGAAGCCCACAAAGTCTTTCCACATCAACTCCAAGAAGAGAAAGAATGTCATCAAATCCTTTGACAAGTATTTCTTTCTCGTGATCCCTTTTTTCTTATTCTATAATTTTTGCATTATTCCACCATTTTTATTTTATTTTTCATTTTTTAGTCTCGTATTATTCCCAATACTCCAAAAGATCTCATTGAGTACTTCCTTGAAACTGAAGCTTAGGAGATTGAGTTTAATATTGCAAGAATGAGATTATGGTTCCTACTTTATCTTTAACCCTTTGTTTCCTTTTAATTTAACACGATTACTTTCTTATAACCAATTTGTATTGACTTTGTAGATTGAATGAGACATTCTTTGCTCAACTGAAATTCAAGTTAGGATAGCTTTGGTTCGCTATTAACAAAATAGAGGTACCTAGTGTGTTTTGGCTCCTTAAAAATGTTTAAGTTGGGCAAAACATTTTATATTTTCCCATTTTACACTGATTGTTCTACAACACATAGAGGAAAGATAGAATGAACAAGAGGCTCTAGAGAAAGCCATAGAAGAAGGAATATGTTTGTAAATAATAAAAAAGATAGTTTAGAAATTTGCCAAGTATGCAAGTTCAAAATCTTGACATCAAAGGATGTTAAAGCAACTATACGTCTTGTACGTTTCCCTTTAAATTTGTTAGTTTTATTTAAGTCATGCTCACTCTATTTTGTTTTCAATGTAGTTGCTAGATATGGTTGAAAAGAATGAGATTAATAGATTTTTGTTGGCACTTCTAGATGAAAACATAACAAATGCACACAAGGGTAACTAGGTAGGTTATAGATTTCAAAATGTTTTTCCATTTATTAAACTCAAGTAGGACTGTCAATATTGAGGCAAAATAATCCCAAAAATACTTAGTTGTATTATAACCAATATAGAATAACCCTCTGTTACCAATAAGGTGCATTGGTATTTTAAAAGATATTGATTTTGATGATGCTGCAAGAGAAGAACTCGAAGAATGAAGTTGTAATTTATTTAAAATCACTTTTGTAGACTAAAAATGTATTATGAATAACTTTGAACATGTAAACACTTAGAAATTTCCTGTCTTTAGGATATCTGCGCATATAATTGATTATTTGATGTAATAATCGATTATCATGAGCCTTTTTGAAAAATCATTTCTCTCACAAATAATCGATTATTGCTTTAAATAATCGATTATCCTAGTCTGGATGAGAATTGCCCAAGTCTCGTAGATAATCGATTATTCCTCAAGATAATCGATTATCACTCTTTTGAAAACCCTGTAACGGACTTGAATAATCGATTATTACTTACAATAATCGATTATCACTAGCAATTGTATTGTGTCTTTTTAATTTCAGACCTATTGGTTATATATAGTTGTCTAAAACCCTTAGAGGGTTTATCTAAGTCCCATAGAACTCCCATCTGGAATTCGGAGAAAGGAAGAAGGACTTTTAAGTTCTTGAACAAGGTCAAGTAGATGTAAAAGAAGTCGAAGGCGAAACCCTCCCGTCCGTGACATGCCCGCTCAGTCATCTGGCAGATGACAACTTGAAATTTGCTAGCATCTTCAGCCGCCATGACGAAGCTAAGGCTTCCGACCAGGTCTAAGAGGGGAGGGCCAGAGTGGAAGGAGGAAGCGATTTCTTAACCTCGTGGGGAGCCCAATCGTAGCCGGCAACGGTAAGCCAGTTTCTGGGTTGTCCGTCCCAAGCCCCGGCGAAGTCCACGATTATAACGGCTCGTTCATTGTCACTACTTCTGAGGACGCATGAGGTATCCTCACTGCTCGATTGACGGGACAGGTCACCGGCGAGGACATTTCGCTCATCGATATCACCCAAGGTAGAAGAGGAAGAAGTGGCAACCCTGTTGTCAACGTACCCCTCGCCCTCTCCTCCGGTAGAGTTAGAAGAAGCGCGGTGAGAAGACATTATCTACCTGAACAGATGAAGTATGAACTTTGAGAATAAAAAAGGTAGAGAAATCGTGCGGTTATCAGGAAGTTCGAGGTTAAAAGTGAAAAAATGGAGTAATCTTATCACTATATATAGGTGGTAAAGGCGGTTCACCCGGTTCATCTGGAGAGTCCAAAAGGAAAAGATCTAACAATTCAAGCGTCGCGACATTACATTTACATCTTTTCCCGCCTATTTTTCACAGTCGTAACTTTTCGGCTTCTACTTTTCCCGCCATTTTGCATGCATTGAAAGGACGTGACAGTTGATGCGCCTGTCACGATCCAAGGCCCTAACCCGATCAGTGAAGACTTCAAAACCCTACGCAAACGTTTAAAGACTTTGCTAGGGCTCGGGGGGCTTATGTTACTATGGGCCTGAATCTAGCCGATCGGTAAGGATGACAAATTGCAGAGTTAAGGTGCAATTAAATCGAGTGAGTGGATGTCCAAGAAAGAGTCCCACAACCACTCGGTCCCGACAACCGTTGAACAGAGTTAAGGCGCAATTAATATCACAACAACTACTGTTAAGTGGTTAAAGTTTGCATTAATGATCATTAAGAGGTAAATTAATTGGTCAGATTCTTTTAAACTCTATAAATAGGGGTTTACTTTCGAGGTAAAAGGACTTTTTACACATAATTGAATTATAAAAGACCTATGGAGATAAAATCTGACTTGAGCGTCGGAGTGTCTTCTGTAGCTCGCCCCCCTTTCGGTGCTTAATATTCTGGAACAAGGAACAAGGACGCTCGGTATACAAGACTTTTGAACTACAAGATCTATCGGATTCAACAAGGGGAACGTTTGGTACGGATTCAACACAGGTGGTTATCCTCGTCCCATTTCAGCATAAACACATGTCACATAACCTAAGGAATACAATATTCTTGCATTGCTTATTGTAGTAAAGAAAAGGTAGGGAGTAAATAAGTTTTTAATCCTTATACTTTGACATGAAATTTTAATTTGTCACTGTCCAAATTTTGATATAATATAGTTCACAAATTTTGAAAAAGAATAGATATAGTCTTTGTAACCTAACAACATCACATTTGTTTTAGTCAAATAACATTCCAAAGTGACATTTGAGTTGTTTTCACTGTTTGACATGTTCTAACTCAAATATCAGTTTATAGTGCATTTAAAATAAATTGATATCGTTGGATTAAGAGACTATATTTATTTATTTTTAAGGTTTAGATATCAAAATATATCAAAGTTTGAAACGTATATAAATTATAATTTCATGTTAAGAATATTTAATTTAATTTAATCCAATTTTTTACCATTAAAGAAAGGTATATATTGACCGCTTGGTCTTTGTTATTCATTTTTGTTATGTTGGATTTTGGATTTTCTTTCTTGTTCTTTAAAGAATTGACTCCATTATATTAGCATGTTATCTGTAAAATGGGATTGAATAAATCTTTAAAATGCTTTGAAATTGTTTTTATTAAGACACTTGTGAGTAAACATTCTAGAGAGATTATCTACTAGTTAAAAAAATTGTTTTGAAAATATTTTTATACAACTCGTGAAAGGATAACAATAGTTAATATGAGTGCAATAACATAGACAAAAAAATTTGACTTTTATATTTATTCACTCAGATTAAATTAAGTCTAATTTTCTTTTAAACAAACTCTTAAAGGTTTTATTATAAGTAAATATGTTAAATGAGTCTTCTCAGTATCATTTATAGCTTAGAATAGTATATAAAATCACCTTTATTTATTTCTCTGAATAAAAAATATAAGTATTTTTAACCTCATTTCTGATGTTTTAAATATTTTGTATTGCAATAAATATTAAATTTTACAAAAAGAAAGAAAAAAAAACTTTGTAATACACACAGAGAACCTCACATAAACGTGTATTAAAAAAAAAGGCACTCCATTTTTGTGTATAATTTGATGTCCACCTAAATTGCAAAACTCTAACGGAAAGTATAACCACATTTCTTGTAAAGTTAGAAACTTATCAAGCAAGTGCATATATATATATATATATATATATATATATATATATATATATATATATATATATATATATATATATTAAAAAAAAGTTACTAATCAAGCATGCTCATAATTCACATGAAGTCAATTCAAACGTCAATTGACATATAATAAAGAAATAGTTAGAAATACATCATATCATGAACAAGATTAGGCTGTGATTTCCAGATTACTCTAAGCCCCCACCAATACCAATAATGACGGATTTAACTTGTTCATAGATCCAATTTTTTTCCTTATTGAAGTTTATAAAAAATTAATAATCAGTGGATTATATGATATATATCACAAGTCCCCCTTTTTTTAATTACTTAAAGGATTTAGTTTAAATGCGTTGGTACAAACAATACATTCTTTTTTATTAAAATTAAAAATATGCATTCTTTTGATGGACTCTTCATATTAAATTGTTGACTTTTATAACAAATATTTTAAGAGTCATAAATATGGTGATTTGACTGATCCACAGTGTAAAAAAGACTCATTCTTTCTACACCTCACTGCCTTCATTCTCCACCTCCAATTTTACTTTTTTACCCTTCATTTAATAAAAAGTCAAAACTTAATTAATGAATTAATGTTTCTTAACCACCAACAATTTTCGTAACTGCCAACAACTAAAATTTGTTTTGGGTATAAACCCTAAGGTGCAGTCGTCTTCTTCGTTTTTATTGTAGCATAGCAAGCATTCTGTCTACTGTTTTTGTTATTTTTTTCACTCCTTTACTGTATTGAGTTGGTGGTTATCATTCCCTAGTAGTGCTGGGTGTGCTGGGAGATCTGGTGGTGCTGTGGCATTGTTCGGCGAGAGGAAGAAGACAGGTACATCATTGGAGTCGCGGAATCTCCTAACCGCACTTCGAGTTGCGGAAACTAGTGGCCGCACTTCGAAGTGCGTTTTTTTATTTTTTAGTGGCCGCACTTTGAAGTGTGTTTCTTATATGCACCTTTTTTTTTCTTTATTTCGTGCATGCTTTTTTTCTTTCATGTTTTTTGTCTTATGCTATTATTTTTTATTTTAAATTTCTTGTTTTATGTTATGATTTTTTATTTTAAATTTCTTGTTCATGGATTATGCTTAGTCATTATTAGGCAGTGTATTATTAGTCAAAGAATGAATTGGAAAAACCTCTTTAATAATATTTAGGTTAGTTGATTTTTATGTTGAAAAGATTAATATGAAAGTTAAGATCCCACTAGACTCGATATTATTCTCTTGGCTTATCCAACAACTCAATATTATTATCTTGACTCAATATTATTCTCTTGCCTTATCCAACAACTCAATATTATTATCTTGCCTTATCTAGCAACTTAAGGTCCACTATGAGAGAAAGATACTCTATCTAGTTCGGGGCATAATTTGTAGTTCTAAAAATATAAGTTTTCATTAACATTAGGTTAAAGAACTTCTTTATAGTTTCATTTTAATTTTAAAAGTGTTTTTGAATTTTTTATTTGTAATTTAATAAAATTTTAAATTGTAATATTTATTGTAGGTCATATTTAATTATATTAGATGGATAAGTATCCATATTTGGATTCTGAAATAAATTATGATTTTATATCAGAGTTTTCTTATTTTTTAAAAAGAAGTGGGTGAGGGTGATTACACAGATCAATTTTCCACTGATCAAATATTCCCAACACGCGCCGATTTAATTGAATGGGTTCGAAAGATTGCATTTGATCTTGGATTTGTTGTCGTCATTATAAGATCTGACACAGCAACTGGTGAAGCTGGTAGAAAGACATTTATTTTGTTAGGCTGTGAAAGAAGTGAGAAGTATAGGAAGTATAAGCCAGATGTTCAACCTAGTTTCTCTGGCACAAGAAAATGTGAGTGTCCGTTTAAGTTGAGGGGTAAACCTAAAGGAGATGGTTGGGTGTTAAAGGTTATGTGCGGCTATCACAACCATGAATTAGCAGAGACTTTGGTCGGTCATCCTTTCGCGGGTAGGTTAAATGCTGCTGAACAATCAATTCTTGTGGACATGACTAATAGTCAAGTAAAGCCGTCAAATATTCTTTTGACTCTGAAAGAACATAATGAAGATAACGTGACCACGATAAAGCAAATATATAATGCGAGGTACACGTACAAACGATCTTTGAGAGGGTCTAGAACTGAAATGCAGCAGTTGATGATGTTGTTAGATAGAGACAAATACATCCAGAGAAGTAGATGTTTGGACGATTCTGACGTGGTAAGTGACTTGTTTTGGATACATCCCGATTCAGTGCACTTAGTCAATTCTTTTAATATTGTTTTCTTAATGGATACGACGTACAAGACGAACAAATATCGACTTTCGTTGCTCGAGATTGTGGGAGTCACATCAACTGGTTTGACATTCACAGCCGCCTTTGCATTACTTTCAAGTGAACGCCAAAGTAATTTCACTTGGGCATCGGAAAGGTTCAAAGGATTATTATTGACATTAGAGGGCGGTCCACGCGTTATTATCACTGACAGAGACCTTGCTTTGATAAATGCAATTAATAATGTCTTTCCGGAGACTTATCAGATGCTATGTACATTCCACATTGCGAAAAATGTTAGAGCGAAATGCAAGATGTTAATGGATAAGATTGAGTCAGTGGATGTGTTAATGGAAGTGTGGCAGAATGTCATGGATTGTGACGACCAGTCCATGTTTAGTGCTTATGTTCATCGTCTTGAGTATGCCTTTTCTGCATGGCCTCTATTTTTTGATTATGTCAACCGCACTTGGATAATTCCGTACAAGACATACTTTGTCAAGGTGTGGACGAACAAAGTTATGCATCTAGGCAACACTACAACAAACAGGTAATGTGTAGCGTGGTCCACGCCAAGCTGAAGCTGAGCCTAACTTTTGGACCACGTGACTGTTTCATCTCAGTTGAAGCTTTAGCGTGGTCCACGCCAAGCAGCTCCATGATATGAGATCGAGCCTCATCATACTCTAACTCCTCAACCTCACAAAATTGTCCCATGATGGGTAGGTGGAGCAAATTCCTAACGTCATCTAATGTGACACTCATCTCACCTATCGGTAGGTGGAAAGTATTAGTCTCTAGGTGCCACCTCTCCGAAAGGGCAACGATCAATCCATGATCGGCATACTCGTATGAGAGGTTCACTAAACAACCCAACCCCGACATGGAGATATAAGGCTCAATGGCCTCATGATACATTCCAAAATGCTTCAATTTTTTGCCATGGGTGACAACCATTATCCCCCTTCGATCCTAAATAAAAACATAATTATATAAAAAAAATGTAACATTTATTAAATAATTAAAATTTAGGTTGATGACTAACCCGGCCTTGCCATATGGCAAATGCAACATGCTGGGTATAGTGGGTAAGTAAGGAGGTGTCATGTGGACCTCCTGGGAATCCACCATCTTCACCTTTAGCTTCATCTTCATCTTCATCTTCATCTTCACCTTCAGCTTCATGTTCTTCCTGACTAGAGTCATGCTGCTGCTGAATATCCTCCTCTTCAACGTAATCATCCTGACCATGTCCATGTTGTAATAACTCTTCCTGCTCCTCATAATCATGCTCATCAATAACGTCCACGCGATATTCTTCTACTCGTCTTCTACGAGCAGATGCCATAGGTCGTCTTCTACGAGCAGATGCCGTAGGTCGTCTTCTACGAGCAGATGTCGTAGGTCGTCTTCTTTCATCACGTGAAGATGATGGCTCACCACGAGAGGATGAAGCCTCACCATGATAAGATAATGCACCTCTAGTTTTAACCATATCTATTAACCAATTATATTATTAACATATTATATACAAAAAAGTAATTAATTATGTAATAAAAAATATTCAAACAAATAATAAGTAATCAAAGAATATAAAATTCCAAAAAAATTACATATATAATAATTAAATAATTACAAATAAATCCAATATAATATTTAACAAAATTTACGGATAATAATTATTATTTAATTCAATAAACAATTTAATAATTATTTCAATTTCATAAAAAATTAAAAAATTAAAATAAAATTAAATACATAATAAATAATATATTACGAAAATAATAATATGTTAAAAAATAACAAATTCAACAAAATTTAACAAACAAATAAAATAATTCAAAATATATTAAAAGAAAACATTTTATTTAACAACTAACATAAAAAATTAAATTTATTATACTAACCTAATAAAAATAAAACCTAATAAAATAAATATATACTAACTTAATAAAAAAAATTAAAAAACCTATAGAAATAAAAACCTAAACGGCATTTGAACTCCGGCAAGAACTAACGCACTTCCATGTGCGGTTAGTCTGACCCGTTTTTATTATCCTAACCTAATAAAAATAAAACCTAATAAAATAAATATATACTAACCTAATAAAAAAAATTAAAAAACCTAAAACGGCATTTGAACTCCGGCAAGAACTAACGCACTTCCAAATGCGGTTTCTCTGTCCACCTTTCCGCACTTCCAACTGTAGAAGTCTGTGATCGCAAGTCCAACGACGTTTAAGCAGCCTGCTCTCCGGGGTCCAACACGAACCGAATCTCCGGCAACCAGCACGAAGCGAACACCCAAGCACATGCATAGATTGTATGACAGCAAACAAAGCAGATGCATGAATGAAGGGTACTAACCTGGACGCCAGAAACACCTGAGATTTGTGAGAAAAACAACCACGAAGGAGGAACGCAAACAAAGCTTGGCACAAGAGGGAGGGCGGAGACAAAATAACAGTGGTAGAGGATACGGGAGAGAAGAATGGCAGAGGAGTAGGACGGAGACAAAAAGAGGGAGGAGTGATTTAGAAAGGGGTGTATGATTTGAGTTTGAGATGCGGCAGAGTTAAAGTTTCAAAATTAGTTAACTTTTTAAAAACCCAAAATATTCTCGTTGACCAAAATATTCTCGTTGACTGTGCTAAGGGTATACTTGGAATTAAAATATATTTTGGAGGTGCAGGACGAAGGCAGTGAGATGCAGGAAGAATCACTCGGTAAAAAATTATTTCGATAATATATCGTACTAAAGTATTATTTTACCAGTTTTTTTTTTAATTTCTAACTATGATGTGTGAAGTTTTACAGCATTATCTAATCTTCATTAACACCATACGGAGTTAATTTATAGATATTTAGTACTATAAGTAAGTTCATTAATTACTTACTGTGATGATTTCTCATTAATATAAATACCAACCTTCAATTTTGAAGTGACGAGGTATTGTAACAGCAATATGTAAAATTCAGTTTTCTGGAATGATTTCAGAAGTGGGCGACAGAAAAGGACGATGTAGTTGTCACAGACAACATTTATAATGTTACATCTTACTTCATCAGCATTCAGCAAGAAGAAAAAAAGACAAGGAAGGAGATACGGTTTTTTTAACCCTGCATCAAAATAATGGTGCTTTTCATGAAGATATCTTTGGTCAGTGCTTTAGACATAGGAACAAAATAACAGACTTCATACACCTGTTCCATAATAGAGGATATCTCCGAAACAAATGTTCTATTTGTTTTTTTATATTTTTACATTAACTAAGGATATTTATATATATATATATATATATATATATATATATTTTTAAAATTATTATAGAAATTTCCTTCAAACGTACTGATAATAATGAATAATGAAAAAAAGAGAAGAAAGAAACTGGTCTGGTGGGGTGATGAGCAAGCGCCAACGGAATCACGTGTAAGCGCCAACTTTTGAATAAAAAACTTTATAGAGTTCTTGAATAAGGTATGTTTGGTTAAACTTTTCATCCTTAAGTCGTAAGGGATTAAGGAGGTAACAGACAATAGAGAAACTATAACATGATTTGGCTTGGTTAGGTTAACAATAGTAAAATGACAACAATCATTTCTACGTTGGCTTAGTTTGGTTTCTGTCCATTGTGTTTTAGAATTCGGTCTCTTAAACGTGTTCATTAGAACCATAATAAATCAAGGTCGTTTATACTTATAAATAGGATCGTTTTTCATGAGAGCCACGAAAGTTCAACCTGACAAATATGTTTGGACACAATCGTAGTCAAGAGAAAGGAAGCTGGCACACAAGTAAATTAATTAACGATGATATAGCATGAAGTTGTTGTAATTAATTTGGTCCAGCTTGGAACTAATCTCATGGGTCGAAGTCAAAAAAATTTATATAGTGCCAAAAAGTATATATAAAAAAGTTCATTGAATTAAAATAACAACAAAAACTTAATGGGTAAAGACAATTTCACATGGTGAGTTAGTTTTACAAGAAATACTGAATATTAAAAAAGAAAAGTTATCAAGAGATTGAAATTTGTTAATAATACGATATTATTGACAAAATAGTTGATATTTAATTAACTAACGGACATATTTACTAGTAAAGTAAGTTGTGAAATTGTCAAAAAAAATATATTTATTATAACATTGGTCGATAAGATTGTAATAGTTTTCATTGATGAATTTTGTCCATAAAGTGTTATATATCGACAAATTGGTGTTGTTGATATTAAGTAGAAAATATTGAAATAAAATTTTGTGATTTAGTGTGTGATTTTTAAGGTAAACTCCTTCATTTCACGACAACATTCTTCCCATTTCAAGAATTAGGCCTTTCCCAAATTGGTCATTTCTAACTTAGATTCTTGCCTTTGTGTTCCCAAATTCATATTTTTCTAAACCTTATTTCCAGTTACCAATTTGCCTTCAAAAACTCAATATGAACTGAGGTTCGCACAAGGATAAAAAATTGTATCTGATTTTTTATGGCAACACTGCTTGTTTGACCTTATTAGTCATCGAGATAAGATTTTTCTCATGTCCCTTTAATTTAATTCATTAAGGGAGTTATTGACGATGTATGACTGTGGTTTACAAGGAAAAAGAAAACTATGTCCTTATTGATTAAACTTGTTGTTTTCATGCTCCATAGAAATATAGATTCCGCTTAAAGCCTTTCAATTATGTTGGCTTAACCATGGATCAACCACTCCTCCCTTTCTTCTCTTTTGTTGTTGTTGGTAGTGGTCTGACAACCAGTGAAGATTATATGTTGTTGGAACAATCTCTAGAAACATGTCTTTCTCCCCTACACACGAAAACAAATAGGTGTACGATCGCTCGGTCAACGTTCTCACAATGATCGAACGATCAACGTTTCCAAAAGAAAGAAGAATTCCCTAAACCCAAAGGAACTGCCAAAATTGGTCAATCGGTCAACGTTGCCACAGTTAACCGATCGGTAATTACATATTAAAACCATCGTCATAAATCCAACATGTTTAACAAGTAAAAATAGGTAAAACACGTTTATGGAGTTTTGGACCGTAATTTGGTAAACCCTAATTAAAAGCCAACTTCGAAACCTATAAATACAGAGGTAAGGTAAGGAGGTAGGTGATTACATTTATTCCGAATTTTATTGTACTGTGATAATCGATCAGATTCGTTTAACTAACTTGAGCGTTGGAATGCCTTTGACAAGTACATCATCGTTCGACCTAAACCTGAAGGAGGAAGACTAAGAACTATTGTGAAAAAAACCCAAGACAACGCTAAAAGACTAACAAAAAAAGTGTGAAGGAGTAGTTCTCAATTCCACCATCCGAAATAATAGGTATTACCGACAATCAAAATATGTCGGAAACGTCAAAAAATCATTAATAATGACTTTTTTTCAACAGATTTTTGACGAGCCAAAATCTGTTTCTAAAAGGGTAGTTTGTAATATTTACCAACAAAAATTTATATCCGTTGATAATTATTAAAAAAAATTGTTAATAATTGTCGCAACCGGAATCGCGACGGGACGACGACCCAAAAAAAAAGGAACGGGTTTTGAAAAGAGATTTTTGGAGTCGCCACCATAGTTTATTCTGGAAAACTACGGAAAAACCATAAAATAATAAGACACGGTCCACGAAAACCATATTCTAGGTTCGGGAGTCGGTTACGCGTAGGGAAGGTGTTAACACCCTACAACGCCTGCCCTAAGGCAGTACCTTTAACTAAATGTACGAATATGATGTGGTTTTCAAAATGTTTAACTATCCCCTAAAATAAAATTCTAAAGAAACACAATATATTTTTTAGTTTTTTGAGCCCGACAAGGATTGACCTTGCTCCTACGTATTCTCATTCAGAATGAGAAATCAGGGTTACGTAGTTCTTTTAGAAACTCGAAAGTTTGTTTGAGAAATTGTTTGGAAAATTTGTTTGGAAAATGATTATGGATAAATTTGGATTTTTGGGAAAGTGAACCTGACAAGGGCTAACCTTGCTCCTACGTATCTCCACTTTTGATGAAGAATCAAGGATCACGTAGTTCTGGGTGAAAGACGGTTTGTTTTCTTGAAAGTGTTGATGTTTTTAGTTTTTGAAGATTTTATATTTTTTGGCATTTTTTTGTAAAAAGAAGGTGAAAAGGTTTTTAGCACAAGGACGATGCGAGCGATCACACATGCGCTTAACCTTTAAAACATATTTTTATAATTTTATTTGAGAAAGAAGAAAAATTTTTTAGCACAAGGACGATGCGAGCGATCACACATGCGCTTAACCTTTAAAACATATTTTTATAATTTTACTTGAGAAAGAAGAAAAGGTTTTTTAGCACAAGGACGATGCGAGCAATCATACATGCGCTTAACCTTTAAAACATATTTTTATAATTTTACTTGAGAAAGAAGAAAAGGTTTTTTAGCACAAGGACGATGCGTGCGATCACACATGTGCTTAAACCTTTAAAACATTTTTTTATAATTTTAAAATATTTATAATTTTAATATTTTTTTGTAATTTTTATGGAGAACGAAACAAACAAGTCTAACAGATATAAATAAAACAAAGGGATGTGGGCTATCATACAAGGGGTTACATGCAATAAAAAAACTAACTAATAAAAAGAAAACAAAAGGAAAAAAAAAAGCAAGAGAAAAGCCCAACATGAATAGGGGTACAGAGATAAAAACCAGAGGTGTGGAGTGAAATTGAGGCTCTTTTGGTTTGTAGAAAACGGAGTGGGCTTCAACCCAAACAGAAAAGGGTGTGAATAAGAAATATGTATCAACATAGAGAAAAAAAACAGCCCATGCTAGGCCCAAAGCCTCATTATTCAGAAACCCATTAGGGGTCTGCTCAAATCTTCTTCATTCTTCCATCTCAGAAAAAAAAACCCGAGACCCTCTCTTCTCCCAGCCAGGAACCCCGACGAAGGATCGTTTCCCTGCGCGCATACGGCTGCCCCCACCAAACCGACCACCGCGAAGAGGCCCTCTGCCTGGTCCATGACGTCGCCGGCGACCCCAAGCACCACCAGGATTGCGGCTAGCCGCGGCGTCAGGTCTTCTCTCTTGCCCCCCTTTCCGTGCGATAGAGGAGAAACTCCTTCGGTCCGACACCAGCCTCCGCTTGGGCACGTCCAGCCACCGGAGGCAGCGTCAAGGCCCTCCTTACCCTCCGATTCGGCACGAGTTCTCTTCCTTCTCCGTCGAACACCGCCTGCGCCACGAATCACGGCCAAGGTTGCCGCCAATTGCCGAACCCCGAGCACCGCCTCTGAGGCCACGAGCGAGATCCTACCGTCGACAAAGCTAGCCACCATTGTTATCGCCGGAATTCGTTTCGTCATCGACGCCACCGATGACGCTTCTCCCTCTCTTTTCTATCCTTTTTTATTTACTGACTGGTTTGGAATTTGGTTTATTCATTCTCTGTTTTCCTACTTGGATGCTTATGTTTATGATGCTTTATGGGTGCAAGTAAATTGATACGGGAATCTTTGTGCGTTGAGAAATGGATTCATGGGGGAGGCGGATAGGATGTGAGAATTGGGAGTGGAAAGAAAAGATGATTGGAAGGGTGTTGGTAGTAGCCTTGAGTGTCAAAACATGGCCATGGGTGAATCTGGATGGTGAAAGGGGTATCCGACAAGTGAACGGGGCATCAATGGTGATTTTGAGCGTTGATAGGTGTAGTGGATGATGGGTTATGTTTGTTGAGGCGGTTACGGGTGAGCGCAGTGTGGAGAATCCAAACGGTTGATGGTTGCTGGCGAGGGAAGGAGACAAAGGTTTGAGTCTCTACTGTTACCGTGAGTAGAATAAGGATGTAAGTTGGGGAATGATAGGCTCCTATGATGTGGGGAAATTCTGAGGAGGTGAATGCTTTGAGTGTATTGACATGGGATTTGTTTTGCTTTATGAAAATGCGTCTGTTTGCTTTTATTTGCAGCTTTTCTGGGTGCTAAAGGGGATGAAGTGTTGATGTTAGGGAAGTGTATGCCTATCTTTTGTTGTTAGCTAAACCGATGAAATTTGCTGGCACTGAAACTGCATTTCGGGTGCAGTTTTGATTAACAGAGGAAGGCAAGCAAACGCAACCATATACATTGATCGAACCTCAATCATTCATCTCTCAGCATGTATAAGGAAAGCATATCTACAAGGAGCATGACCAAGGAACTTAGGTAGACGAAGACTTACCTTCGCAGCTTCAAGATGCCTTTCCTTTTGGGCTTTAATTTCCTTTTGCTCTCCTCGACTGAACTTCTCTTTTAGTAACCAAAATGATCTTGCAGGCGCCGGGAAGTGCAGTTGACTGGGTAGCTAGGTTCACCAACAGCCGTTTCTTCTCCTCCTTTCTCTCTGGTCCGAGGTCTCTCGCTCTATAAGTGGTGGTGATCAGTGATCCCCCATCTCCAATGTGATTGTCCCCCTTTTCAAAGCCAAAGCCCCTCCTTCCTGTTGTACCCTCTGGGATATCCTCTGGCGCGGGATTTCTTTGTCTCTTTTCTTTTTCACCTTTCCATGTTTCCATCTTGTAGTTGGCTGATATCGTTCAAAACTCTTTCCTCTTGCATGTATGTCTACTGCTGCCGCTAAAGAATTTTCAACAAGAAAAAAACAAGTAACTTTTTCACGCTGCCACCGTGTAAACACATTCTAAGCATTCACTGCAACTGGTGGCTTCAGGAGGAGGAGGGAACAGAGTTGACCTTGAGATTTTACTTTTCCTTTTCTTTAACTTCCTTTTCTCTTTTTTTATATAAAAATAAAAATAAAACAAATAAAAAGGAGAACGACGAAATAAAATAAAAAGTAAAAGTAAGATACAGAAAAGTAAACTTAAAGAAAAATAAAAGTAAACTTAAAGAAAAATAAAATGAAATAACATAAAACAAAATGGAATAACATGAAATAAAATAAAGATAAATCAAAGAAATAAGATAAAATAAACAAAATAAAAATAAAACCAAATGAAGTAAAAATAAAAATAAAATAAAATATAAATAGGAGAGGAAATAAATAAAAACGAAACAAAGTAAAAACAAATGATAAAAATAATAGAAAAAGGAAAACGAAACAAAACCATCATTTTTTTTGAAACTTCGTATCAAATTTATCTTTGTCCGTTTATTTTATTTTATTACCTCTTCTTAACTCTAGGTATTTTTTAACTATCCGGACGAAATTGGGTATTAACAATAATTTCCAAAGAAAAAATCCGTTGACAAATTTCGTTAGTAAATATCATGATTTGGTTCATTTTCTTTCTCCTCTTTTGTCCTTCTTTGATTTAGCTTTCCATTTTTTTTTCTGCATGGTGATTCTTGTGATGATCACCATGAAGTTGAGACTAATCCAAACAAGGTTCCAAATAACAATTAAAGCCATTCTTTTATTTCTCCAAGATTTCATCTTCACACACTGAACCAATTCCAATATTCATGTCCAATGACAATCAAAGTCCCTAAATTTATCTCTAACTCAATCTATTATTCTTGATCTCCATATCCACTCTCAATTTTTCTATCGCCAAAGCCAAATTCTAATCACATGCACACAACTTACAAAATCTCATTTTCATCACTATCACATATTGAAACTAAAAGAAATAAAAAGGGTGACCTTTCATCATGGGAATAAGTTTAAAGTTTAAAGCAAATAATATTAAGGTTTAAGTCTTTGGATGGTCCTTCGTGTTCTTCATCGCCATGGCTGGGTTTATTGTGATTCTGCATTTATTGATGAGAAACCAAGGATTTGCGAAACTGATATATCTCTTGAGATGATCCTTCTGCTGGATTTATTTTTTACTTTATTTTTTTATGTAAAAATTGAGATATATGATTAATCAGCAAGGTTTTATGCAGATAACATTAGTTGGGAAGCATTCAGAATTACAAAAAAAAATTGACATGGGAAATTCTTATAATCTTACTAAATATATACTTTTTGCTGCAAACTTTATTTTGAAAGCTTTATTCATTCATAATTTTGAAGAAGCCATGGGAAGACAAGAAGGTCTATGCACTAGTGCAATAACTTGAAATGATACCGGTTATTATTGTTTATAGACACCGGTTCTACGACCGAGGCGTATACGAACGAGGTAAAAAAAGGTAGGTTTTATGCCTCGCTTATGAACCGAGGCGTAAAGGGATAGGATTACGTCTCGAGTCACTGTAACCGATCTCATAAGGTTTTGGTTTTTTTTTTTATTAATCCCTTGCTATACTCTCCCACCGTTTCAAGAGTCCATGAAAGAGTCCCCATCACTGAAAAATTGAACAACAAAAACGTCTCTGGATCAAGAACAAAACCAAGAACAAGATTGACAGTGGAGGATTTTATTTCAAAATGGTGTTTCCAATGTCTTTGGATCCAAAAAGAAGACCAAGAACAAGATCCAAAAACCCAGGACAACGCGGCATGGCGGCAACAGAGACGAGAGCGGGGAGGCAGCGGCGGTGGATCTGGAGCGACGGATCTGGAGCGACGGATCTGGAGCGGCAAATCTGGAGCGGTGGATGAAGATGAAGATACAGAGGAGGCGCGAGCACTGGCGTGACGACGGGAGGAGGTGCGACAGGAGGAGGCGCGACTGAGGAGGCCAACCCCAAGTGGCAGGCGCGACGACGGGAGGAGGCGCGACAGGAGGAGGCCAACCCCAAGCGGTAGGCGCGACGACGAAGGGAGGAGGCAGGCAAGAACGGGAGTGCAGAGGAAGAAGACGCTGCGCATAAGAATGGGACAGCACGAGAGGGAAGAGGAAGCTGCTGGGCTACGAAATAATAGCATATGCCACGAAAGTTATACCCAAAATAATTGCATATGGCACCGGTTCAAATCTACACCTGAAGTCAAAACGTGTATAGGCACCGGTTTTGTAGCTAACCGAGGTAGTAATGTTTTTCAAAAAGCTGCCAGTCTGATTTGCAGTGCTATATGCAGAGGTATAGGTCTCGGGTCATCTAGTAACCGAGGCAATATCTGCATTCTGCTTCGGGTCATCCAATAACCAAGGTATATAAGTTTGTATACTTCGGTTTTTATTTAACCGAAGTGTATTTGGCGCGTTAGATACCACTTTTTTACTAGTGATAGCTTACAAAAAATAATATATATATATATATATATATATATATATATATATATATATATATATATATATATATATATATATATATATATATATTCTTTATCTCTTTTGACTAGTTGTCCACACCATATTCTACTTTCTCCATTTGTCGTCCTTGGAGACTGAGCTTCTGCTCTGTGCTTTCTTTGTTCTCAGTTTTCAAGTCATCACCATATGGCTTGATAAGCTGATGCATTAAAATTAACAATCAGAATGATAGACTACATATTAGCTTATTGTTTTTTCTACATAATAACAAGGATGGAATGACATTCATCATTGAGATAGACACAAAAGGAAACAGTGGCTTTGCATTTAAAACTCGCAATTAAATCATCATAAAATTCATAAAAGCAGCCAGCCAGCCACGTAGTAGGAATTATACAACCATAGTGTTTTAGTTAAATAACATACAGATCATATTTCAAAATTGACAAGAAAAAACATATAAACTAATCTATTGAGGGTGAGTCCTACCGAAATATCTGACACCCATACTCCAACAGATTCAATGTAGAATGAGCAACCCAAAAGCTTGTCATCATGAATACATAAGTCACCAAGTGTTGTCCATCCCATGTTAACAGCATTATGGCATATGATAATTTCCCATGAATATACCTACAGTAAATGAGAATTAGATATGAAATCTTTAACCTGTTCAAGCTATTTACCATTATAATCTAATTATTGGAACAAAAAATACGTACCTTAAAACTATCCTTAAGTCCAGCAAAAAGGGTTCGTCCATCCAGATGAAAGGTTAGTGAGCGTACCCTTGAAACCTAACACAAGGTAATTTATATTTATTAGAAATTAGTATTTTGTATAAATTTTTGTGATTCAGTTCATGTCCATGCATATCTTGGAAATAATATACAGGCTTACACTAGAAGAAAGAAAAAACGAACAGATACATCTAGCATACTACAATTACAACTAAGTTACATCACAGAATGTGACTTAAAACACAAAACACAATACATTACGCACACTTATAGGATTAACAGCAGGGCGTGATACACTACAAATTTCAAGTTACAGAAACAAATTAAATTTGAGATTGAAGAGTATAAAAAATTTTGGGAAATATTCCAGGTTACAACTAAAGGAATCATTTATTAGTATTCAAAACCACCCACAACAATGTTATGGCAAACTGGTAAAAAATGTGCCAAGCACGTTAACCATTTAAACAAGTTATCTAAATGTTTCCACTTTTCATGAATGATAGTAGTGGTATAAAACTAATTTACAGCAAAAAAAACTCAATTAATAAGAGGCAGATTTAGAACCAGATATTAAACTGAGGCCCAAAATGGTGTGAACAGGAGGGCGGCCAATAACTCATGGCCCGTGATGTGGGTAAAGCCATCAGAGTGAGAGAGTTGGTGAGCAAACGTGGAAAATGCTTCTGCACGAGAGAGAGGAGAGAGAACGGAGGATTCAGAGACTTCGTCCCTGGAGACTGAGGAAGTTGGTGACGGCACGGCGGTCCGGCGGCCTTAGAGACGTCAGACGACTAAGGTGCAGAAGAGAAAAATGAAGAGGGCGAAGAGAAGAGTAAGTAAAACGGAACCTTTCTTGCTTTCAATTAACTGTATTCAATTATTCTGTTTTCATATGTAAAAGACGTAAAGAGGAGCTCTATTTATATAGCTCTGAAAAACAGAAAACGGTTAGAGTAATAAAAGAAACTAAGACCTAAAAGAGAAGTGGATTTCGGTCCATTTTACAGTAAAGGATCAATTTGATTCTCAACAACCTCCCCTCAAACTGGACGGTGTATGGTCACCAGTCCAAGTTTGGGAACAATAGACTTGAATTTGACGCGATGAGGGAATTTGGTGAAGATATCGGCAAGCTGCTCGTCGGATCGCACGGGAAGAAGGGTGAGGAGATGTTCCTGAATTTTCTCACGAACAACATGGCAATCGAGCTCAATATGCTTGGTACGTTCGTGAAAGCTCTGGTTGTGAGCTATGTGTCTCGCAGACTTGTTGTCGCAGTACAAGGCAGGGGTCCCTAACTCTTCAATTTGGAGGTCCTGTAGGAGATAGCAAAGCCACTGTATTTCACATACAGTGGCTGCAAGTGCTCTGTACTCAGCTTCTGTGGATGATCTGGAAACAGTTTTCTGCTTTTTAGATTTCCAAGAAATGAGAGAGGATCCTAGGAAGATACAGAATCCTGTTGTGGATCTTCTAGTATTGGGACAAGTGGCCCAGTTAGAGTCACTGAAGGCTTTCAATTGCATAGGAGAGTCAGCAGCGAAAAATAGCCCTTCAGAGGGCTTGGATTTAGTGTACCTAAGAATGTGCTGAATGGCACAATAATGATAGTCAAAGGGTGATTGCATGAACTGACTAAGCAAATTAACAGAAAAACACAAATAAGGTCTTGTATTTGTAAGATAGAGTAACTTCCCTATTAGTCTTCTATATGGACCTGGATCATCCAGGTAGCTGTCCATCTTGTATAATGAGGTTGTATCGCTTAGGAAAGGAGTAGAGGAAGGCTTACATCCCAACATCCCTATCTCTTCCAGTATGTCCAAAGCATATTTCCTTTGACATAAATGAATACCTTTCTTTGACCTAGCCACTTCCAATCCTAGGAAGTACTTGAGTTCTCCAAGATTCTTTATTCAAAATTTCTTGTGTAGGATCCCTTTTATGCAGTTGATTTCCATCATAGAGTTTCCTGTCAAAACAATGTCATCCACATACACAAGTAGAGTAGTGAAACTTGTAGGGGTTGTTCTAGTGAACAAGGAGTGGTCAGACTTAGATTGAGTATAGTTTACAGATATTAGGAAGGAAGACAATTTTTCAAACCACTGCCCACTGGCTTGCTTCAAGCCATATAAAGATTTTGTTAACCTGCAAACCTGCCCTTCATTGTAGTTAGTCAAACCTAGAGGTGGCTCCATGTATACCTCTTCATTGAGATTTCCGTGTAGGAAAACATTGTCTACATCTAGTTGATGTAGAAACCAATTATTTGAAGCAGCTAGAGCAATGAGCAACCTAACCGTGGTCAGTTTAGCAACAGGGGAAAAGGTGTCAAGATAGTCTATTCCCTCTTGCTGTGTGTAACCTTTTGCCACCAGGCGAGCCTTGAATCTTTCAATGCTACCATCAGCTTTGTATTTCGTCTTATACACCCACTTACATCCTATAGCAGTCTTTTCTGGAGGTAGCTGAGTTAGAAACCATGTGTCATTGTCTTGCAGAGCCTTGATCTCTCTCTGCATGGCTTCTACCCACTCATTCATGCCTTTTGCCTCACTGTAAGATCTAGGCTCCTTGTTTCCAGTGACAACCATGGAGTATTTTAGATGCTTTTCTGAAAGATTATCACAACACAACAGATTAGATATCGAGTAAGGGGTTTTAAGACCATTCTTCACAGATAGGGATTGATTGACCTGATGGATATAATCTTTTAGGTAGTCAGGGGTCTTTCTAGGTCTGTTAGATCTTCTGTGCACTTGTATATCCTGCACTGTCACTGTTGTCTTCATCAGCAATGAGTTGTTGTGCCTCTTCCCGGTCAGCAGCATCCAATTCGGTATGTATGTCATCATAAGTGTGGCAGTGATCTTTTAGAAGATCACTGAGAGAATCAACTTTGTCCCTTCCACTATCTGAATTTATACTATTGTCTTGCAAATTTTGTAAGGAAAAATGTCTTCATGGAAGACAACATTTCTGCTTATAAGAAGTTTCTTGGTGTTTATGTCAAGCACAAGATAACCTTTCACGCCAGTTTTGTAGCCTAGAAAAATAGCCTTTCTAGCTCTTGGGTCAAGTTTACTTCTATTATGCTCAAGAGTAGAAACAAAACATAAAAATCCAAAGGTTTTGAGGTTTAAATAGGTAGGGGGCAAGTTATAGAGCAGATCATGAGGGATTTTGTTATTAAGAATGGGAGTAGGCAACTTATTTATAAGCTAGACAGCATGACTAACCGCATAGGACCATTAAGCATTGGGTACATTAGCTTGAAAAAGGAGGCCACGGGTAACATTTAAAATGTGTTGGTGTTTCCTTTCAACAATAGAGTTTTGCTCAGGAGTCTCAACACAGCTTCTTTGATGATTGATGCCATGTAATTTATAGAAATCCACACACTTAAATTCAGGACCATTATCAGACCTAATAGTCTTAATCCCTTTGTTGAACTGATTTTTAATTTTAGCAACAAAACTCTGCAGCAAATCTCTAGTTTGACCTTTATTATTCATCAAAAAAGTCCATGTGTGTCTACTATAGTCATCAACTATGGTGAGAAAATATTTATGACCATGAACAGAGATAGTGTTAAAAGGACCCCATATATCACAATGCACAATATCAAAACATTCAGCAGTAGTAGAAGTACTTTTTAGAAAAGACAGTTTTCATTGTTTAGCATAATGGCAGGTATCACAAACAGTATTAGCACCTAATCTAACATAGGGAAAATTCTCGCATATTTGCTTTATAACCCTGTCCCCTTGATGGCCTAATCTATAGTGCCACAGGTTTACATCAACCTTCTTAAGAGAAAAAGCAGTCCTGGAAATATATCTTTGATCAGGTTTAGGAAAAGCCTGCAGATAATAGAGCCCTCTCCAAGAGTTAGCATATCCAATCATCTTCAATGTATGGTTCTCCTTTATCTGGCAAGTCTTAGAGGAGAAAGTCAGACTGCAATTCAAGTCTTTAATAAGACTTTGAACTGAGATCAAATTGAAATAAAACTCAGGAATATATAAAACATTGAAAATGACAAAGTCCTCAGAGAATTGTACAGTACCAGCATGTTTAGCAGTGAGGGTAGTATTGTTGGGTAATCTTATAGAAATAGGTTTAATTTGATAAAAGGTTATAAAATTCATTTTATCATGTGTCACATGGTCTGTGGCACCAGTATCTATTATCCAGGAAAAGTTACCTTGCTTATTTTCAATATCATTCCTCTGAACTTGATTAACTTTGTGAGTTAGCTCATCATCTTTGTCTATCATTCGGAGAAGCTTCTGCATCTGTTCTGCAGTGATAGAACTAAAAATGTTGCTGTTATTTATAGGCTGTGTTCTCTGAATTCCCTCGGGTTCAATGGTGTTCTGGCAAGCATTGGCAGAACTCCATTCATTCTTTCTGTCTTGACTGTCCTCTTCTTTCTTGTACCAAGGTGGATACCCATGCTTAGAGTAGCACTCATCTACTGTGTGGTTCATCTTGTTGCAATAGGAACATTGTTTGCCATAGTTAGGATTTCTACCTCTTCCTCTTCCTTGGCCACGGAACCCAGAGCCCCGTCCTTATCCTTTCCATTGATTGTTTCCGTCAGCAGTACTGGCCAAAACTTTAGCATCAGCTGAGCCATGCTTCTCCTGTCTCTCTTGTTGTATAATAAGAGAGAAAACCCGATTGATGTTTGGAAGGGGATCCATTAAAAGAATTTGTGTTCTAACAGTGTTGTAGGATTCATTCAATCCGTTTAGAAAACATATCACATGCTCCATTTCTCTATACTTCAAGAAGGTTCTTGAAAGATCACAACTGCATGGTATCTTGCATGTGCAGGTGGGTATGGGTCTCAAGAACTCCAACTCCTCCCATAGGATCTTTAAATCAGTAAAGAATTGACTCACTCCTCTTTCTCCTTGTCTAATGGAGTGTATGTCTTGAAGTAAGTCCGAAATCTTGAAATGATCACCCTTGGAAAATCTTTCTTTCAACTCATCCCATAATTCTTTTGCTTCTTCCACGTATATAACACTCTCAGCAATTTGTTGGGAAAGAGTCTTTGTTACCCAAGACAATATCATCATGTTTCACCTTTCCCATGCATCATATAGGATGTCATCTTTCTGGGGTTTCTTTATTGACCCATCAATGAATTTTACTTTGTTCTTGGAGAGCAAAGCTCTTCTCATGCTTCTGCTCCAAGAGGAGTAGTTGTTCTCGCTTAAAGTTTGTGTCATGAGAGTGAGACTCGGGTTCTCACCCGAGTGTAAGTAGTAAGGGTTGGATGGGTTGTTGAACTCTGCCTGATGCAAGTAGTAAGTATTGGATGATTGACCCGCCTGTTCCATGAAGGTTAAAGATACAAGAAATAGCCCAGAAGGATATCAAGAATATCAGCAGAGGCAGCGGAAGCAGAGCAGGTACTAGACCTGCTCTGATACCATATTAAACTGAGGCCCAAAATGGTGTGAACAGGAGGGCGGCCCAATAACTCATGGCCCGTGATGTGGGTAAAGCCATCAGAGTGAGAGATTTGGTGAGCAAACGTGGCAAATGCTTCTGCGCGAGAGAGAGGAGAGAGAACGGAGGATCCAGAGACTTCTTCCCTGGAGACTGAGGAAGCTGGTGACGACACGGCAGTCCGGCGGCCTTAGAGACGTCAGACGACTAAGGTGCAGAAGAGAAAAATGAAGAGGGCGAAGAGAAGAGTAAGTAAAACGGAACCTTTCTTGCTTTCAATTAACTATATTCAATTATTGTGTTTTCATATGTAAAAGACGTAAAGAGGAGCTTTATTTATAGAGCTCTGGAAAACAGAAAACGGTTAGAATAATAAAAGAAACTAAGACCTAAAAGAGAAGTGGATTTCGGTCCATTTTACAGTAAAGGATCAATTTGATTCTCAACACCAGAATTTATGATTTATTAATTGGTACAACTGATTCCTTTGAAATAGAAGAAAAACACTTTAGCAAGATTAGATACCTCATGTCTACTGGATCCAATCAGTTCAAAGGTTTCTAATGTTAGCATTATTTTTAAATATAAAATAAATATTATAGCATTTTCCGTTCGTATTTTTAAGGAACATAAATTGGCCCATTAAGCCATTATTTTTATCTTTTTAACTGCATAAAGGTTATGGAGTAGTTGCTAATTTTTAAACGTAAAGACCATTTATTTTGAACTTGTGATGGCCAGACTTTATATAAGGGAATAGGTTACTCTCAGTTTTGATCACTAAGTGATGACAACCCCTTTAAGGACTTCCCATCCAAAGAAGTATCATCTAACACTAAGACTAAAGAAAGGGAAGTAGAATAAAGATTGCTAAAGCTATTTTCTTATCTAAGCCTTAGATAGATTCTCTTTAACTAATTCCATTTACATTGTTTTGTAGAACATTAATAAGGTTGGAAGGTTCCTAGGAAAGTTGCCAAGCAAGGAGGCAAAGAAGAATGTATTGTGCAACCAGCCGTGTAGCACCTTTGAAAGAATGAATTCAACATTTTCCATGTGGATTATGCAGCCACCAAGATTGCCCACGTAAAACATGCAACCAACCACATTTTACATGTTTCTCACGTGGAACACAAGCCAAACCATCAAGCTTCTTCACATGAGCACATTCTCCACATTTTCCATGTATAACACACGGCCAACATCATTCTGCATATTTTCATTTAGCTTATGCACATTGTAAATATGCAGAATACATTCCACGTTCTCAAGCTTCTCTTCCTATAAAAGAGAGCTTAATCCATTGTAAAAGTTAACTTGAATTGAAGTAAAGAAATGCTGCCAATTTCCAGCTTTTACTCTCAAGTTCACCTTTGTGCTTTGTTATCTAGCACCTCCTCTAGCTCATTTCCCTTTTGGAAAGCCTACTGAGTTAGAAATCTACCAAAACACTCATCCAAACACCACCAGACAATTTCACAAACACCTTGAGTGCATTCAGACATCCACTGTCATCTTCCATCCGCTGCCATTCTCTGCGTCTTGAAGCATCCTTCTACGCGTCATGGAGTTGCTTCCATCATTAAGCCTACTCCTTTATTCAGAAAACACACCATCGATTTTGAGTGAGTTAAGGTTTAGAAAACAAAGTTGCCTGTGTTTGGATTACAAAATTGCAATGGCAGGAGGTACACACATTATTCTTTCATTTTACTTCCGCTGTTTTTGATTTGAATGTGTTACTGTGATGTTAATATAACATGTTTAGGTCAATTTTATACTTTGTTATTTTATCATTTGGTATCAGAGCCATTGTTCATTCCTCTGCCTTGCATGTTTTCGTTGATTTGGATTTTGGTTTTGTAGGCTTTATTATTTTGATTCGTTTAATTCAAATAAAATTCCCAAATTAACGTTAAACCTGATTACAATTTTTTTTGTAATCTTAAACGGAGCTTTTATATTTAAAAGCGAAAATAAAATTGAAATCGGGTCAAGAGGATCCTTCTAAAGCTTGAAGACGATGAACAGTTTCTGTCTGTTCGTTTTTTCTCTCTCTCACGTTTCAAGTTTTCTCTCTCTCACGTTTCAGGATTTTTTTTATCCATTGAAAAATCCTTTTGCTTTTCTTCATTTGTTTAGTTATATGAAGAAGAAACCTTGTTTATGCGTTTCAGTTTTTGGGTCAATTCATGACCTGTTACAGTATTGTAACTTTTCTAGACGCGTGTCTCCATGTTAATAGCTGGGCTTAAGAAAATTTCTCAGTTTTCCCCTCTTCAGAATTGCAGGCGCAATTAATTATTGAATAGTGACTTGCGCCCATTAAGCCAAGGGGTCTTACACACGTGTATTTATTTGAACCTTAATTGTTAGATTTGACATGCACACGTAATCATATTGATTAAAAGGGTTTCTGCAGTCTCTAAACCCTATTCTTTTTCTTGGTTTTTGCGCGTTGCAAAATTATAAAGAAAGTGAGGGTTAATCCTCTATGCCACGAACAGGAGAATTCAGCCATTCTCAAATTATTTTTTTATTATTTTATAGGTCATTTTTTACGCAGCATTATTTCTTAATGTATTGCAGCTTTATTCCTTTTTAGACAAACTTTAATGGCTATGCGAGAATGGTGTTATATGTTTAATTGATATTTAATTAATTTTTTTTATATTTATTTAACATATAAATTGAATACGTAACATATATAATATATATTTAAATGTTTTTGGATTAATTAAATATATTAAGAATTTCTTGTAAATATTTATATATTTTTATTAATGTTTTAGTAGTAATATAGTTTTAATAAATTAAAGAGTAGCCACAACATCTTTAATCAATTAAAATTGTATATAAAGTTTTGCTACATGAGAAACATTAGTTGTAAATAATTATATTTAATATGATAAAATCTACCCACAGGAATGTTTTCATATTTATATGATTAATTAGGATAAAATATTAAATTATATTTCTTAATTTACCAACAGGAATTAAGAAAAACGAACATAATTTGATAGTTTTATCATTAAGATAATGAGTCTAATTGAGTAAGACTTTAGCCCCCAGGCAAGTTTTATGTTAATAAACTCATTGGTAAATACATGTTTGCATTGGTAAAACATGACATTTATTTTAGTCTCAAATTATGTAATAAGCATGTAATTTTGAATTTGCAGTTTCTCAATCTGTGAATTTTTCTAGTATCAAGTGTAGTATTCCCGAGTTGAAAGGAGATCATTATAAGGTTTGGAAGGAAAGAGTTCTTCTTCATTTAGGCTAGATGGACATTGACTATGCTATTAGAAAACCAGAACCATCGGGTATTACTGAGACTAGCACCCCAGATGCCATTGATCTTTATGAAAAATGGGAGAGGTCAAATTGTCTCTCTGTAACGTTCATAAAAACCAACATTTCTGTTGGGATCCGGGGTTCAATTGACCAGTATGAGAATGACAAAAATTTACTAAGGGCTATTGATGAGCAGTTTACGACATCTGATAAATCTCCATTTGCTTTTGTCTGTTACGAATCTAATTTGACTAGTTTTAATCATAACACATGGTGGAATGATTATGGTTCTACAATCCATGTTTCTAATACCTTAGGGTGTGCAAAACCTAAGGAGGCCAGTGGCAAGTGAGCAATATATCTACTCAGGGAGTAAGATGAGCTCACATGTGAAAGCCATTGGAACATGCAGATTAGTTTTAAGTAGTGGTTTTGTTTTGCATTTGGAAAAGACATTTTATGTTCCTTGTTTTTCTAAGAATTTGATTTCTGTTTCAAGACTTATACCTTTGAGTTTTCTTTTAATTTTTTTGATTCTGGTTTTACCTTAATGAATAAATCTAAAGTTGTTGGTTTTGGTGAATTGTGTGATGGTCTTTATTCCATTATTTTGCAAAACAATATTGCTTATGATTCTATGCACGTTACTACCAGGTTAAAAAGATGTGTTATGAATGAGGATTCTTCTGTTTTACGGCACCGTAATTGGGACATATCTCCATTGAGAGAATTAAGCGATTAGTAAATGAAGGAGTACTTAGTACTTTGGATTTTACTGATTTTGAGACTTATGTGGATTGCATAAAGGGTGAGCAAACTAACAAGTCTAAAATTGGTGCTAAGAGGAGTTCAAGTTTACTAGAAATTATTCATACAGATATTTGTTGTCCAGATGGATGCAAGTAGTCTGAAATACTTCATCACCTTTATAGATGACTACTCACGTTATATGTATCTCTACTTACTTCGTTCTAAGGATGAAGCTTTGGATGCCTTTAAAATTTTTAAGGCTGAAGTTGAGCTACAATGCGGAAAGCAAATCAAGATTGTGAGATCAGATGGAGGTGGAGAGTATTATGGTAGATACACGGAGAATGGACAAGCACCTGGTTCGTTTGCGAAGTTTCTTCAAGAACATGGAATTGTTGCCCAATATACTATGTATGGTTCTCTATATCAGAATGGTGTGGCAGAAAGAAGGAACAGAACTTTAATGGACATGGTGAGAAGTATGAGGAGTAATTCAAAACCTCCTCAATTCGTGTGGACTGAAGCGTTGAAGAAGGTTATGTATATATTAAACCGAGTCCCAACCAAGGCCGTCTTAAAGACACCGTTTGAGTTATTCAAAGGTTGGAAACCAAGTTTGCGACATATACGCGTTTGGGGATGTCCGTCTGAAGTGAGAATTTATAATCCACAAGAGAAGAAACTAGACCCAAGGACTATTAGTGGGTATTTCGTTGGATATGCTGAAAAGTATAAGGGATATAGATTCTATTGTCCATTGCATAACACTAGGATTGTGGAGTCAAGAAATGCAAAATTTCTTGAGAATGACTTAGTTATGGGAGTGATCGGTTTCCAAACATTGGGAATGAAAGGGATCACTATGAAGCTCAACCCTCTAGCTCAAGTGATAGATTGGTTGTCATTCACACCCGTCAAACACAAATGGGTGTTAGACAAACAATAATTGAAGCTTCACAACCTGCTGAAAATGACCTTACAGATCAAGTTACTAATGAGGAACAACAAGCTGATGTTGAACAACCTACTGAACAGTTGCTTGAGCAACAATTTCCTCAAGAAAATGATGAGGCAACATTAAGAAGATCTACTAGAGTTAAAAGGCCAGCAATTCCTAGTGATTATGTAGTGTATTTTCAAGAAGTTGACTACAATATTGGAGCTGCAAATGATCCTGAAACGTTTTCACAAGTCATGAGTTCTAAAGAATCAGACATATGGTATGATGCCATGAAAGATGAGATGGATTATATGGCATCCAACAAAGTCTGAGATCTCATTCAGTTGCCTAATGGGGTAAAATCCATTGGATGTAGATGGGTCTTTAAAACTAAGAAAGACTCAAAAGGAAACATTGAGAGACATAAGGCAAGACTTGTTGCCAAAGGGTTCACTCAGAGAGAAGGAATTGACTACACAGAGACTTTTCTCCTGTATCTAAGAAAGATTCCTTTCAAATAATTATGGCATTAGTAGCTCATTTTGATTTTGAGTTACATCAAATGGATGTGAAAACAACATTCCTTAATGGTCATCTGGAAGAAGAGGTTTACATGAAACAACCTGAAGGATTATCTTCTAAAGACAATGAGCACTTAGTTTGCAAGCTTAATAAATCCATCTATGGATTAAAACAAGCCTCCCGCCAATGGTATCTAAAATTTCATGATGTTATCACTTCATTCGGTTTTGAAGAAAATGTCATGGATCAATGTATATACCAAAAGGTCAGTGGGAGTAAGATTTGTTTCCTTGTATTATATGTGGATGATATTTTTCTTGCAACCAACGATAAGGATTTGTTATATGAAGTGAAACAATTTCTCTCAAAGAACTTTGACATGAAGGATATGGGAGAGACATCTTATCTCATTGGCATTAAGATCCATAGGGAAAGATCTTGAGGCATTTTGGGTTTGTCTCAAGAGACCTATATCAACAAAGTTTTAAAGAGGTTTAACATGAATGATTATTCACCAAGTGTAGCTCCCATCATGAAGGGTGATAAACTCAATTTGAATCAATGTCTAAAAAATGATTTTGAGCGGGAACACATGAAGAATATTTCATATGCTTCAGCTATTGGAAGCCTTATGTATGCTCAGGTTTGCACTAGACCTGACATTGCATATGTTGTTGGAGTTTTGGGAAGATATTAGAGTAATCCAGGTATTGACCACTGGAAAGCTGCAAAGAAGGTAATGAGATATCGTAAAGGGACAAAAGATTACATGCTTATATATAGACGAACTGAATGTTTGGAAGTGATTGGCTACTCCGATTCAGACTATGCTGGCTGCGTTGATTCGCGAAAATCAACATCTGGTTATATTTTTATGTTAGTTGGTGGAGTTGTATCTTGGAAAAGTGCCAAGCAGACATTAACTGCTACTTCTACTATGGAAGTTGAGTTCTTTTCTTGTTTTGAGGCTACCTTGCATGGTGTATGGTTCAAGAGTTTCATTTCTGGGCTTAGAGTTGTGGACTCTATTTCTAGGCCATTAAAGTTGTACTGTGACAACTCTGTTGCGGTGTTTATGGCTAAGAACAATAAAAGTGGATGTCGAAGTAAGCACATTGACATCAAATACTTAGCCATCAGAGAACGTGTTAAGGAAAAGAAAGTGGTCATTGAACACATAAGCACTGAGTTGATGATTGTTGATACTTTAACTAAAGGCATGCCACTAAAGAATTTTAAGGATCATGTAGTGCAAATGGGACTTGGTTCCACGATGTAATTTTATTATCAGTACATTTATTATTTTCAATGAAACTCTTATTCAGTTTGATGTCTTTCTCATATGTTTTTGTGCACATTTATTTTGAGAAGATATCATTTAGTTTTGATCTAGCATAAACATATGGTTTATGCATTAAGTTTAGAGCTAATGTTGAGAGAAATATCTAATGTGGTACATGGAAGATAACACTCACTATCGGAGGACCTATCACCATGACTCGTATATATTATGTCACTTATTGTGGTTAATAATTGGATAAATGGACCAAGTGGGAGAATGTTAGCATTATTTTTAAATATAAAATAAATATTATAGCATTTTCAGTTCCTATTTTTAAGGAACATAAAGTGGTCCATTAAGCCATTATTTTTATCTTTTTAACTGCATAGAGGTTATGGAGCAATTACTAATTTTTAAATGTAAAGCCCATTTATTTTGAACCTATGATGGCCAAACTTTATATAAGGGAATGGGTTACTCTCAGTTTTGATAACTAAGTTTACTCCTCTATTCAGAAAACACACCATCGAGTTTGAGTGAGTTAAGGTTTAGAAAACAAAGTTGTTTGTGTTTGGATTACAAAATTGCAATGGTAGGAGGTATGCACATTATTCTTTCATTTTGCTTCCGTTGATTTTTATCTGAATGTGTTACTGTGATGTTAATATAACATGTTTAGGTCAATTTTATACTCTGTTATTTTATCATCTAAATCCCAAAATTTCACTGTTATGTCTGCCGAACTTGTAAATAAAATTATGAACTCTTAATTTTTTGCCCAACTTTATGACTTCAATGAATAGTTTCAATATAACAGCTTAGATCCTTCAAGGTCAAGTCACATGGTTCAATAAACCATGCCAAGATAATAAATTTTCGTATACATGCCAAATTCAATTACATTATATATGTGTGGATTAATGTTTATGTAACGTAACATAATTTCAGGAGCAGCAATAGCGATAATTGATAAATGTTAATAAAATAATAGCAGTTCAGCAAAGATGAAGATGAAAGTAAGGTAACAGCTTTGGCAACAAAGACAGATCCTTGTTAATAGTTATTTGGTCATGATGACACTATGAAAGAATGAAGATAACATTATCTTCAATGCAATTCATTTACAACAAATGGATTTCCTAGTGCTTATTCTTCTGTTTCCATGATTAATGTGATTAGAGTCTTGTCTAAAGGTGCTTCTACAAGTCCTTCAATGTCTCAACTTCCACCTAATGGCATCAAACTTTGTTGATTTGTGTCTCAAATTAAAAGCAGTTTGCTCTAAAGTACAGGATTGGCCTATTACTTCTATTGGGAGAGGTTGTTTTCTTTTTTATAGGTTTAAATTCAAGAATCATGATGTTTGAAGAACAGTTCTAGCTGCTAGTTATTCGAGCATAATACTTGGGACAAAGAATAGATGCAGAAGTTGTAGAAAGTATGAAATAAAAGATTGATTTTCCATATCTTCTTATGCAGTGATTTTTTTTTTGGCTCTAAAAACTACTATATGACAAAAAAGAATTTTAAAAGGCTAAGCTACAGAGAAGATCAAACAACCATGCCTCCTACGTCCACCCCGATGTATCCATATGATGGTTATTTGAAGAGAATCTCAAATCATATATATCTTCAATTTTTACTTAAAAAATAAAGTACAAAATAAATCCAATCGAAGGATCATCTCAAGAGATATATCAGTTTCGCAAATCTTTGGCTTCTCATCAATAAATGCAGAATCACAATAAACCCAGTCATGGCGATGAAGAACACGAAGAGTTGACCGCCAACAAAACCCATGGCCTGACTGGATGAAGAACGCGAAGTGGTTAATGGTCTTCGAATTCCAAATCCCTAATTTCCTTTTCAGTTCACTCTTTCCTTGACCCTTTTCAATCCCTAATCTATCATTTTAACATAAACCATTTCAATTTTGCCATCTCATAATCCTTTAATTTAAATAAAAATTCCACAAAATCAAACAATGCAACGTCATCACCGTTTAACGCCGTTTGTCAAAATTTAACGGAGGGGGCAAAATTGGCTCAATTTTACAAGTATATGGACCAAATTTTGACGGTTCAAAAAACGATGACCACTTGAGATTCTCCTACAAATACGATGATCATCCGAGAATTTAAACCTAATATTAAAAGTATATGTTTACATGGGTCCTCTGAGACCTTTCATCAACAAACTGTGCAAATCTATTTCAAAGATGAGTTTGTTGAAAAACCTCATCAACATGGACAGTTTGTCCCAGCTCTTGTGCCTGTAATAGAATATGGAATTATATATGTATATAAAATTTAAGGCTTAAATGTTTACTTCGTCCCTATTTAAGAGGTGAATTTTTGTTTAGTACCCGGTTTTAAAAATGAAGACATTGGGTCCCTGTGTTATGAAAAGTATATGAATAAGGTCCACAAAGAAAGAACAAGTTCAACAAATCATCAAAGAAAAAGTTGAACAAGAGAGAAAAAAAATTAGACAGCAAAAGAGAGAAGAGAAAAAGTACGACCACAACAGCATGAACTTAACGCCATTGTTGTCAACTTAACGGACATGACCTTATTCATACACTTTTCATAACTTAGGGACCCAATGTCTTCATTTTTAAAACCGGATACTAAACAGAAATTCACCTCTTAACATGAGGACGAAGTAAGCATTTAAGCCAAAATTTAAAATACATAAGTTATATGTAATAGATACTAAAGGATTGTAGATTTACCATACGAATTACATGATCATGAATAGTGATTGATCCACTAATATACAAGGTTCCACCCTTTTTTGAAACTGTATTCATTTAGACCGTACATATTTATTGTGATAAATATAACAAATTCCAATATTTCAAGGAGTTCCAAATATACTCTCCAATCCAGTAAGAATGTTCTCTGTAAAAAAAAAGTTATCTTGTTTGTGTTAAAAGACAAAACTCATTTAAAATGAAATGAAATGTCTTAACTAACTTTTAAGAGATTACGAATAAAAAGTAGGAACCACAATCTTAAAAAAAAATAAAAAAAATCGGTGATTTAATAAAAATGAAAACATAATTGATTTTTAGTTATATTTATCTCGTGCTTACGTAACAAAACTAGGCTAAAGTAACTTGAACGTTTTACCTATTCAAGCAAGCTAATATTTCATTATTTGTATGTTGAGCTTTGACATTTAATTATGAAGTCATACAATAATTAGGTAAATGTGTCTTAATAATATATAATATATAATTTGTGTGAAATATTAATAAAAAAGGATACTATTTTCACACCTAACCAATTTTTACACATATTTATCTTTTAATTTCTCTATTTTTTATAATTACAAAAATGAACTTTTGCAATAGCCAAAATATTAATGTCTTTGGTTATAAAGAAAAACATGTTCCTAAAGAAAATTATCTTAACAATAAACTTTTATGTGTTGTATGCATTATCACGGTGTTGGAGGAGTGAAAACAGAAAATTAAAAAATAAATAAATAAAAAGCCGTGTGTCAGTGTTTTGGAAAAGAATAGAAAATTAAGAGGAATGTGTATTTAGGAAAGAAAGAAATTGGGAGTACATTTAGCGAAAAACAGTGAGTAAATAGAAGGAGTCTAAGGCTATTCCTTATTGTACCCCGCAATTGTTAACTGCATCTCCACGATGATAATAAAACACTCAAGCACCCATCACGGTAAAGAAAAAAAAACGTAAATACATTTCATGTAGGAATATTCCAGATAACTGATATATATGTTTTGGAAATTTTATTATAGAAATTTGATTCCGTAAGATCTGTTCTGAAAATTTGATTCCAAAAAATCTGTTTCAAAAATATCATTTTGAAAATCTTATTTCAAAAATTCTGAAAAATCTCTTTCGGAAAATTTTCTAAATATACATTTAGGAAGTTATTTTTTCAAAAAGTAAAATGGCAATTTTCAAAATTATTGAAGTATATGAAAATAAAAATTATGGAAGTGCAGAAAGTAAAAGTCAGAGCTAATAAATTCAAGCTTATACATAGTCTTTTTACTTTCTGTATGCCTGTGATTTCTTCCTGCAGTCTCATTTTAAAAAATGATTGGTTTGTCCTTTTTATTTTATTTCATAACAATAATGAATTTTCAGATTTTCAAAGTTTTTTTGGGTATTGTATAATCTAAAAGTGTTTTACATTGACATTTTAGAAGTATTTGAAATTAATTAATTTGAAATAATAATTTAAGTTTCGGTAGTTAGAATAAAATATATTTTTTTCAATTACAAAATCTTATGACACTCCATTGAAAGAATTGTCTTATGCAATGTGAAAATGTAATTACATTAGATTTTGCAAATACATTTTTTCACTTTTAAATTAACCAATCAAAATTTTAATTTTGTTTTCTTTTACATCCACTCAATTTTAAAGATTTTTATATATTGCAATGTCTATTTTGAAATATTTTGAATTAGTGAATATTTTTTCTAGTACAATAAATGGTTCTACATTACTTGAAAATTGAAATTAAAGATATTTTAAATATATTTTCTCTTTCAATCCTATAAGACGCTTGGAAAAATAAAATCATGATAAAATTTTAAATTTTAAAATAAATAATATTTCAAATAATTAATATTAACGATTAAAAAATTTAAAATCGAAATACTATGTCATCCTTATAATATCTTTATTCTTTAGAGCAGAGGAAAATAACTCATTTTAAGAAAATAATGCTCTAAAAATTTCATTTCAAAATTTATTGTTTATGTTTCAAAAATATGATTTGGAAAACTCATTTCGAAACATATTTCATGTGTTTTTGAAAGATTGTTTTGGAAAAATTATTTCGAAAGGTGTTATATTATTCCAGAAAGCTTATTCTAGAAATTTTATTATAAAAAAACTTGTTACAAAATGAATTTCTTTCATTCTAAAAATTGTATTTTAAAAACTCTAAAACATAATGTTTTGAGAAACTTGTTATTAATGTGCTTACCTTTAGGTTGTTGCTCCTAAGAGCAACATTTATTGTTTTCTGTTTTTCTGGAGTAGAGGCAAAGCACAAACACCCAAACACTTTTAGATTAAGATAAGTCGGGGAATCACAGTATAAAATATCATAAGGTGTTCTATTCTTAATAACAGGCGAGGACAATCTGTTTATTAAGTATATTGCGTGAGATAGAGCATAACACCAGTAGGCATGAGGGATATTAGATTGAAAAACCAGGCTGCGAGTAATATTTAGTATATGTTGGTGTTTTCTCTCCACAACAGAATTTTGTTGTGGAGTTTCCACACAACTGGTTTGATGTTCTATGCCATAGGTATTATAAATGTTGGAACAGTTAAATTCAGGGTCATTATCTGTTCTAATTATTTTGATAGTCTTATTGAATTGGGTCTTGATTTTCAAGATAAAAGAGTGTAAGAGTTCTCTAGTCTGACCTTTGTTTTGCATAAGAAAACCCCAAGTGTGTCTACTACAATCATCAACAATGCTAAGAAAATATCTATGCCCATGAACAGAGGGGGTTGAAATAGGACCCCAAATATCACAGTGTATAATATCGAAACAATTTGAAGATAAGGAATTAGACTTAGAAAAAGGCAACTTGTGTTGTTTTGCATAATGACAAACATCACAAGCACTGTTTGTATCAATTTCAACATAAGGAAACTCTTTGCATATTGTTTCAACAATTTTATGTCCTGGGTGGCCTAACCTATAATGCCACAGATTCAATTTTACATGTTCATAAGAGAAAACGAAACTGGGTTTCAGATTCTTTTCAACAGATTGTAAGTAGTAGAGTTCATTGTACACTTTAGCACATCCAATCATCTTCAATGTGGTTCTGTCCTGGATTTTACACAACTCAGAAGAGAAAGTCAGTATGCAATTTGTGTCTTTGGTCAAGGTTTGGACAGATATTAGATTGAAAGTAAATTCTGGTATGTACAGAACATTGAAAATAGAAAAATTTTGGGAAAACTGTACTGTTCCAGCATAATGGGCTGTGACAGTAGATTTATTTGGCATTCTAACAGATATAGGTTTGATTTTATAAAAAGTTGTGAATAAATCCTTGTCATGAGTCACATGATCTGTGGCTCCTGTGTCCATTATCCAAGAAAACATACCTTGTCTTTCCTCTGTGATGTCTTTGTGTATTTGACTGACATTGTGTGAGGACTTCTCTGTCCTGTCCAGCATTTCCAGTAATCCTTTCATTTGTTCAGGGGTGAGAGAACTTTGAATGCCGTTAAAATTGCTTTGTTGATTATTCTGTGATTCAGTAACAGTAGTGCAAGCATTTGTAGTTCCCCATTCATTTTGACCAATATTATTTTGCCCATTGTTGTCACCTCTTTTGTACCATGGAGGATATCCATGTTTTGAGTAACATTCGTCAACAGTATGATTCATTTTATGGCAATAGGAACATTGTTTTCCTTGATTTGGATTTCTTCCTCTCCCCCTTCCTTGTCCACGGCCAGAAAAACCACGCCCATGTCCTTTCCAATTTTGATCACTCTTCCAATTGCTTTGTCTGTCTATGTTGCTGGCAAGAACCTTAATTTCTGCTTGACCAGTGTGCCCAGATTCTTGTTTCTCTTGCCTTTCTTGTTGTATGATGAGGGAGAAGACACGATTAATGTTGGGTAAGGGCTCCATTAGCAAAATTTGTGTTCTAACAGTATTATAACAATCATTTAGGCCCTTTAGGAAGCATATAACGTGTTCCATCTCCTGTATTTGTGGGTTGCCTTTGAAAGATCACAGCTGCAAGGAATCTTGCAGCTACAACGAGGGATGAGTCTCAAAAATTCCAACTCTTCCCATAATATTTTTAAATCAGTGAAATACTGATTCACACTTCTCTCTCCTTGTTTGATGGAGTGTATTTCTTGCAGCAAATCTGAGAACTTAAAATGATCTCCCTTTGAAAACCTTTCTTTTAACTCCTCCCATAGGTCTTGAGCGTTCTCAACGTAGACAACACTTTCTGCTATTTGAACCGAGAGAGTCTTGATGATCCAAGACAATACCATCATATTATTTCTTTCCCAAGGATCATAAAGAGGATCCTCTCTTTGTGGTTTCTTGATCTCTCCATCTATAAACTTCAGCTTGTTTTTGGATAATAGTGCCCTTCTCATACTTCTGCTCCAAGAAGTATAGTTTGATTCATCAAGAATCTGTGAAATAAGCGAAATACCTGGGTTTTCTCCCGGGTGAAGATAATAGGGACTGGAAGGATTGTTAACTTGCTCCATACCCGCAGTGGCAGAGACAACAAACGATGAAGGAACGTCCAGAAAAGATTAATCAAGATTGCAGCGGAAAACATAGGCAGAGCAGGTTCGCAACCTGCTCTGATGCCATATTGAAAAAGGCCCAAAATAGAAGAAGGAAAGGCCCAAAAGCCTTCTGACCCAACACGTGGAAGAAAAAGACTTCCTCGGGAAGTCTCTCACTGTTCAGAAGAGATGTGATATGACGGGATGAAGATTGCGTCCGAGAAGCTTCATCTGGGGGTCTTCCATGGCAGCGCACCTGCGGAGTATCAAGGTAACTCTCCAGCCACAACGTGTCCAGACCAACACAGAGAAAGGAGCAAGAAAGGAGAATCACGAAAGAGGTAAGAACGAAAACTGTAAAGCTATTTTATTATTGAATGAATGTCTGAATCTTCTCCTAACCACCAACACTGGAAGGCCTTTATATAAAGGGTTCCGGTGAGGGGATCTAAACAATCCCTTAACGGAAACAACAAACAGAAAACAATAAATGTTGCTCTTAGGAGCAACAACCTAAAGGTAAGTACAGTAAGCACATTAATACTTGTTCGACAGATTTTCAGATGAAACGATTCAAAAGTGATTTTAATAAAGGAGTAAATAGGCATTTTGAAAGTTATGGGATGTAGTTGAAAATTGCGGAGGTGGAGGAAGAAAAGGCCGAAATTTGTTCCTGTGGGATGGGCCCATTACTCCTTGGAGATCCACAGAAACATAATCTAGGTTGATAAACGCTCTGGAGTAAACAATGATATCAGATTATTGAGGCGTTTAAGGAGACGGTTTTAAATTTAACAAAATTGACCAATTCTTTACAGAATGAGGTTATGGTTTTAATTTAACGTTAGAATTTAAAAGACATGTGTTGTTTGTTTAAAAAATGAGAAAGTAAATTTTCATTATCAATATGACTTTGTTATTATAAAAGAATTAAGTAAATTAACGTATATGTATATTATAATAATTTATTTAAAAATAAATAAAAGTTAAAAGAATTATAAATACAATTAAATTTTTTACGACCGTTATGCCCCGCTATTAACGCGCAAATAAGAGGGTCCGTTCCTCACACCAATCCTCAGTATATAAACGACACTTATCCCTAGCGTTCTGCCGTATCTCGTCTTAAACTCTGCACACAAAATTAGGGTTTCTCATTCCTTTTTCTTCTTCAATTTTCCTAACCCCGATTCACCATAGGCTTCTTTATCTGGTCGGTGCGGATTACTTCCATTCCCATTCGGCTCGTTCCCTTGAAGCAATAGTTGTTTGTGTTGTTCTTTAATATATTTTCCACAATCCATTGGTTTTGGGAGCAAATTGAGCAACTAAATTCATTTCTCTACCAAAGCTTTAGTTTTTTATTCTGGGTTAGGATTTTTTTCGTCAATTGGATAGCCTAGAGACCTGTAATGATTTGCGGCTATGATCGCAAACATAATTGAACATCCAAGGGATTAAGTTCTTTATTTTTGCTTCCAGCTTTTCTTTTAATGATTTTACGTTTGGTTATGGAACCAATGTGTTTCGTTTTTCATGTGTATTGCGTTTTAGTTGTGTTTCAATTGGGTGTTAATCTTTGAAAGGCTTTAATTTTCTTTGAGATTTTCGCTAGCACTTGTTTCAAGTGTTTTGCGTAGTTTAATTGAAGCCGAAATGTGTGTTCCCCTCGCTATCCATTGTTGCAATTTGATGCTGCATTTGGACGTCGGGGAACTAAATCCCCTTTTTGAGTTTTCATAATGTGAGGGTTATTATTTTGTCATTTGCTAGCTACTGATTTGGTTTTTGTAAATTTTTGTTTTCTCATAGTTTGAGATCTATCTTGGTTTAAAATTTGAATGTTGGTAGATTAGGATGAAGCAAAATATATAATCCAACACTTGATCTGAGTAATTATGAGTGATGGTAAAAATAATTATATGCTTCTGAATCTGTATATTTTTTGAAGCAAGCATGCTTACAGAGTTTCTTTGGTGACATTACTTTTTGCAACCATACTTTGTGTTGCCACCTGAAAACAAGTTTTGAGGATGTTTTTGCCCATCTGGAAACAAATTCATTTCTACTCCTACATTTTTTATAATTTGACCTAATATGAGATAATTATTGCTTAAGTTACATTGTGTGATGAAATTGGAAAAATCTTAGGACACCTTCCTACACAGCAGAACACTGCTGTGGATGAGAATGAATTTTCCGTGCTGACGATGTATTTGATTCTTCTTTCAACCAAAATTTCTAAATCTCTCTTATCTTAGATAAGGTTAATGAGATTCTATATTTCTAGGGTAGCATAAAGAAATCCGAAATCTTCTTTTTTTTTCGTAGTCTTAATTAAGAAAGAAACAACCGTGTCAAACAAAAGACAATTCAATAGCACCACATCAACAAAACGTAAAAAAATATCTTCTTTTATGAAGAGGTATCAAATAAAGAAACTAAAGCCAGAACAAAAAGTAAAAAAAATATAAATTAAAAACATTATAGGTTCTAACATTTTTATCACCTCACTCCATCTTAATTATACAAGTGAAACATTAAACTTTATCACCAAAGAGTAAATTTGTAATCTTAAATTTTTATTTTGTAACACTTTCATGCCCTTTCATTTCATTTCCTTCAAATTTCAAAATTCATTCATTTCTTTCGTTCAAATTCATTCCTTAAATCCATTTTTAACGTTATATTCACTTTCGTTAAAGAATTTGAAGAAGAGGAAACGAATAGATGTTTTTTTTAAGGTTATATTCACTTTCGTCAAAGAATTTGAAGAAGAGAGAACGAATAGATGTTTTTTTTAAAGAGATTTTAAGATGATTTTTTAACGTGACTGGAAATAAATTTGAAAGTAAAATTTATTAATGTTTGTGAAATATTTAATTGATATGATAGATTAATAAAATTATTTTAATAGATAGAAAATATAAGTTATCAAATTATCCTTATAAAACTTATTTGAAATAATATAATTAAATTAATATATTATTATTTATTTTTATTATTATAACTATATATGTATGTAATAATGACATAACATCTAAAATACATGTAAAAAAGTTTGAAGAAAGAGGATTAAAAAATATTAGATTAGTAAAATCACATTGCAGAATCTTTGCATATATGAAAGGAAATCCTTTCATCCATCAATAAATCTGCGCTTCCAAATCTATGCTAATAAGTGGAAAAGAACAAGGTAGATTTCTCCTTTCCCATCTTCATAAATAAGAAATCCTCAAATGCAAACACGGTCTAATGCAGTGCTCATTTTAGATGATAGATTTGGAAGAGAAAAAAAAATGGATTTGAAGGGATTTAAGAATGAGTTGATTGTTATTTTTTTTAAAGGATTTGGAGGTGAGTAAGAGTGAATTTAGAAGTAAAGTTTGTAAAAAGGTTTAATCATTCACGAAGTTTCTATTTTCGTGTAGAATCTCAATTTAGTCCAGTTATTTATTTATGAAAATCTCAATTGGATCCCAAATTTATGAAAATTGCAATAATTGGATCCTTTCCGTTAAATTGTCTCCAACGACGTTAGTGTGTGTTTGACGTGGCACGCTGTAGTCAGTTTCTTAACTGACGTGGCTGACTGAAGTAGGGGCAGCTCAAGCACGTGGATAATTCAATTTTTTAAGTAAAAAGAAAATGAAAGTTTTAAACCAAATTTGAGATTGAGATTGTTATTTTATTGAATTAGGGATTGGGATTCTTCTGAGTTCTTCTAGGGTTCGTCCAAAGTTCAATCCATTTCACAAATTGGGGTATCATTTTGGGGATTTAGGGTTTAATCCAAGTTGTGCTTGAAGATGCATCCATGTTCGTCTTCGTCATGCAGTGGGTGGCGGAAGCAAGACAATAATGTGGTCTGTAGTGGTGCTCGAGGAGGATGTAGCAATGGTGGTCCGTTTTGCTATTGTGGGATGAAATGTGTTGTCAGAACTGCAAGAACAGTTAAGAACAGAGGCAAGCAATTTTGGGGCTGCCCTAAGTTCAAGGTAATGTTTTTTCGTGGTTTTTTCGTTCTTCTTATTGTGTTTTCTTGTCACATAATGGTGGTGAAGATGGTGGTTGCAATTATTTCACATGGTGTGCAGATCATGGGGTTGTTGAAACGGAAACGAGTGCAAAGTGTGAAGGCAAGTCTGAGTCTTTGTTGAACAAAGAAGCAATGGAAGGTGGATGGAAGATTATAAGTGATTTGCACTTGTCAATGAAGAAATTGGGAAACAGGCTTAGTGTCTTGTTAGGGATTGTCTGTGTTCTTGTTGTGGTGAACATTATTGTACTTACAATAGTGTTTTTTCGTTCATAGGAATGATTTCATTGTACTTATGATGGAATGTACTTAGGATGCAATGAACCAAAGTTATTTTGACTATAAAAGCTTGTATTGTTTGTAACTTTTGGTAAGGAAGTAATTCAAAGTACTGATTGAAACTTTTGGCCAAAATACTCTTCGTAATGAACTGTCAACTAATAAGCACAATCATATGAAGTGGTTTCAAAGTCAACTGATAAGCACAAATTACATAAACTTCATAGAATTTACATTAATCTCAAGCACTATATGAAACTAGAATCTGTTGATCTTTCTGAGTCATGACCATTTTGGATCATTCCTGGAGATTTATGGATAGTAATTGGCAACATTTATGTGGTTGATAGCTTCACCATTGCAAAAGACAAATTGAGACGTTTGTACCTTTTCATTCAAACACTGCCTCCAATCTTAGCAGAACCACACTATAACTTTTAATTATAACTTGAGACGTTTGTGCTAAAAGATAAATATGCTTTTCCTTCTAACACCATTTTTAGAAACATAACCATGTTAAAAGATCAGCATAACAACAATGAACACAACAGATAAATGGAACCAAATTAAGCATATCTGCTGAAATTTAATTAATCTCAAGCAGTATATAAAATTGTTGTCATACAGACCAAAATAACCATAAAACCAGTATTTTCCATCAGTTTTCAACAGCAGTACCACAATAACAGTGATTGGATGTCAAAAGCATAATGTTTTCCTACATCTACTGCTTTTCTACATAATGTTTTGTAGCCTTAAAATATTACAAAATTGCATTCCTACTGTGTACTACGGTTGAGGCTGAGAGTGATGTGCTATTTCAGATTGTTGAGTGGATGGAGTTGCTTGGGTTGCTGATGTACTAGGCACAATTCCTACTTGGGTTGCTGATGTACTGGGCACAGTTCCTGCTTGGGTTGCTAATGGGCAACAAGTTCTGTTATGGCCATGTTCTCTACATATGCCACATCTTTTCCGCAAGCCAGATTTGGTTATTCTTGATTCATCCTTCCTCATTTCCCATTGCTCTAGTCTTCGTTTTCTCTTTGATCTTCCAGGCAATACTCTTTTGTGTGGAGGAGACCCATCAGGATATGGAGTAATGTTCCACATGTTGGCTCCATTTATGGGATATATAATTGTTGACTATGTCTCCTCATATCTGAACTTCATGTAGCAAGAGTCAATAAATTGTTCTCCATCAATGTTGAGGAACTTCATTGCAGCCAATGAATGACAACATGGGATTCCAGTCATCATCCAAGTTCTGCATGTGCATGAGGAGTCATCTATGTTGACTATGAACTTATCTCCATTGTTAGACATGTGACGAACTTCAAATAGCTTGTTGCCTGACCAACTGTGTAGAAGAAGACAAAAATAATTTTGAACCACAGTAGTAAATTAAGATAACATAGAAGTCATTAATGGAATTTACCTAGGAATCCAATTTTTAGTTAACTAGGATTCCTTTCTAAATCTGGATAGGATCTTGGGACAAATAGATCCAGTAAATGATGATATGCTTGACCTGTTCTTGGCCCATCTTTGCATGAGGTAAAGTCGTATCTTCTCCAACAAAGTAATTATGGGTTTACTCCTGGTAGACACGAGGACACTGTTGAAGCCCTCACTCATATTGTTTACTAAGGTGTCACATTTAGCTCTTTCAGTGAACCTTGATCTTAACCAATACCTACAACAAATAATAGAATTATTATTAACATTATATGAATAAGGAATTATGTTCTACTTTTGAAGACTAACCTTGGAGGGATGGCAATCAAATGCTTATAAGCATCTTCGTTCTGTGCTCTTATGTTTCTCATTTCCATCTCCCAAGTTTGTGGATGTGTGGCTGTAGTTGCCCTCCACATTAAACGCTTCAGGTTTTTACCAGGGTATTTCTTCCTGAAGTTAGCATACATATGCCTCACACAAAACCTTTGGTCAACTCTAGGAAGCAATTCATCTATTGCATGAAGTAGACCCTGCAATACAATATACAAGTAATCAATACAGCCAACCAATACTTAAGACCCTAAAGTTAAAATGTACAATTACAAATTAATGATTACTATTACCTTTTGCTGGTCTGATATGAAGGTAAATGAAGAACAAATTTCAGCCCCTCCAAGGTCATCTACCAATAGTTCCAAGAACCACCTCCATGAATCCTTGTTCTGAAGTTCAACAACACAGTATGCAATTGGCAAAATCTGCTCATTCTCATCTCGGCCCACAGCTGTTAACAACTCACCACCGTACTTTCCTTTCAAAAATGCTCCATCTAAACCAATAATTGCCCTGCATGACATAAAACTGTCTTTGCAAGTGATAACAGTTGAAAAACTGTTATTTTCATGCCTAAAATTGACACAAAAAGCAACCTTTACACTTAGAAACTAGCTTGAAATCATGCTTTTATCCATATTTTCATAAATAAGAGAGCTGGACAGGTTTATGCTTTATTTCAGTGTTTTTGTGCAGGTTTTAAGGTGAATTTAGTGAAAGAAGTGAAGAAGGAGAGAGATGGAATCAGAAAAGTCAACCAGAAACCAGAAAAGTCAACCAGTCAACCAGAAAAGTCAACCAGTCAACCAAAAAGTCAACAGTCAACCAGAATACGAAAAAAGTCAACCAAACGAGTTTTGGGCCAGTTTTATGCGATTTTATGATCTGTTTGGGCCTGGACCCGTTTTCTATTATTTTTATGTCCTATTTAAAGACCTAGATGTCTTAGGGTTGGTATCTTTGGCAGAAACGAAGCAAACACTCTCTCTTCCACCCCTTTGAAGGAGGATCTTGGATGCTCAGGCTACCTCTTCACCTTTTTAGGGTTTTATCTTTCATTCTTTCATTATTGTTCATCTAGGTTCACCATGAATATGGTGAACTAAACCTTGTATGTTTGTTGGGGAATCAATGTAATCTTTTGAAGCTCTCATATATGGAATTTGTGCTTGCATCTTAATCTAAGACTTATGGTTTCTTTCATCATTAGTTAGGGTTTTTCCTCTTTGCTCAATGCTTGCTTTGTTTAACTCATTCAATGCATGATTATTGATTTTGTCGATACGGGAACGTACGGGGAAGTCTAGATCCGGGGAATTTCTCCCAATAGTATATTGGTTGCCTTAAGCTCCTGTGCTAAATAAACTAATTATTAGGAATGTTAGGAATTGTATGAACTCGTAATTAGGGAGAAGCCTTCTTGAAAGGTAATTTAGAGAGTGGCATTAACAATGATGACTTGAATGTTGAATTCCTAAAATATATGAGAGTGGATAAGATGAAATTGACCCCCAACAACATATTCATCAATATATTTCATTGAAAGTGCTTGTCTTTTGTTTTAGCCATTGATCAACCTCATGCATACATGTTTATTTTCGTCTTTTGCATATTAAACTCCACTTATTTTGTTCTTAAGTCTTAGCTAATCAACAAATCACATAACTAAACTAGGCCGTGAGTCCTTTGGGAGAACGATACTTGGTCTTACCGAGTTTATTACTTGAAACGATTCGGTCATACTTGACGATTGTTCAACAAGTTTGTGACATCATATTTTGGTGATCATAAATTTGTCCATCAGCAAGCCTTTAAACATACATAGAATCTCATGAAAACGACTTCACCCCCCACATCCTCAACCTTTAGTTTCACTGTTGACCCTGGATTTTTGGCCAGCAACTCATGGGCATAATCATATAACCTTTTTATGCTGTTCTTTGAAAGAGCCATCAATTTGCTCTGTTGCTATGTTTTTGGCCCTATAGGCCATACACCTTGAAATACCAATGTTCCATTTCCTTTGAACTTTTTCCCTTATATCCTCACCCTTAACTGTAGGATTATCTCTAATAGTTTTCTCTATCATCTTGCTCAACCACTTGGCATCAATTAATTTAAGGTTGAACTCCTTGCTGCAGGTATGGTTGTCCAACATTGTTCTCAATTGCCATGTTTTGACTGCCTTCATATAACCACAATATAACCTCCATGGGCATTTACCTTTTGCACCCACACACTTGAACCTCATTCTTTGTTTATCATTCTTAACAAACTTAATATTTCTTCCATTATCCAACGCATAACTTTTTATAGCTTCCAAAATGTCTTGCTTTTCAGCAAAATATGTCCCAACTTCCCACTTAAAGTCAACCATACTTTTTGGCAACACAAATGTTGCAAAAGTCCCATAACCCTCTACATCGGTATCTTCTTCATCACTTTCTACTCCACTAATTAATTGTTCATATTCTCACTCATCATCTGACAAACCTCTATCATTCCCACCCTCCACATTAACATCAAACATGCTGTCAGAACTCACACTGGAACATGGTCCACTAGAGTCATTTGACATACTTTGGACTTCCACTTCCACATTTCCCTCCAAATCTGCATGTATATCATCATCTATATCACAACCAACATTGACATCAACAAGCCCCTCCAACCACTCAGTATTTCCATCACCACTACCATTCTCAAAAGAGGAATTCCAGCTTCGGATTTCCACATCTGCTTCAACATCATTCTCTTCTTCACCTTCATGTTCACCATCACCACCAACTTCCTGAACCTTTTCAACTCCATCAACCTCTTCCTCCATAACAACCTCAACTTCCACTTGTTCACCCATCTCTTGTTCTTCACCATCAACATCACCCATATCTTCCAACACACCACCAACTTGTTCAACTCTAACAACCTCTTCCTCCATAACAGCATCAACTTCCACTTGTTCACCCATCTCTTGTTCTTCACCATCAACATCACCCATAATACACTATATATAAGTATTTATACACCTATAATGTAATCACATGACGACAAAACATGTATTAAAACCGTAAACAAAAAGCACTCACAGACACACAGACAAAAATCACTTTAAACATGGGGGAACCACAACATTGCAATAAAAAATGGAACACAATCCGACGACAGGGACCACAACATTGCAATAAAAAATGGAACACAATACAACGACGGGGACCACCACCTAACATCGCAATCAAAATATTCAATACAAAACCAAACTTTTATTGACCTGGCCACTCGAGATTAAACTTTGGATGAACCCTAGAAGAACTCTATGTCAAGGTCCCATAACTCCGATGACGACGACAAAAGCACACTATGTCAAGGTCAACTTCGTTTAAACCCTAAATCCCCAAAATGATACCGCAATTTGTGAAATGGATTGAACTTTGGATGAACCCTAGAAGAACTCAGAAGAATCTCAATCCCTAATTCGATAAAATAACAATCTCATCATTTTCTTTTTACTTAAAAAATTGAATTATCCACGTGCTTGAGCTGCCCCTACTTCAGTCAGCCACGTCAGTTAAGAAACTGACTACAGCGTCCCACGTTAAACACACACTAACGTCGTTGGAGACAATTTAACGGAAAGGATCCAATTGTTGCAATTTTCATAAATTTGGGACCCAATTGAGATTTCCATAAACAACGAGACTAAATTGAGATTCCACGCGAAAATAGGGACTTCGTGAATGATTAAACCTTGTAAAAATTAGTGTTAGAATTGATTGATGTGACCGATAAAAAATTATTAATTGGTAAAAATTAAAAATTACCAAAATATCCTTAGTAGTAAAAGTAATATAAAATGATATTTTTTAAAATGATAAATATTGTGAGGAGAAAAAAAAAGTAAAACTTAATTTTTAAAATGAAAAATAAATGTAATTAAGTAAAATGAAATAATTATTTTTTAACTGCAAAAACAAATAAACAAGTGAGAAAGCCATGAAAACCAGGTTTTGGAATCTAATAACAAAGCCATGAAATTGAATTTGAAGCGCATTCGATTACAGAAAGTCTCGTAACTGAATATGAGGTCTTCATCAATTTGCACATGAGCTTGAATTGAATCTACTCTTGTTGGAATTGAATACGACACTTTTTGACTTTGCACACAGAGTTGGAATGGAATTCACTCTTCTTGGAACCTGTTGGTTTCGAGTGTGAAAACAGAGAAACAGAAAACCCATAAAAGAAAGAAGAGAAAACACAGAGAGAAATGATATGAATATTTTGTGATTGAAAAAATTGATTCTGAAAAACAAAGACAGACTACAATATATAGTCAATCCAAGCGACAAGAAAAAGATTGAACGATCGTAAGCAGTAAAGGCCGAATACAGGCCGAGTACAACAAAAACGAGCGTACAAGACCCAGCGTACAGAAGAGAACGTTCTGTCACAAACGACCAGAACAAATCGAACATTAGAGCTGTCAAATGAGCCCCTTTAATAAGATTTGGCCCTAGCCCATGTGGGTTGGGGCCAAAAAAGCCCACAAGGTCAAAAAAACTCTTTATTAAAAAAGCCCACAGGGCTAAAAATCCCTAAAGCTCTATAGGTCAGGGCCAGCCCATGGGCTTTCCTTTTTACAAAATTTAACATCCAGAAACATAATATCATCATACAAGTAATCACAAATCATGTGTATTTTTTATCCAGCTTTCATTTTATCTTTGTTACTAATAACTTATAACCATAATTGATTCATGTGTAATTATATTTTTTTACCAATAAAATTAATTTTCTACTTCATAAGTGTTTCTATATTAATTAGTTTAATAATAATGCTTTTATACAATTATTCCTTAATTTCCAAATTTTGTTATGATAATTTTTTCATCTTAATTTTGGTTTCTTAATTTTGGTTTGTAAATTTGACGGTTCAGAGATATCCACATAAAATAGGTTTAAAAGTTAAAAAATTTAATTTAATTTATAAAATTTTGATGGACTAACGAATTTATATATAGATGGTAATCTATTTTGTCACTAATTTAAATCAATATCATTCGATTAAGATTTGTGATCAAAATTACATTACTTTTAATTGGTGTGAACATGTTAAAATTTTGACTTAATAACTTTTTAACTTTTTTAATTTTCCAAATTTAATAAAATTAATATTTATTATTTACAAAGTTATATAATTCTTTTAAATTATTTTTTATGAAACGTATAATTTAGTCATTTACATCAATTTATATATTTTTATGTCTTTTTCATATATTTTATATTATATTCATTTGTCTTTTTTTATTAGTTTCTTATTAAGAGACATTGATGTAATTTATTTATTATTATAATTATTATTTATTTTATATGTTAATAATTAAATACAATAATAATTTTAATTTTAGTATTATAAATTATAACATTATATTTATTTAAAAATATCGTATCTATTATTTAATTATTTTTTATTACAATCGGCTCAATTATGATAAATAATTCAATAAAAACGATCTTTGTTGGATAAAGATAAGTATGATTTTAAAATATTAATTTAATCTAAAAGGTTAGAAAAAAATCTGATTTTATAACCATTAGGATTACATCTAGATCTTGTATACTAACATATATGATATTTATAAGAATTTTGTCTAACAAGGATTTTCACTAAAAAGTTAGTTCTTTTATTACGTGAAATTAATTTTAAACTTTACAAAGTTTGTGGTTTAATTTTTTAATGTATATATATCTATACAAAACATTCAACAAAAGAATTTTATATGACAAACTATAAAAAATAAAAATTTTACACCAATATTAAAAATTCATCCAATCAGTAAATTTGAATTTAAAATCTATCCATAATTAATATTTCAAATATTTATATAGATATCAGAATTCGATTATTGAAAAATCGAATTTTCAACTGTGTTACTTTTATAATTTCTTTTTTGAAATTTTTTTCATTTTCTTTTAAATAAAAATAATAATTAAAATTTTCTTTTTTAACTTTCCAAAATAATAAAATTATATATTTAAAATATACTTATAGTTAAAAAACTATTTTAAATAAGTTTTTATAAAATCAATATTTAAACATTTATATTTAATTAAAAAGATATTAAATATCATATAAATTTTGAAAATTATTGAACTTGTAAAGTAAATAAAAGAAATAGCTAAAAAACATTAAAAGTGAATTAATTTAGTTTGGGGCTAGCACCATCCTAACCCTACCCCAGCCCACTTTATGTGGGGTTTTAGGGGTTGGGGCTTTTAAAAAGCCCCCTATTAAGTGGGCTAGAAAATTGGGGCTTAATTTTAGAAGGGGTCAGGGTCAACCCATGGGCCAGGGGCTCAAATGACACCTCTATCGAACATACACTAACCAAGAAAACCGAGTGGTTATAAACATGAAACCGAACGGTCGGCAACAATAGGAGAGTCTAAACAACAAATCTCCACCTAGACTCGACTATTACAAGAAACACAATTACCGAACGATACACAAAAATTACAGATTGATCGGTAAAAAATCAATCCTGGACAACAATTTCATAAACTTCTCTTTAGCGAGTGGCTTAGTCAGCATATCTGCAAGGTTGTCATCAGATGCAATTTTGCAGATTTGGACATCACCGGATTCCACAATGATCTTGACAAAATGCAGCTTGACGTCAATATACTTTGTTCTAAAATGGTAGATCTGATGGTTGGCCAAATGTATGGCGCTCTGATTGTCACAATGAACTTGGACAGTTGGTTGATCAATACCTAATTCCCGAATCAAGCCTTTTAACCACAGTGCCTCCTTTACCCCTTTAGTGAGCGCACAGTATTCAACTTCAGTGGTTGAAAGGGCAACGACTTATTGCAATGTAGACCTCCAGCTTACAATAGTACTGAACAATGTAAATACATATCCCGAACGAGACTTCCTTGTGTTCATGCACCCGGCAAAATATGAATCCACAAAACCTTCAATATATCCTCCACCTTGAAAGTTATTATGGAAGTGTAATCCAGTATCAAGAGAACCTCGTATGTATCTAAGCATCCACTTCAACGCTTCCCAGTGAATTTGTCCAAGATCAATCATAAACGACTGAGAACACTTACCCCATGCGCCAAGTCAGGTCTTGTGCAGACCATGCCATACATGATGCTCCCAATCCCACTTGAAAATGGAATAGATTCCATCTTCCTCCTTTCAGCCTCGGTCTTCGGGCATTGTTCTTTGGTGAGTTTCAAGTGTTGACCGATCGGTGTGCCAGCCGGTTTGGATTCAGTCATCTGATACCTTGAAATCACCTTCTGCAAATAACTCTTTTGAGATAAAAACAAGTTTCCCTTCAGTTTATCTCTCTTTATGTCAATGCCCAAGATTCGTCTTGCTTCTCCAAGCTCCTTCATTTCGAAAGCACCACCCAACTTTGCTTTCATCTCATGAATCATGCTCATGTCACTGCTGGCAATCATAATATCATCCACGTATCGAAGAAGATACAGAACCTCACTGTTACGATGCAGAGTATACACGTAGTCATCATAATTGCACCGCTTGAAGTTCAACTTTATCAGAAAATCATCAAATTTCCTGTACCATTGTCTTGGACTTTGCTTTAAGACATAAAGCGACTTCTGTAACAGGCAGACCCTATCATCCACAGCAAATCTCTCTGGTTGCTTCATATAAATTGTTTCCTCCAAGTCTCCATGTAGAAACACAATCCTCACATCCAACTATTCCAGATGCAAATTGTAGTGAGTAACTATCGCCATTAAAACTCTGACCGAACAATGCTTTACAACAGGAGCAAAAATCTCATGATAATCTACACCTTCAATCTGAGTAAAACCTTTGGCAACAAATCTTGCTTTGTACCTTGCTTTCTCACCCCTGGTATAGCTTCTTTTTTCTTGAAGATCCATTTTGAACCTACAACCTTCTTATCCTTTTGCAGATCCACCAATTTCCACGTGCTATTTTTCCTCCATGCCTCCAGCTCTTCCTCCATAGCACCCTGCCAAAGATGTCGATCGTTGCTGTGAAGAGCCTCCTTGTAACTTCTCAGTTCACCCGAGCTTTCAAGATCTTCAGTAGCTGTCGCAACCGAAATCGCGACGGAACGACGCATCCAAAAAGGAAACGAACGGAGTTTTGAAAAGAGATTTTGGAGTCGCCACCATAGTTTATTCTGGAAAACTACGGAAAAACCATAAAGTAATAAGACACGGTCCACGAAAACCATATTCTGGGTTCGGGAGTCGGTTACGCGTAGGGAAGGTGTTAGCACCCTACAACGTCTGCCCTAAGGCAGTACTTTTAACTAAATGCAAGAATATGATGTGGTTTTCGAAATGTTTAACTATCCCCTAAAATAAGATTCTAAATAAACAAAATATATTTTTTAGTTTTTTTTTTGGCCCGACAAGGATTGACCTTGCTCCTACGTATTCTCATTCAGAATGAGAAATCAGGGTTACGTAGTTCTTTTGGAAATTATGTTGGAAATTTTGTTTAGGAAATTGTTCGAAAATTTGTTTTGAAATGATTTTGGATAATTTTAAATTTTTGGGAAGTGAAAGAGAAGAGGTTTTTAGCACAAGGACGATGCGTGCGATCACATATGTGCCTAAACCTTTAAAACATTTTTATCATCATTTTTTTTAGAAGAGAAGAAGAAAAGGTTCTAACACAAGGACGATGCGTACGATCACACATGTGCCCAAACCCTTAAAACATTTATTATTAAATTTTTTAGAAGAGAAGAAGAAAAGGTTCTAACACAAGGACGATGCGTACGATCACACATGTGCCTAAACCTTTAAAACATTTTTATCATTTTTTTTAAAAGAGAAGAAGAAAAGGTTCTAACACAAGGACGATGCGTACGATCACACATGTGCCTAAACCTTTAAAACATTTTTATCATTTTTTTTAGAAGAGAAGAAGAAAAGGTTCTAACACAAGGACGATGCGTACGATCACACATGTGCCTAAACCTTTAAAACCTTTTTATCATTATTTTCTTAATAAAAATGCATTTAAAAAGTAGATAAATATTTAAAATGGGAATAAAAGGGAGACGGAAAAGAAATAGTAATAATAAAAAAAATTTTAAAAAAAAAGAAATAAAAATAAAAATAAAAATAAAAATGAAAATAGAAATAAAAATAAAAATAAAAATAAAAATAGGAATAAAAATAAAAATAAAAATAGATATAAAAACAAAAATAAAAGTAAAAATAAAATAAAAAGATAAATAAATAAATAATGAAAATAAAGTAAAAATAAAAGGATAAAATAAAATAAAAGCAAAATAATAAGTAAATGATAAAAAAAAAGAGTCTCGAGGTACTAAATAAGAAACAGGGGTGCCCAAACAAAACGAACTGGACCAAAGCCCAAACGGGGAGGGGTGCGAAAATGAGAATAAAGGGGGCGCAAGAAAGAAATTTGTCTTTTTGTTTTTTTTATTTTTTAGGAACAGAATGGGCCTAAGCCCAGACCATGGGAATGGATAGAGGGTGCGCGGGTGACAAACGGGGGTGCGCGAAGGAGAGAAAGGCTTTTTTATCTGAATATTTTTAAGTGAAAGTCAGATCAGGCCTAGGCCTTTTCGCCCCTTCAGCTCAGGAAACCCTTAGGGGTTCTCCAATCCTTCACATTGCACCATTTTTTTTCAACTGAGACTCAAAGTCTTCTCCTCTCTGAACAAGAAAACCCCGCAGCGCTCACCTTCGTCGTTCAACAACCACATCCCGGCCTCCGCCCAAACGGCCACCGCAACGGGGGGAAGGCGGCCTCTACCCGGTCCAGAACCTCGTCGGCAATGCTAGGCGCCACCAAGGTCACCGCTGGCCACGGCCTCGGATCCGCTTTTTCCTTTCTTCTTGCGCGCGTGCGGCCGCTTCCGCCAAGCCGACCACCGCGAAGAGGCCCCCCGCCTGGTCCATGAAGTCGCTGGCGACCCCAAGCACCACCAGTCGCGGCGTCAAGTCTTCTCCCTTGCCCCCATTTCCGTGCGCTAGAGGAGAAACTCCTCGGGTCCGACACTGGCCTCCGCTTGGGTACGAGTTCTCTCCCTTCTCCGTCGAACATCCCAACACCGCGAATCACGGCCAAGGTTGCCGCCAGTTGCCGAACTCCGAGCACCAACTCTCAGGCCACGAGCGAAACCCTACCGTCGACGAAGCTATCCGCCATTGTTCTCGCCGGAATTCGTTTCGTCATCGACGCCACCGATGTCACGCTTCTCCCTCTCTTTTCCATCTTTTTTATTTACTAGTTGGCTTGGGATTTGGTTTATTTATTCTCTGTTTTCCTACTTGGATGCTTCTGTTTACTTGGTTTACTGCTTTGATGCTTTCTGGGTGCAAGTAAATGGATACGGGAAGTGTTTGTGTTGGGGCGAAAACACCTATATTCTATTGTTACTTATAACTGATGAAACTTATTGAAACTGGTGCAGTTTTGATTAACAGATGAATTCACAAAAAAGGCAAATGACTATGTACCGATCAAACGTCCTTCATACATATCCAGACAGCATCATTCATTCATACCCAACATCATTCATTCATATCTGGACAGAGGGCATGCATTCCTATAAGACAAGGCCAAGAGCTTAGACAGGGAAACTCACCTTCGCAGCTTCAAACGAAAATCGTCCTTTTGGTTCTAGCTCCCACTGCCCTCTTCGAGTGATCTTCCTTTACGGTTGTCTCACCCTCTTCCAAGCGTAAAAAGGTTGAAGGCAAAAAATCGGTTCGGATTGACTACCCAGTAACAGTGATAGGCGATGAAGGTAAATATCTGATGTTCTCTCTAATGGTGAGGTCTATCTCCAATTCGTGATGATCCGTTTCTGTCTCCCATCTGATCCCCCTTTATGACCGTGATGAAAACCCTCTTCAAAAACCAACCCCAAACTCCTCTCTGTCCTGCATCTGCGAGCTCTGGGATATCTTCTGGCGTGGGACTTTCCTTTTGTTTTTTTCTTTTCTTCATGTTCACTGTATCGGCTGTCAGTTGGCAGGTGCTCGCTTTCAAAAAAAATCCTTCTCCTTTGATGTACATTTGTAGTCCTCAGTAGGAAATTATAGGAAGAGGAGTATCTGCCTTTTGTTGCTACCATTGGAGATGTCCAATTTGAGCATTGCTTTTGTCAATTATATATGCTGCTTTTTCCCTTTTCTGAACACTACTTACTGCTGTTTTATGCTACAGGAAGGGGTTGACCTTGGCTTTTTCTCTCTTTTTTTTTCTTTTCCTTTTTCTTCTTTTTTTCGTTTTCTTACAAATAAAATGAAATAACTAATATATATATATATATATATATATATATATATACATAATAATAATAATAATAAAATAAATAAATAAGAAGGTAAAAATAAAATATAAATTAAAAATAAAAATGAAAGAAAATAACATAAAATAAAATAAGATGAAAATAAAATAAACCTATTATAGTCAATCCGGACGAAATTGGGTGTTGACAGCTGCCCCTCTTTACTTAGATATTACTGGATAATATGAAAATTTGATATTTTGATATTATTGGAGTAAAAGCTAAGTAAAGAAAGAAACACTAATTTCGTTCGGATTTCAAAATGAACAAGAAACAACAGGAAATTTTAAACAAAAATGAACAGGACCAAAAATGAGGTGTGCAAACCTCATGGAGGGTGTCACTACTCTATGGATGAGTGAATAAGGTGTAACAACCTCGTGGAGGGTGTAACAACCCTATGGATAAGAAATGAGGTGTAACAACCTCGTGGAGGGTGTAACAACCCTATGGATAAATGAATGAGGTGTAACAACCTCGCGGAGGGTGTAAAACCCTGTGGATAAGTGGATGAGGTGTAACAACCTCGCGGAGGGTGTAACAACCCTGTGGATGAAAGATTGAGGTGTAACAACCTCGTGGAGGGTGTAACAACCCTATGGATAAGTGAATGAGGTGTAACAACCTCGTGGAGGGTGTAACAACCCTATGGATGAATGAGGCGTAACAACCTCGTGGAGGGTGTAACAACCCTATGGATAAGGATGAGGTGTAACAACCTCGTGGAGGGTGTAACAACCCTATGGATAAGAAATGAGGTGTAACAACCTCGCGGAGGGTGTAACAACCCTATGGATGAAAGATTGAGGTGTAACAACCTCGTGGGGGGGTGTAACAACCCTATAGATGAATGAGGCGTAACAACCTCGTGGAGGGTGTAACAACCCCATAGATAAGGATGAGGTCTAACAACCTCGTGGAGGGTGTAACAACCCTATGGATAAGAAATGAGGTGTAACAACCTCGCGGAGGGTGTAACAACCCTATGGATGAAAGATTGAGGTGTAACAACCTCGTGAAGGGGTGTAACAACCCTATGGATGAGAAATGAGCTTGATCACTAGGTTCGGCAATTGCCCTACAGAGGGGCGCTATCGTAGAAGAATAACCTGGATTCAAATTTTTGAAACATTGGTGAATATCGAGCAAAACAATGAAAAGGCTTAGAAGCGAAGGTCGTATTAACCTTTTCCACAATTTTTTTTCCTTGAGGATTTTTTGAACAATTTTCTTTGCTTCTTTTGAGATGCATGATGTAATGTCATATGGGTGCATGAATGCATGAACACATGAGGCATTTGTTTCGTTTTTTTTTTTGTATATAGTTTTTTATTTATATATTTTTTGAAAATTTTAGGTTTGGAATTCGTTGTTAATATTGTCATTCAACTCGATGTACATTCAAAATGCATTCATTGAAAATAATGTCGAGAGATAGTGAGTCCTTTGATGAAAAGGAAAAGAGTGTAACCATTAGTTCAAATCCCTTTTACCCGCTTCTTGCAATCCAAACTAGCTTGAACCCGATAAAATGTGAGAAAATGGTTATGAAAAGTGGATGGCTGAACGATGGTTTGTGAATGATGGTTTGGGGGAAACATTAACTTTCGTGCTCTCCCCATCCGAGGGTGTCATTAATATTTCAACAACCAAGGCTCACAAGCCTGCCCCAACTTTGCTGTGCACAATAAGTGTGATTTGGAGAGGTGGACAGGTCCGGGTAGGAAGGAATACCCTAGTTTGATGATTCTCTCTTGACGGGGAGACTTCACATTATATTTTTCATTTTTCCTTACGATGCTTTTCTTTTCTTTTAGCGATCGCGTCATTCACCACATCATTTCGTTCCAGAGTTAAGTTCATGAGAAAGATCAGGACAAACATTCTTCAATCGGCGTGGACTTTAATTGGCTTGTACCGTGGCTAAAGGTCAAAGGGTTTTGAGAGAAACGGATAATGAAGGCCCAAACAGGTGTTTGACGGTCGAATTGTCTTAACAAGAATCATCTGCAAGGTGTCGAGTCAACTGTCTCTAGGAGTATAGAACTTCGGACATCCTTTTATTTTTTTCATTTTTTTTTTGCTTTCTTTTTTTTTTTCATTCGTCTCGTTGCCCCTACTGTGACCCTTTTTGAAACTTTTCTTTTTCATTTCCCTTTTCCACAAATCTTCTCCTTGACATGGATGCCCTTGACACTCCTTTGGATTGACATCGATATGCTAATGATTCTTGTTGAGGGTGATGAAGAAAAACAGTTATAACTTACGGCTCAAAGGGGGTGCAACTGGATAAATTTCTTTTATCACTTGGGTGAAGAAAAATGGCCACACGTCATTCTGAAGCTTGCTCGCCTTACTTCCCCCAACCTCAAACATGAAGTGAAACTCTGCAGCGATTGACACATCAACTTAATTTTTTTTTTTTTACCTTTTATTTTTCTCCCCGATCAACGGATCATTGGGTACGTGTATCATGATGAAAACTGCCCCCAATATTATATTCATGACAATCCTCTGTTTTAAAAAGGAACGAGAAAGCTAGGGGTTCAAGTAATATGAATGCAGATGCTTCAGTAGGAAAAGAACACTAGTTACTATGAATCAGGAAAAGACTCAACACTAGCATTTTTCAAAACTTTGTTTGCTTTTGCTTTTTGAAAGTACTATGCCCTTGGCAGACTTTATTGACAACGAATTCGAAATGTGTCTTTCCTTTTCGCCTTTTTCTTCTTTTTTTATTATTTATTTTTTTCTTCATGACATCCCTCAGGAACGAGTTTGTGCTCGATGGATATACCCGTGATGCTTTAATTATTATCACTTTCCCTTTTCCTTACTTTACTTTAAAAACCCAGTGCAACATGAATCGTGTCGAAAGAAAAAGCGTAAAGTTGAATAATGGATAAAACCATATGGCATTTATTGAATGAAGTAACACAGAATACAACATAATTCAAAAACAGTGTTAATATCCCTTAGTGGCATCCCCTATCGCAGAATCATCATGCATAAAACTTTTTTACCGCATCAAAATTAACCGGTAAAGGTAACTCCTCTCCGTCCATCCTTGTGAGAATTAGTGCCCCTCCAAAGAATGTCCTTTTTACTACAAATGGTCCTTCATAATTTGGGGTCCACTTGCCTCTGTGATCCTTTTGTATAGGCAAAATCTTCTTTAACACCAGTTCGCCTTCATGGAACTCCCTTGGGCGCACCTTTTTGTCGAAAGCCTTTTTCATTCTTCTTTGGTACAATTGTCCGTGGCACACCGCTGTCAATCTCTTTTCTTCGATGAGATTGAGCTGGTCAAACCGAGTTTGAACCCACTCAGCTTCCTCCAATTGGGTTTCCATTAAAACTCGTAGAGATGGGATTTCCACCTCAAATGGAAGTACCGCTTCCATCCCATACACAAGCGAGAAGGGTGTTGCCCCAGTTGACGTTCGTACTGATGTACGATATCCATGTAAAGCAAAGGGAAGCATTTCGTGCCAATCTTTATAGGTGACCACCATCTTTTGTACGATCTTCTTGATATTCTTATTAGCAGCCTCTACTGCCCCATTCATCTTTGGACGGTAAGGAGAAGAATTAAGATGATGAATTTTGAACTCCTCACATAACTCTGTCATCATCTGGTTGTTCGGGTTTGTGGCATTATCAGTGATAATCTTGTTAGGTAATCCGTATCTACAGATCAACTCCTTTTTTATGAATTTGGTCACCACCTTTCTAGTCACGTTGGCATAAGAAGCAGCCTCAACCCACTTGGTGAAGTAATCGATCGCGACTAGTATGAAACGGTGTCCATTTGACGCTTTTGGCTCTATAGCTCCAATAACATCTATCCCCCACATCGAAAATGGCCACGGTGCAGACAACACGTTCAAGGTCGTGGGCGGCACATTGATATTGTCTGCATACATTTGACATTTCTCGTTTTCCTCACGTGTGTACAACAATCATTTTCCATGGTCAACCAGAAGTAACCAGCTCTCAAGATCTTCCTGGCCATTGAGTGCCCATTCATATGTGTGCCAAAGGTACCTTCATGCACTTCTTTCAGTATCATTTCGGCTTCCTTTGCATCCATGCATCTGAGGAGAACCATGTCATGATTTCTCTTGTATAAAATATCCCCATTTAAAATAAAGCTGCCAGCCAACCTCCTTAACGACCTTTTATCATTTTCAGATGCCTTCTCAGGATATTCTCGGGTCTTAAGATAGTGCTTGATATCAAAATACCAAGGTTTACCATCTACCTCCTCCTCTATGAAATGGCAATATGCTAGCTCTGCATGGCTCTTCATTTCAATAATTGGTAATTCTGCATCTTGGTCAACTTCAAACATTGATGACAAAGTAGCCAACGCGTCTGCTAATTGATTATCTTATCGCGGTATGTGGTTAAATGTGATGGCGTCGAAATACTCCATTAATCCCCTGTTGTAAGCTTGGTAAGGAATTAATTTTGCATCCCTAGTTTCCCACTCTCCCTTCAACTGGTGGACGACTAAAGCTGAATCTCCATATACATCCAGAATTTTCACTTTGGACTCTATTGCCGCCCGAATACCCATAGCGCAAGCCTCATATTCTGCAATGTTATTCGTGCAATTAAAACATAACCTTGCTGTCATAGGTATGTATTGATGCTCTGGAGAGATGAGAACTGCCCCTATGCCATGCCCCATCACATTCGAGGCTCCGTCGAATAATAATATCCACGTTTCTTCGTCTCGTTTTTTTTTGCCTTCTTCGAATAAAGCCATGATATCTTCATCGGGAAATTCGGGTTGCATTGGCTGATAATAGCTGATGGGTTGATGAGCCAGGTATTCTGCTAACGCACTCCCCTTGACGGATTTCTGAGTAACATACACGATGTCATATTCTGACAATAGCATTTGCCACCGAGCTATCCTTCCAGTAAGAGCAGGCTTTTCAAAAATGAACTTGATAGGGTCCACCTTGGATATCAACCAGGTTGAGTGACTCAGCATGTATTGCCTTAAGCGATGAGCAGCCAACGCACAACAAGTTCATTCTAACGACGAATATCTTTGTTCGCAGTCTGTGAATTTCTTGCTCAAGTAGTATATAGCGTGCTCTCTCTTCCCAGCTTCATCGTGCTGACCCAACACACAACCCATTGACTTATCCAACACAGTCAAATACAAAATGAGCGGTCTTCCTGGTTCAGGTGGATGTAATACGGGAGGGTCTTGCAGGTATCGTTTGATTTTTTCAAAAGCGGCTTGACAATCCTCATTCCAAACTACAGCCTGATTCTTTCGTAACAACTTGAACATTGGTTCACATGTAGCGGTTAATTAGGCGATGAATCTAGCAATGTAGTTCAGTCTACCCAGAAAACCTCGAACCTCCTTTTCTGTTCTAGGCGCAGGCATTTCTATTATCGCTCGCGCCTTGTCAGGATCCACTTCTATCCCCTTTTGGCTAACCACAAAACCCAACAATTTCCCAGATTTCACTCCAAACGTGCATTTGGCGGGGTTTAACCTGAGTTTATACTTTCTCAATCTCTCAAATAATTTCTTCAAGTTGAGAATGTGTTCTTCTTCCGATTCAGACTTTGCAATCATGTCATCCACATAAACTTCGATTTCCTTGTGCATCATGTCATGAAAAAGTGCCACCATCGCCCTCTGATATGTTGCCCCAGCATTCTTAAGCCCAAAGGACATCACCTTATAGCAAAAGGTTTCCCACAACGTGATAAAGGTTGTCTTTTCCATATCTTCTGGCGCCATCTTGATCTGATTATATCCTGAGAAACCATCCATGAATGAAAATAGCGAAAATTTGGCTGTATTATCGACTAGAGTATCAATGTGCGGTAGTGGGAAATTGTCTTTTGGACTTGCACGATTCAAATCACGGTAATCAACGCACATCCGAACTTTACCATCTTTCTTGGGTACTGGTACAACATTCGCTACCCATTGCGGGTATTTCGCCACAGCCAAAAATCCTGCGTCAAATTGTTTCTGCACCTCTTCCTTGATTTTCAAAGACATCTCCGGCTTCATCCAAACCGGGCATATCATTGTACGACAAAGCGAACACGTCCTTAAATTCCTTCAATAGGACTCGCAACCTTTCTCTCACTTCCTCTTTCATGGTAGTGCCGATCTTTACTTCTTTTATCTCGTCTTCCTCACGCAAGTTGAGTATTTTGACATCTTCCTGATAGGGTTTTATTTCCTTAGACTCTTGCTCCACTAATCTCATTAGTTCTAGAGAGGGTTCTGATCCATAATCATCTTCCGTATCATCGACAGGGTGCTCCAGATTAGGGATATCGACATTGTTATTTTCAAAACATTCATTGTCATATCTGCATTATTTAAGTTTTCGAAAAAAGAATAAATAAACAAAAAAACGATGGAGAAGGCTAAATGATGATAGAAACGAGAACAAACACTATTCAAATATCACACTGAAAGCAAAATAAAAGCGTCAACCCGTAAGTCATGAATCCTAAAGCTCCGGGTAAAGCAATAGGATCAATTAATATATTACATTTCATTCGAATTAAACATCACGGGTAAGTCCACAGCCTTCTAATTGCTGAGCCGCGCATTTGGGGAGCAAGCCCACACGAAGTTTGAGCTTTCAGATTCAGCTTCCTCTTCCACGACCGCTATATGGCTCGTGTTCACCCATCCAGCACTGTGAAAACTCTCCTTGATATCATAAATGTGAATCTTCCTCGTCCTTGGTTCCCGTCTCTCCATCCGAGCCAGACTGCGCTCTCTCCTTTCCCCAATCAACCTTTTCCTGTCTTCTTTCGTGGGCTTGTACCCTAGGCCATACCTGTTCTTATTCTCAACGACCTCTAGAGGGAAAGGTCGCCCCTGCCCATGCTTGCCTAAGCCTTTACCATGTGTATAACCTTCTTTCAACAATACTTTGGCCATCATAATAGAAGTACGCGACAAACGTGGGTTCACTGGAAACGGCTCCACGTAGGCAATTCCTACAATCTCCAATGATTGGAAAGCTATCTCGAGAGCTTCCTCAGCTGCCTCAATATAGCGTGTGGACGATGGCCCACTCACAAGGAGATCCTCCTCCCCTAATACTATCACCAACTTATCTCCTATGACATATTTCAGCTTCTGGTGTAGTGTGGAAGGCACAACTCCTGCAGAATGGATCCATGGGCGACCCAACAGATAGCTATAAGCCGGGAGGATATCCATGACTTGGAATGTCACTTGAAAGATGCACGGACCGACTTGGACCGGCAGTTCCACTTCTCCCATCACTTCCCTCTTACTGCCGTCGAACGCTCTCACAATCATAGAGCTTGGCCTCATATTCATTCCGTCACAGGGTAGCTTCTCCAATGTCGCCTTTGGCATGACGTTCAAAGAGGAACCATTATCCACCAAGACACGTGCTATAACGTGATCCAGGCATTTCACAGAGACATGAAGAGCCTTATTATGCCCTCTTCCCTCAGTAGGTATCTCCTCATCGGTAAAGGTGAGGTAATTATTAGCAACGATGTTGCCAACAATGCCCTCGAATTTGTTCAGAGAAATACCTTGCTCCACGTGGGCCTCGCTAAGTATCTTCATTAACAGCTTTCTGTGAGATGTAGAATGCATGAGCAATTCTAGCAAGGAGATCCGAGCAGGCATGCGATTTAGCTGTTCCACCACCTTGTATTCGCTCTGTTGTATGAACTTTAAAAACTCGCAAGCCTCTTCTTCGGATATTTCTTTCTTCTCTCCTTCGACAGGGGCCTCTTCTGCTTGTACATACTTCCCTTTCAAGAACTCCTTAGCTTTTGCGGCCATTGTTGCTTCCTTATTGTTGGCTCCTTCTCTTGTCAGCTCTGGTGGTGTAAAGATTCGACCACTTCTCGTCATTCCCCCAATGCCCGATATGTTTTCAATGGCTGGGTCTGCACATTTTCCTTCTTCTAACGCAAATGCCCCATATCTCCAAGGGACAGCTTTCTCATTTTTGTAAGGAAAGGGGGATGGGACACAGATAACAATAGACGGTTTTTCCTCAATCACCGGTGCAGGGGTGGTTCTAGTGAAACGGATCACCAGCGGTTCCGGCAGAGTTACATCAGATTCCCCACCAGTTTGTGCAAACACTTCTTCCTCTTTATCCTCGCGGCATACTTGCATCAAACTTCTATCAAGCAGGTCTTGCAGAATATCTTCTAATTCAACACACTCTTCAATAGAGTGCTCAGCATCTGGATGAAGTGCACATGATGTACCCATATCATAATCACCTTTCACTAGGTCGACTCTTAACAACGCCTCGAAAATAAACCTCCTAGAACTCCGGATTTCACTCACATCCCTTATCAGCTCATGTTTTTCGGCCTCGATGGCGTTCGTCGAGGTACTCCCATGCCCGGACAATGGGTTATCCTCGATGCTAGGCTTATCTTCTTGAAACTTTAACCACCCAGAGTCGATTAGAGCCTGTATCTTATACTTGAAAGCCACACACCGCTCGATTGAGTGACCAATGCCTCCTCCATGGTAACTACACTTGGCATCTGCATCATAACCCCTTGGGTATGGAGGCTGTACAGGCTTCATCGGGCAAATGGCAACCAAACCCTTTTTTACAAGTTGAGGCAACAACTCCGTGTAAGTCATAGGGATGGGGGTGAAATTAACAAATTGATTCCTTCTCGGGTTGGTGTTTTGACCCGCATTCAGATTTGGACCCGCGTTTGCCCCAGCCCTCCAGGCGTTCTTTGTGATAGGTTGCGGTTGATAAAATCCTTGTTGTTGTTGAGGTCTAATCGGATGAGCAAAAGCCGCATTGGCTACATATGGAGGTTGGCCCGGGTGTGGTCTATAATTGTGAATAGGAGCCTGACCTCTCCATACAGGCATTGTAGACGTCGCATGCACATCTCCTTCTTTCTTCTTTCCTGGATTGAAGCTGGGCTTTTTAGAGTTTGCTACCGCAGACGGGCCACCTGCAATCTTCCCATTCTTCAACCCAATCTCTATTCTTTCGCCTATTATGACGATATCGGCGAAATTGGAGGACACGTTCCCGACCATGTGTTCATAAAACGGTGGTTGGAGCGTGTTCACAAAAATTGCCACCATTTCCTTGTCGTACAGAGGCGGCTCAACCTGCGCAGCTAACTCTCTCCATCGTTGAGCATATTCCTTGAAAGTTTCATTATCCTTCTTTGCCATGTTTTGTAGTTGCAGCCTGTCGGGTGCGACATGCATATTGTACTTATACTGCTTCACGAAGGCGTCAGCTAGGTCCACCCAACAACGTATGCGAGACGGCTCTAAGTGGGTATACCAATTCAATGCTACACCAGCCAAGCTATCTTGGAAGAAATGGATAAGCAATTTGTCATCATAGGCATACACGGCCATCTTTCTGCAATACATCGTCAAATGGCTTTTAGGGCATGTATTACCCTTGTATTTCTCAAACTCCGGCGCCTTAAACTTGTGTGGTATTTTTATCCCAGGGACCAAGCTTAATCTCGCGACGTCGCCGAATCCATAGCTTTCGACCCCTTCTATGGCCCTCAGCCTTTCTTCTAGAATTTCCAGCTTATTCTTAGCTCCAATGAAACTATCGATCCCCCCAATCACTGTGGTGTGTGGCACAGCCCCGACTGAAGAGTCCTCCTTAGCGACTACAGTCACCCGCGTTCCTTCAACTGCGGTCGTCTCATTCATAGCCACACCTGTCATGGGTGTCGAAACTGAGACAGGACCCTGAGTACCGATGGGCGGCACATTGATGGTTGTGGGAAAAGAGAAAGACGTATGCTCCGCTTCCGAGTAATCTCCCATGGGAGGCATATACCCTGGGGGCAAGCCATACATCGGGAACGGAATCGATGGGCTCAAGGCATTAAGCATTGGGGGATAAGGGGGGTGTTCCCCTCGATCCGCGCTGACGATGACTCTCCCGCAATCTTCAGTGATTCTAGAGCAGCAAGGATCTGGCCGATCTGGTCTTTCAGCTGGCTGATATCGGCCTTGATGGATTCCTGAGACTCCTCCCAGCTTTCCATGATTCTTGAATTGGCTCGAGTCCTGTAGGGATGTCGTGGAAAATTGGCCGTTGTTTTCCTCACTTGTATTGTTTTATTATTTTGATTAATTTTAAATTAGATGAGAACGAAATAAAGAAAACATGATGCGTGTTGGTAATAGGTGGAAATCACTGGGTCGCGACAACATTACCGATGGAAATCAACACAAGTTGGTACCAAACAAACATTCCATATCTTTCATTAAAAGTACTCAGTTCAATACATCGCCTACAGAGACAAAATACACGGATCTCAAAATACATCATTCTCGAGATCGAGCGATAAAGGATTTCATCTCGCCCACCAACCATTTACAATGATTAATAAAATGTTCTATCTCTTCTGGTGAGCTATAAAAGTGAGCACTTGCTTCGGCGTCCAACACCATCTTGGGGATGTCTTCAATTGCTTCGTTTGCCAAAGTTGCCAATTGGGAGAAACTTTCCTTCCAATGTCTCACAGCCACTTCTTGCTCCGCGATGTGATCTTCCATTCGCTTCATCAAGGCCTGATGTCTCTCTTCAAACTCCATCGACCTCCATCGCTCCTCTTGCACCTCGATATAATCCTCCATTTGTTTTATCTGCTAGCTTCCAACGCTCTTGGTTCAGATCCGCCTCAAACGACGTGGCCATTTCTTTCATCTGATGCCCCGTTTTTCCTACCTGAATCTGCGCTTCCCTCAGTCTTTTCAGGGCTTCTCGCTTATCTCTTTTGGCCTCTTCGTAGAGGTGTTTCCATTGTTTTCCTTCTTCCAACGCCATATTCTTCTCCTTCGCTCTCATGGCTAGCTCTTTGTTTACGGCCGCGAGATCTTGCTTCAATCGGAATATATAATCTCTTTCGGCCTTCTGGCTTCTAAGAATTTCTTCGTAGGCCCATACTCCTTCCTCTTTAGCATTCCTCATATCAACAAAATCATTGCGCGCAACTCGTAATTCTTTTCCCAACCTAGCATTCCTCTCTCTCAGTTTTTTCATCTCTGCCTTCAACTGCTTCACCTCTTCGCTCTCTAGGTCTTGGGATCGCCCTTCATTAACTGGTGATCACTGATTGGCTTGAAAGGCAGTTTGATTTCCTTTACCCTTTCTAGGATCCATGTATGATAATTAACCTTGTCGTCTGTCACTCCTACCCTTAGATCCTTTTCAGCTCGCACAATACTTTCCCAAGCGCTTCTAATTTTCCTCAACATTTCAGTGCAATGCCCGTCCTCATAGTAGATGAAAAATGCCGTGAGATAGTCCGGTGAAGGTGCCCCTTTCATGGGATGCCCGAATTGTCTTTGAACCAAAAGAGGGTTGTAATTGATGCAATACCGGGCCCCTATGAGAGGTACATTGGGAAAGCGGCCACAATGTTGGATAGGCTGTTTAATCCCAAGCCAAGGAAGACGCCAATTTATTTTTCCTCCATTCAAGCTAGCAAAGAAATGGGCCCACTCATTTCCTCCTTTGTCTGTAAGCCCCTGACGTGACAGATCTTCCGAAGGACGCTTGACATTGACTACGCTTTTAAACACGCGTGCAGTCATCCAAGCGTACAGTGCCGACACACAACAAAGGATTTTCTTCCCCTTCCTTTCGTGACAGAAACTCATGGTCCCATAAACATCAGCAAGGACTGCCGTCACAGGATTCTCCGATCTCGTCTTTCTCGCCACGAAGACATCTATTGCGGTATAATCCACAAAGTCTTCTATTTTGGGGAATAAAACAATGCCGTACACGGTGAGAGCTAGCACATCCATAAAAGTCTCCCACTCTTCCTTATCAGCCAGATGCTGCAGGTACTGTTCCAAATACCCCTATGTCAGCCCACGCACTTGATGTCTCGTTACCAATCTATCTTCGAGTTCCTTGGGCTGTAATTTCATTATGGCAGCAATAGTAGAGATAGAGGCGTGATGCTCCAAATGCTGATACGGCATGGTACCCTCTAGCGATAAACCAAGGATATGCTCAAACTCTTCTATAGTCGGTGCTAGTTGGAAGTCTTGAAAGGTGAAGCATCTTAGCGGGGAGTCATAATACTGTGCTAGGGCGGTGATAGCAGGCAACTGTACCTCCACTTCCATTAGGCCCAACAGGTTTCCATACTTATTCTTGAAAGTTTCTCTTTTTATAGTCTTTAGTCGTTTGCCTAAGCTTATCAGCCTTGTCAAATTCCCCCCATGAATCCTTAGGCGAGGTTTCTTTCTTAAAATGACAGAATCGGTCTATTGCGTAGCACTAGATCTTGTATCAACTTCCATCTTGTAGGAGATCAAGTGAACACCTGTGATTTCCCCTAAAACCAACACGTCTCCAAATGATGTATGAACATGATGCATGATAACATAATGAAACAAAACATGACCAACAACACAAATGCATGCGTAGTATGAAAATGCAATGTCATTATTTTCAAAAAAAGGACAAACAGGGTAAGGGTTACAGGAATACACATTTCTCCCTTTGTGCCCTAATAAAGGTTCAGCGCTTCAGATTGAAGGTCAAGTATATGCAACCTCACAAGGATGGTTCCCTGAACCTAAAGGTCGATGGTCACTAGAGCTATGGCCCCCATCATAGTATCTCTACAACAGTCGAGTAACCAACTAGATGCGGAGACACAAGTGAAGAGAACAAACTCTAGCTAGGGTTCTCACGATAGCCAAACAGGAAGTATGTCCCAAATGGCACCGCTACACAACCCCTCTATTTCTAAGTTACACTCAGACCCGGGTATAGGGCCCCACTCATGATATGCATAAAGTGTGTGTGTGAAGGGAGAGCGTAATGCATACCCAAACCCTCACCTACAAAACAACCAGAAAAATCCCAGGCAGATATAGACATGTTCTCTACCTAGGGTTCAATATAGAAAAAAAATCAAAACAATTCACATGCAATTACTTCAAATATCAAACATAGATAAAAAAAAGAAAGGAAGAAAAACATAAAGCAAAACCACATCGAATTCGCGCATCTAATTAAATGGCTTGACTCTCTAAGTCCCCAGTGGAGTCGCCATCTGTCGCAACTGGAATCGCGACGGGATGACGCATCCAAAAAGGAAACGAACGGAGTTTTGAAAAGAGATTTTGGAGTCGCCACCATAGTTTATTCTGGAAAACTACGAAAAAACCATAAAGTAATAAGACACGGTCCACGAAAACCATATTCTGGGTTCGTGAGTCGGTTACGCGTAGGGAAGGTGTTAGCACCCTACAATGCCTGCCCTAAGGCAGTACTTTTAACTAAATGCAAGAATATGACGTGGTTTTCAAAATGTTTAACTATCCCCTAAAATAAAATTCTAAATAAACAAAATATATTTTTTAGTTTTTTTTTTGGCCCGACAAGGATTGACCTTGCTCCTAAGTATTCTCATTGAGAATGAGAAATCAGGGTTACGTAGTTTTTTTGGAAATTATGTTGGAAATTTTGTTTAGGAAATTGTTCAAAAATTTGTTTTGAAATGATTTTGGATAATTTTAAATTTTTGGGAAGTGAAAGAGAAGAGGTTTTTAGCACAAGGACGATGCGTGCGATCACACATGTGCCTAAACCTTTAAAACATTTTTATCATCATTTTTTTTAGAAGAGAAGAAGAAAAGGTTCTAACACAAGGACGATGCGTACGATCACACATGTGCCCAAACCCTTAAAACATTTATTATTAAATTTGTTAGAAGAGAAGAAGAAAAGGTTCTAACACAAGGACGATGCGTACGATCACACATGTGCCTAAACCTTTAAAACATTTTTATCATTTTTTTTAGAAGAGAAGAAAAAAAGGTTCTAACACAAGGACGATGCGTACGATCACACATGTGCTTAAACCTTTAAAACCTTTTTATCATTATTTTCTTAATAAAAATGCATTTAAAAAGTAGATAAATATTTAAAATGGGAATAAAAGGGAGAGAGAAAAGAAATAGTAATAAAAAAAATTTTAAAAAAAAAATAATAAGAAATAAAAATAAAAATAAAAATAAAAATAGGAATAAAAATAAAAATAAATAAAAATAAAAATAAAAATAGAATTAAAAATAAAAATATAAGTAAAAATAAAATAAAAAGATAAATAATAAATAAATAATGAAAATAAAGTAAAAATAAAAGGATAAATTAAATAAAAGCAAAATAATAAGTAAATGATAAAAAAAAAAAAGAGTCTGGAGGTACTAAATAAGAAACAGGAGTGCCCAAACAAAACGAACTGGACCAAAGCCCAAACGGGAAGGGGTGCGAAAATGAGAATAAAGGGGGCGCAGGAAAGAAATTTGTCTTTTTGTTTTTTTTTATTTTTTAGGAACCGAATGGGCCTGAGCCCAGACCATGGGAATGGATAGAGGGTGCGCGGGTGAGAAACGGGGATGCGCGAAGGAGAGAAAGGCTTTTTTATCTGCATATTTTTAAGTGAAAGTCAGATCAGGCCCAGGCCTTTTCGCCCCTTCAGCTCAGGAAACCCTTAGGGGTTCTCCAATCCTTCACATTGCACCATTTTTTTTCAACTGAGACTCAAAGTCTTCTCCTCTCTGAACAAGAAAACCCCGCAGCGCTCACCTTCGTCGTTCAACAACCACATCCCGGCCTCCGCCCAAACGGCCACCGCAATGGGGGGAAGGCGGCCTCTACCCGGTCCAGAACCTCGTCGGCAATGCTAGGCGCCACCAGGGTCGCCGCTGGCCACGGCCTCGGATCCGCTTTTTCCTTTCTTCTTGCGCGCGTGCGGCCACTTCCGCCAAGCCGACCACCGCGAAGAGGCCCTCCGCCTGGTCCATGAAGTCGCCGGCGACCCCAAGCACCACCAGCCGCGGCGTCAAGTCTTCTCCCTTGCCCCCATTTCCGTGCGCTAGAGGAGAAACTCCTCGGGTCCGACACTGGCCTCCGCTTGGGTACGAGTTCTCTCCCTTCTCCGTCGAACATCCCAACACCGCGAATCACGGCCAAGGTTGCCACCAGTTGCCGAACTCCGAGCACCAACTCTCAGGCCACGAGCGAAACCCTACCGTCGACGAAGCTATCCGCCATTGTTCTCGCCGGAATTCGTTTCGTCATCGACGCCACCGATGTCACGCTTCTCCCACTCTTTTCCATCTTTTTTATTTACTAGTTGGTTTGGGATTTGGTTTATTTATTCTCTGTTTTCCTACTTGGATGCTTCTGTTTTCTTGGTTTACTGCTTTGATGCTTTCTGGGTGCAAGTAAATGGATACGGGAAGTGTTTGTGTTGGGGGGAAAACACCTATATTCTATTGTTACTTATAACTGATGAAACTTATTGAAACTGGTGCAGTTTTGATTAACAGATGAATTCACAAAAGAGGCAAATGACTATGTACCGATCAAACGTCCTTCATACATATCCAGACAGCATCATTCATTCATACCCAACATCATTCATTCATATCTAGACAGAGGGCATGCATTCCTATAAGACAAGGCCAAGAGCTTAGACAGGGAAACTCACCTTCGCAGCTTCAAACGAAAATCGTCCTTTTGGTTCTAGCTCCCACTGCCCTCTTCGAGTGATCTTCCTTTACGGTCGTCTCACCCTCTTCCAAGCGTAAGAAGGTTGAAGGCAAAAAATCGGTTCGGATTGACTACCCAGTAACGGTGATAGGCGATGAAGGTAAATATCTGATGTTCTCTCTAATGGTGAGGTCTCTCTCCAATTCGTGATGATCCGTTTTTGTCTCCCATCTGATCCCCCTTTATGACCGTGATGAAAACCCTCTTCAAAAACCAACCCCAAACTCCTCTCTGTCCTGCATCTGCGAGCTCTGGGATATCTTCTGGCGTGGGATTTTCCTTTTGTTGTTTTCTTTTCTTCATGTTCACTGTATCGGCTGTCAGTTGGCAGAGGCTCGCTTTTAAAAAAATCCTTCTCCTTTGATGTACATTTGTAGTCCTCAGTAGGAAATTATAGGAAGAGGAGTCTCTGCCTTTTGTTGCTGCCATTGGAGATGTCCATTTTGAGCATTGCTTTTGTCAATTGTATATGCTGCTTTTTCCCTTTTCTGAACACTGCTTACTGCTGTTTTATGCTACAGGAAGGGGTTGACCTTGGCTTTTTCTCTCTTTTTTTTTCTTTTCCTTTTTCTTCTTTTTTTCGTTTTCTTACAAATAAAATGAAAAAACTAATATATATATATATATATACATAATAATAATAATAATAATAATAAAATAAATAAGAAGGTAAAAATAAAATATAAATTAAAAATAAAAATGAAAGAAAATAACATAAAATAAAATAAGATGAAAATAAAATAAACCTATTATAGTCAATCCGGACGAAATTGGGTGTTGACAGTAGCATTCAAGGCATAGCAAATTAAATTTGCCACTCCAAACCATTTGGTTGGCTTAGAGATTCTCCTTTCCCTATCACGAATAAGCTGATAATTTCTCAATTCATCGCCAACTCCTCTTGAGTGACTCACATCACCAGATATACCATCTATATCATCATCAAGATCTGTACGTATTTCACCCGTTCGGTTCTCCTCTAATGACCAAACATTTTCATCTTGCTCGTCACCTGTTCGGTCTTCCTTAGTCAACGACCGAACGTCCCCATCAATAGTATGCTCCACCTCAATGAGCGTTTTCTTCTCACATCCAGGATTTTCAGCATGCACTGTCATTCTCGTTTCGTCGAAAATGACATCCCTACTAATGATCAACTTGGACGGTTTAGTATCTAACCTCCACAACCTGTATCCCTTAACTCTTTCAGCATATCCAAGGAATACACTTCTTACCACTCGGGCATTCAGCTTATCTCCTTTGACATGAGCGAAAGCCAAAGAATCGAACACCCTCAAGTGTAAGTAGTTAGTCGGTCGTCCACTCCAAACTTCCATTAGTGTCTTATAGTTGAGAGCCGAAGACGGACTTTTGTTAATCAAGTATACGATTGTCTTTGCAGCCTCTCCCCAGAAAGCCTTTGACAACCCTGATCCTAGCAGCATGCATCGAACCCTCTCCAGAATTATTCTGTTCATCCTTTCAGCCAAACCATTCTTTTGAGAAGTTCCCACCACAATTTTCTGCCTCTTGATCCTTTTAACCTTGCAGAACTCATTAAATTCATTTGAAACAAACTCAAGACCATTGTCAGTTCTCAGACATTTCAACCTATACCCCAATTGGTTCTCGGTCTGAGTTTATCACTCCTTGAATTTTTTAAACGTTTTAGATTTATTCTTCAAAACGTAAATCCACACTCTTCTTGAAAAATCATCAATTATGCTAAGGAAACACGCTCCTCCACCATGAGTTTGAGTTCTTGCAGGCCCCCACAAGTCAGCATGGGCGTACTCAAATGGTCGTTCGATTAAGTGTTTCCCTTGACCGAACGGTATCCTGCGTGATTTTCCCAAGACGCAATGGTCACAAAAATCTAGCTTTTGTAGTTTATCACCCAAAAGTAAGCCTTGCTTCTCCAATTCTTCAAGAACATTCTCATTGATATGACCCATCCTCAAGTGCCAAAGCCGAGCGTTGTTCTCAGTCTTTCCACTTGCTATTGAGACATGACCAATGACTGTGGATCCCTCCAAAATGTACAAGCCATTCTTCCTTCTGCCTTTGACAACCACAAAATCTCCAAAACACACCCTCATCACTCCATCCTCAACTTTCGTGGTGTAACCTCCAAGATCAAAGGAACTTATTGAAATTAAATTTCTCTTCAGTTCAGGAACATACCTCACATCTTGCAGTACCATCTCCTGGTTATCAAACATCTTCAGCCTTACCGACCCCACTCCTTGCACTCGGCAAGCCTTATTATTTCCCAACAGCACGTTTCCATGCTCCTTCTGATCCAGATTCTCAAAGAACTCCTTCACCGGACACATGTGATAGCTGCAGCCAGAATCCATGACCCAACTCCTTTGAGAATATTCAGACGAAGCCACCAGAACACCAACAGATTCATATCCTTCAGAAGCCTCTGCCACATCAGTAGTTTCCTGTGGCTAAACATTTTTGCCCTTATCTGGACAATACTTCTTGATATGTCCCATCTTCTTGCATTTGAAACATCTCACCTGTTTCACACCCTCTGGCTTTGTCTTCTTCCGATTTCCAGCCTGCTTCTTCCATTTCCCCTTCACCGAAAATAACCCAGATGCCACCTCCTCAGTTGCCTTTGAATCTTGGAGATTTTGAAACTCCTTGGTTCGAATTGACGTCACAACCTCCTCTAGCACGATCACCTGATCTTTACCGTAGAGCAAGGCATCCCTGAAATGCTCGAAGGTTATTGGAAGAGCATTAAGAAGAATAACTGCTTTATCTTCATCTTCCAATCTCACGTCAATATTCTCCGGATCATCAACAATCTTGTTGAATTCTACAAGCTGCTCCTCTATGGTTCTTGATTCTGTCATCTTGAATGAATAAAGTTGTTGCTTCAAACACAACCTATGAGCCAGTGATCTCGTCATGTACAGAGATTCCAACTTCGCCCAGATTCCAGCCGCAGTCTTCTCCTTCGCAACGTCTCTCAGTGCCTTATCACCCAAACACAATATGATTGCGCTTCTTGCTTTATCAACCATTCTTTTCTTCTCTTCTTGCGACATCGCAACACCCATGTTCAACTCACCCTTCAACGCTTCATCGCATCCCTGCTGTATCAAGATAGCCTCCATCTTGATCTTCCACAGCCCGAAATCATTAGAACCATTGAACTTCTCAATGTCGAACTTGGTTGCCATTGCTTCTTGGGTTTCTTGATTCACTGCCCCACGGTGGGCGCCAATTGTTGGATTCAAGTGTGAAAACAGAGAAACAGAAAACCCAGAAAAGAAAGAAGAGAAAACACAGAGAGTAATGATCTGAATATTTCATGATTGAAAAAATTGATTTTGAAAAACAAAGACATGCTACAATATATAGCCAATCCAAGCGACAAGAAAAAGACTGAACGATCGTAAGCAGTAAAGGCCGAATACAGGCCGAGTACAACAAAGATCGAGCAGCACAACCAAGAGCAAAAACAAGCGTACAAGACCGAGCGTACAGAAGAGAACGTTCTGTCACAAACGACCAGAACAAACCGAACGTACACTAACCAAGAAAATCGAGCGGTTATAAACATGAAACCGAACTGTTGGCAACAATAGGAGAGTTTAAACAACAGAACCAAATACGAGGCTTCATCACTTTGCACACAGAGCTGGAACCGAATCCACTTTCTGGTACTGAATACAAGGCTTCATCACTTTACACACATAGGTTGAACAAAATCCACTCTCCATGGAACCAAATACAACTCCTCTAAAACTGAATCCACTCTCCCTGTATTCGAATACACACACTTCTTCAACTCATCTTCTTTGTTGATGAACCTCCATTGCTTCACCTTGTTCCATCATCTTCGTCCTCAACATCCACTCCCTCACACAACTCTTTATGCTAAGTTGGCCAACCATGGAGGTGTGAGAAACCCTAGAACCTGCATGGCTTCAAGGAAATGAAAGGAGGAAAATGAGGTATTTCACTCACAATCCACTCAAAATGGCATGGCTTCTACGAAGATGGAATAAACCTTCATCCTGCAAATCCATCGTCATCCATTATTCGTTATTCGTTAAAACGAATATGATTTTCATTCGTAATCCGTCTCTCTCAATCACCTGTAATCCATTTAACCTAACACAACGTAAATTTAGAAAGAATTGTTGTCATAAGAAGAAGACGTGCAAACTTGTCCCTCATAGTTCTCTCTGTCATGACATTAAAGTAACTTACTAAAGCTCTAGCATTTTTGTCAAGCTGAAGACTGCCTTGCTGACTAAATGTTTTGTGCATCATAATAACTTCTAGCATTTTCACAACGAAGTCAACAAAAATATCATAACTATTAAAAGTCATCAGTGTCTGCAACTAAGTCACATTTGTCTCAAAAGAATGGAGAAATCTTTGAACCCATGGGTTACTCACCTCATTATATGCATACTCAACCTATCAAAGCTTATAACTTGATTTGAATGATTGGTTCATACCTTTTGCTTGTTTATACTAAGTTTTGTGTGATTGAAAGAATTTAAAATTTAAAATATCATTGAGTAAATTGATGTGAATTTACGTGTTTAAAATTTCTTTGAACCAATGTACTGTAAAAAAAATGTTAATGTTGATGGAAACAAATGCTAATTATTTTAAATAGTGTATTAGAAATATAAATCTAGAATAATAGTTTTTTAGATTATTAATTATGTTTAAGTAATTGTTAAATATTTTTATAAAAGTTGTTGATAAAACTTGAAATTATTATTATAGGTGTTAAATTAGGGAATTTAATTTTAAATATGGAAAAAATAAAAAAATAAAATATAATTATAATTAACGAATATATATATTTTATATATTTATTGAAGAATAATTAATTGAACTAATAGTATTTTAAAAATATATTAAAATAGTATTTCACAATGAAATATCTAAAAACAAAAGCATCCAAGTTTAATTTACTGCATTAAAATAGGTTGCCAAACTATATTGCACATGAATCGCAGATAACTCCCGAATATCATTTCATTCCTCACTATATAAACCACACTTTTCCCTTTCACTTGGCCCTGCCTCTTCTTCTTAACCTATGTATATGAAATTAGGGTTTCGCATTCCTTTTCCTCTCTTCAACTTTTCTAGCCCTATTTAGCCATAGGCTTCTTTATCTGGTCGGTGCGGATTACTTCCATTCCCATTCGACTCGTTCCCTTGAAGCAAAATTTTTTTGTGTTGTTTTTCAATATCTTTTCCACAATCCTTTGGTTTTGGGAGCACACTGGAACAACTATATTCAATTTTCTACCGAAGTTTTAATTTTTTATGTTGGATCTGCATTTTTTCGTCGATTGGATAACTTGGGTTGTGCTATTTTCGACTGTGATGAGCCTACAGACCTGTAATGATTTGCGGCTATGATCGCAAACATTATTGAACATCTAAGGGACTGAGTTGTCTAATTTTGCTCCAAGTTTTCTACTTGGTGTTTTTACATTTGTTTAGAGTTTATGTGATGTAAACACAATGTAATTACGTTTGTTGTGTGTATTGATCATTATTTTTGGTTTTTCACTTGTTTCAAAGTTTTTTCGTTGTTTGATTCAAGACGACATGAGTGTTCCCCTCGCTATGCAGCTGTTTCAATTTTGGCGTTGCATTTATTTGGATGTCGAGGAACTAATTTTGATGTTATTGCTTTGAATTGAGATTACAAGTTTGTAAATCCATATAGTTATTTAATTTATGTATTGCTTTTAAGCTCGGTGTTTAGATAAGAAGCTTCAAACTTTTGGTAGATTAGATCAAAACATATTATTTAGTCCAAGACAGTACTTGTTCCAAGGCAATTGAGTTTTATTGTAAACAAATCCATGACTATGGTTTTACATGGATCCGCCTTTGGGAAAATGTGTTTTCTTTTTCATGGAAAATTACACCGAACATTCTCCTGAGAAATTTTGTTGAGTTGGTGTGCTGGAAATCTAAGCCACTGTTCTATTTCTTTTAGTTTTTGTTACTTAAACAGAGTTGATTCTTTTGGGCTCATATGTTGACGCATATGCATTATGTGGATTATTTGTTCATTGTTTGTGGTCTTAGAAGCTCTCTTTATTTGTGTTGGTTACATCATGTGATGAAATTGGATAAATCTTAGGACACCTTCCTACACAGCAAATTACTGTTGTGGATGAGAATGCATTTTCCATGCTGATGATGTACTTCGTACCTGTTCGAATAGAAGATCTATTTGAACTATTGAGATTAGTGATGATTACAAATCTTTTAAGATTTGATCCAGGTTGTGGAAACACGTTGGATCAACTGAATTAAATTTTCTTCCAAATTTAAATTTTTCCTGTTATTGATTTCTGCAAACATTAATTGAACATCTAAGGGACTGAGTTATCTGGTGTCTCTTCTAGATTTTGATTCGATAATTTTCGATTAGGGTATATTACTTGAAAGGCTTCAGCTTTCTTAGAGAATTTTGCTTTCACGTTTTCCAATGTGTTTGGCGATCTTTATCTGAAGCCGAGATGTGCGTTCCCCTCGCTATCCAATTTTGCAATTTTGATGCTGCAATTGGACGTCGGGGAACAAAATCCCCTTTGCGTTCAGAATGTGATTATTAGAGATTAGAGATTTTGATATGAGGTGGATGAAATTGTGTTCTTGAGGTCTATCTTGGTTTGAACATTGGTGGATTAGGATGAAGTGATATATGTAATCCAACACTTGATCTGAGTCTTGGTATAATTTTTGTAAGCATTACAGGATTCTTGTTTTTTATGTCTATATTTTGACACATACATTGCTGGATATAGTTTGATGCTTGATCTTATATGCAATCATTACTGCTTTAGTGTTTCCACATTCTTTATTTGCTAACAAGCTCACTGTTGATGATCAGTTTTCCATCATTTAATTGTCAATTGGTTTTTGTTCTATATTTTGCAAGCTCAGTGACCATTACTGAAATGAATACCATTCTGTTTTGAGGTAACTGCAGCTTTCATTACTGCCTGTGGGTGTGTTGGCAGACACATAATTTGTTTGTGGCTTTAAACCTCTCTTTAGTCGTGTTTGTTACCTTATGACAAAGACTTTTATATTTTATCTTTTCTAATTTTAAATAAAATTATTGACAAACAAAGTTTTAAAATATTTAATTAAACAAAATGTTAATTTAAAGTATAATTTAAATTAATTAATTTATTAAAATAATAATACGATGCAAATTTGAATAAATTAATTTAAATTATAAAAGAATATTCTTTTTTAAATTAATCTTAACTTCATAGGTCTAAATGAAAAATTGAATAATAAAGTTAAATTTTAAATATTTTAATATTTGTTTTTTTCACTTGAAATTTGATTTTAATTACTTGATTTAAAAAGTAATATTAAATCAAGTTTACTAATGATTATTATAAAAAAGTAATTATGAGCAATTGGTTGATACTACAATATCCCTGTAGAGAAATAGTGATTAGATATTTGTATTCGTTGTTTCTATCCTTTATTTAATAATTGACGGGTATTGAATTTTTGTCATTTCTATATACACGAGACTTCGTTTCTCTTTTAAAAAAAATATAACTATTTGAATTATCTATATATTATTGAGTTAATTTTTTTGAAATTTTATGTGAATGCAATTTGTTGGGTCCTAAGATTAGCTAATTATAATATTTTAAAATTAATGTTACAATGTTGTGTAACTTTTATAAGCTCTACACCATAGCGACCTAAAAGAGATAGATACTAATTTTTCATTTAAATTAATCTACTAATATATTCAAATTTTATTTGTAATGATTTTAAATCTATGGTAATTTGAGTTTTAATCTCATTATTTTTAGATACTTGTATCCATTAGACATTTAATTTTAAATTTAAATTCTAAAGATATATTTTAACACTTAAAAACGAGAAAAATTCATATTAAACATAGATAATATGTAAGCTTTAATTCTTCTACTTCAACTCCAAAAGGTTTTATTTTAAAAGATGAAAAAGGCATGATTTTTAGAGAGAGATGGAGAGCTTTTAGAGAGAGAGAGTTTCTAGCATTTTAAACAGATTCCAAAAGCCTTTCCTATAGGAATGATGAATAATGAAAACTTTGGTAAAAACATGATTAAATACTTACTTTGTATATTAGGACTACTTAATTACTTTATTCTTGTCATAAAAATTGATACTCTCTATAGGTTTGGATTTTTAGTGCGAGTTAAATTTTTGGCGAATGACTCAAATACGGTAGGTTTGGATTGTCATTTTTGCCTAACAAGAATCCAACTTTTACAACCTGACACCTAATGGTGGTTTTCTAGTGATCTTAGAGTGAATATTTGTCTAATTTTTTTTCTTCCTAATCATACTTCTTTGAGTTATTCTAACGTGTGTTTCCCGTTTGAATGGCTTTATATTGATTTATTTTACACACTCAATATAGATATTAGAAATACAAAAGCATACACCAAATAAAAAAAAAATATGAAAACAAATTGAATTTGAAAACAAAATAAGATAAAAGCTACGGAAAACTTGATTTATTTACAAAAATATACAGATAAAAATACGTAAAATCAAATATTATCATTAAATTGATAAATATAAAATAATGATTATATATTTGTTTGACTTAGTGATCTAGATTCGTGGATAGAAATTCATATACATACTATTATCCCCTTAATATGGAAAAAGTATCCTTAAGAGTAAATATACTTTAGTACATAAGGGTAAGTTTTAATTAAAGATTTATATTACAAGCCAAAGTATTGAGTTTGGTTTGGATTTCAGTGTACTTTAAAATAAGATATTTAGTGCCTTGAATTATTAAAACTATTGAGTTAAATTAAAAACGAAAATGGTTTACTTTTTTGTATGTTTATTCAATGATATAATGTAGTTTAATAAATTAATATGATTAGGAGTGAACATCTATAACATTAACAAAGAAGATTATATTTTTTGGTTTAAACAATTTTTTTGAAATTATACTTTTTAAATAATTATTTTCCTAAATTCAAATAATTATTTTTAAAAAACCCATCTACTTTATATATTTTTATAGTAATTATTTATATAAACTATTTTATAGGTTTGTTCTATTGAAAAGAGGTTATGTTTTGTTGTATACAACTTTTTTCTAGATTTAAATAACTATTCATAATAAAACAATTATTTACATTTAAGGCATGTGTTTCCAGTGGTGACTTGCTCTATTATTGGTGGTTTCCTTCATATATTTAGTACGTGACTTCCTAACAAAGACACACTTCCTTATCTATTTGACCATTTCTTTTCTCATCACCTTGTCTTACATAGATTTCGTTTCACATCAATATATTCAATTTTGAATTTTCTTCATGATTCTTATATTGTATTATGGGACCACTCCCAATACTTGCTTTTGCATTTCTTTTTCGTGATAAAAAGATTGAAGGAAAGATTGATTGATCAATATTTTATAATTTAATGCAAATTGTGTTCTCTAAGCAGAAAGTATAAAGAAATTGAGAACATGAGATAGCTAGAGCAAATGTAATTAAAAGAGTTTCTAATTTTGGTTTCAACTTCAAATGAAAAAAAAAATCATCTTAAAAAATATTCCTTATTAACATGACTGTATGGCCATTTCTTAATATTGGTATTTATCAATAAAGAGCTAAATTAAATGAAAAAAGTTCACGAGTTAAGATTGATTACCTTTTTTTTAGGTCAAAAAAGTGAAATTTGAAGAAGTTAGGAGCTAAAAATATATTAAACGTTTCTCTATTATTTAGTGGCTTACGGACGACTGTTGGGTTTGACTGTGAATTAACCCGTTCTTGCATTTCTCAAACATTATTTAAGTAACTTCTATATACAAAATAAAAAGTAAAATAAAAATATTATATTTTTTAAGATTTATTGTGAAAATAACACACGATTTTCAATGTTAAACAAAAAGAAAAAGCTATAATTGAACAACTCTTAAAATAAGATACCAAATAGCAATTCCATGCTTAATTACTTGATATGATGATAAAATATGTTAATATGTAAACAAGTAGATGACAAATAAAAAATATTAAAAAATAATTAAAATATTGAATGTGTGTCGAGTAGATGAACACAGCAAATTTTAATAATAGAATATTATAAGAAAATGAAAGAGAATAAGAAAATATACGGGCATATATTTTTTCTCATGTAAGTTTTCTCACGTTATGTTTAATTTTTTCTATTTCTTTTTTAATTTCTTCTTCATTTCTCATTCTTTTAAAAATCTAAGCACACCGTACGAAAATTGAAGAGTAAAGAGTATATTGAAGCGATCAAATTCCTCTTTTAAATAAGTTCAACTTTTATCCTTTTTCTTGAATCAAATTTATTTTCTTATTGTATGTGACCTACTTTCGGTTCCATGCAACTTTTATGCACTACATATAGGTCTCTATTTATTTGTGATAATAGAGTTATGCTCTTATTATTGATTAGGCTTTTCCTTGTGTAGATAAAGCAACCTTAAATTTTGAAGTTGTATAGGAGGAACATTATATTAGGAGTTTCCGTTAGGCAAGGAAAACTAATCATTTAATTTTATTTTGTTCCTATTCATAATTAATTGAATGGAGTTTTATGAAACATGTAATTTGATTGACAAATTTAGTTTGAATTGTAATTATGATTGATATAACATAGATATTCAGAACTGTTTTGGATGTTGACTTAATAAAGAAAATATAAATATTAGAATTCTGAAATTGTTGAAGGAAGAACATAATGATATTGAGGGGAGTTGAGTTATGATTGGGCTTTTGTCTTTGTCAAATATTGAGAAATTAATAAATCTCATGTAAATAAATTTTTATGTGATGGTTGATACTCAATTTACTATATTTGATATGTTAAACAACTTTAGAACATATATGAGATTGATAATTAGTGTTTCAATGTGTGTGTATGACTTGAATTACTATGTTGTCTTGAATTTTGAATGAGGTAAATTATAGAAGTATCATGTATCACTGTAAAATATGTAAGTGTAAGGAATTTTTATTAGCTTATTGAATTTTTGTTTTTGGGGTTTTGGCTGAAAGTTGGTTATAGAAAGATTTAAAATGGATAATACTATATGGAAGTTAAATTCATATGAGCTATGTGCTATAGAATTGGAATCTCTTGAATAAGGTTTGATATGTTAAAGGTAATATGGATTTCTATGCCTCTCGTGATGTATAATTAATGGATGGTAATTTAAAGTAGATGGAAGTAGTGAATTAATTGTGTTCGTGAGCATGATGGTGAATTAAATTGATAAGAGTGAGTGATATTTTTGGTATATCTACATTTAAAGCCTTTAGACGTGTTTCAATTTTGTTTCTACATGTATCGTTAGGTGCTAGTGTAAACTTCTTGAGAAACCAACCTTTGACTCGCTACTGTTGGATTGCCTTGAAGACTGTCAGACGCCATAGTTGCAAGGGGTGTGGGCATTGAGTGGTAGCTATCGGGCACTAGGCAAAAACTGATAATTTTTTACAAAAGACTTTGTGTTTTTGAGTGCTGAGTTGTGGAGATATTGTGTTGGGTGACATTTTCTACTTAAACTTTTGTAAATGATTAAATTTACAACTTGGATTGAAGTAGTTATGTGTAGTTGAGTTCTAATAATTATTTTCATGGGAAACTACTACTATTTAAGATATCAACATGTATTAAAGGAACTTTGGAGAAGAAACTATCATAACTCTACTAGTATCTCACTCGCATAGGGTATGATATTTAAGTGCTGTGAGTCGAAAGAGACTCCGCATGTCAAACAATATGATATGAAAGAGGATCATACTTAAGGAGCTAGTGGGATTGACCTTGTCATGGCTTGGTTGGAGACATTGATATTGAGTGTTGGAACACCACTAGAGGATTTGGGTGTGACAGGTGGAGAGTTTCACGAATCCATTCAATACACTAGTTAAGTGTGAACTGATGTTGGATAATTGTTTTATTTAGATGAATGTGAACTATTTTGTGCTTTTAGGCTGATTTTTATTGAGAATGTTTATTGAATGAAATAATTTGAGAGTTTATTTAAGTTTTAAGGATAGTGAGATAGTTGAATTGGAATAAGAACTTATTTTATTTCAAACACATGTTTTGGTAATCTTTATAATGAGTTATTATTTCTTTTATATTGAGTTTCTTCTTTTAGATGCATTAGCTTCCCATTATATTTCTTCTTTGTCTGTTTTTTATTTCTTTTCTATAATGATTGTATATTAATACGTAATACATGAGTGAGAGAAAGTCACTAACGTCCTTAGGTGATGATGTATTTTATAGTTTTGGAGAAATGTATCCATTACGTTTTAGAGGATTGTAATTATACTTAAATCTTATTGTAGATAATTTATAAATTTTGTTTCCTACTAAGTAATACTTTTAAGAGTTTATATTATTAGAATTTTTATGATGTTACATATTGTAAAAGACTCAATTTGATAAAATAAAGATTTATATTTTCTAAAATGTAATACATTTGAACTAAACTAGGAAAGACAAACTTGTTTTTGTGAGTATTGTCTAAATTTATATTGATTTTTACATAAAATCCTATCTTGAGTGGGTATAAATATAAATATGAATAATATTCAATTTTTTATTGAGATGTTGTAACACCCCGATTTAAGCGTTACAATTTATTTTCCACAAAATACATATGTAATTTATCTTTAATAAATTTCAACACCCATAAAATATTACGTTCTTTATTACAACACAAGTCTTCTGAAAATAAAATTTCACACATTTCATAAACTTCTGAAATTTAAAATTTCACACAGTTCGGAAATTCAAACATAGATTTATTTTAGAAATTCCCTCTATCTCCTTTTTCCCTACAGATCTCTCATCTTTTAAGCATTTTCAGAACCATCTGCTAATTCATCTGAAATAGTTTCTGCTCCCGTATAATATCACACATTATACGATCATTGCATTCACATGCACAAACACAAACAGTAGGGTGAGCTAACCGATTCAAGAAATATACATCATCCACAATCTTACTAACATCACAAGTGTGGCAATCAGTCAAATACATACATCTCAAACATACTCAAAAACCAACTATTACACTGATACTTTATAATATTTCTCCAGTCAAAATCATCAGTCGATTCACTAGAGTCAATACAACATATTATTAATCTGCCTACTTACCAAAGCACAGCAGTCAACAATCCTTCTGTCTACTTACCAAAGTAGTATAACCATGATATACTGATTACTTACCAAAGTAATCTAACAAGGTGATTTTTATTATCTACTTACCAAAGTAGTACAACAAGGTGATATTGTCTACTTACCAAAGTAGCACAACACAAGATCTTCTGCCTACTTACCAAAGTAGCACAAACCAAGTTCTTCTGCCTACTTACCAAAGTAGCGCAGCAAGACAATACTGTCTACTTACCAAAGTAGCACAGTATAGTTAATCTGCCTACTTATCAAAGTAGCCCGATTTATATCATTTTTTTTGTCTCTTCATTTATCATCTCATCCTGCCTACTTATCAAAGTAGCACAAATCACCCTGCTTACTTACCAAAGTAACGCAGACCCAACATCTACTCGCCTACTTACCAAAGTAGCGCAAATCAACATCATTTACATTATTTCAACAAATTATTAATAATCAACCACAACCCATCCAAAACTAATCATACTCAACAAGCATAAGAAAACCGGTGAACTTTTCTCGATTCCCTTCTGTCTACTTACCAATGTAGTACAAATTAACCAAATTACATTTTCCTAACATATTATTCATAACCAATCACATGCCATCTCAACCACTAATCCCAAACCAATCATGCTTAACAAGTACATAATAACCAATCAACATATCTCAGTTTCAATTCTGCCTACTTACCAAAGTAGCACAAATTAACCAAATTACCTTTTTCAATTTATTATTTATCGACGATCTGAACCAATCAAACTAATCAACAACATGTTTAGATCATATGGTAAGCTTTTCAGTCCAATCCAATGGTTAATGAGGCGGAAATCATCAATTTTGTATAAATGATCCAATAACATAAATTAAACAGTATTGAGATCCCTGAGAAGGTACGAAATTAATATCTCTAAATCTGTAACTCCGATCTAAAATCCGAACGGTCGAAGTATGCCACTATCTCTTAGGAACAACATACTAAAAATTCAGGGTAATCCAACGGCTAAATAAGTAGATATGGAGATTTTACCGAGGTAACTCAGCGACAGAAATTTAAGTGGTTCTCGGTTTAACTCAAAATGCGGAATTAATTCCTCTAAGTACAGATATCCAATTCGAAATCTGAACGGTCAAAATCACCTAATATGTCTTATGAACTACATACTAAAGTTTGGGCTCAATCTAACGGTAGATGAAATATATATGAAATTTGTACCATGATAGCTTAAGAACAGCAATACAGTGTTCATCCGATTGTTTCACACTTTCGAAATTATTTTCTCTAAACATAGACCATCAATTGAAAATCCGATCGGTCAAGTTGTAGTAATATGTCTTAGGGATCATATATCAAATTTTGAGGTTGATCTAACGGTCAAATAGATCAAAATCTATATTTTTACCGAGACAACTTAGTAACAGAACTACAGGGCTAACTAATTTACTCAAACTTGCAGGATTTATTTCTCCAATTACAGACTTCTAGTTTCAAATCCGAACGGTCAAAGTTTAGTAATAGGTCTTAGGATTCACATACTAAACTTTTAGCTAAATCCAACGGTGAAAACAATTAATAGAATTTTTTCACCACAGTAACTCGAAAATAAGAAATTATAATCTTGAAAACCGAATTTTACACAAGTCAATATATAATTACCATTACCAAATTTTAACACATTCATACTCATATTCATGATCATAATTAAGAAAAGATTAGCTCCCGTACCTCTTCTCCTTGCAAGAAATTCTTCACTCTTGATGTTCCTAGACCACACCTTTGCTTGATTTCCAATTTCACAAGTGCATGAAAGTTCTCACGTTCTACTGCCCTTTCTTTGCTATCCCCCTTTGATTATTTTTTTTTTCTTTAAATAGAACTCACTGACACATTCCCTCAGACATTGTTAAATATTAAGTTACAATAATTTGTAGGAAAAGTTTTCAAATGAATGGTACCCAATTTCCTAATTTAAGGTCTATGTCCCCCGTAGTTTGCTTTCTCCAAGATGTGTTTCTTTTATATGAATTTTTAAATGTATAGCCAACAATTAAAAGAGCCCACCTAGGAAAAACATGGATCCGTGTTTCAAGGGAAAGATCAACCTCCATGATTCATCTTCTTCTTTCCATATTAGTATTAGTTTTTATTATTATTTTTCTTTTTTTAATTAAGTCCCTCCTTTTAACCAAACATGGTAAGCACAAATTGCATCAAATTCAAATAATTAACACAAGAAAAACCAAGCTAAACAAAATGGTAAAAAAATACAAACAATAATCTTTATCTTACATATGAATGCACACCATAATTAATTATTCAAAACCACAACATTCATAAAATTATTTTGATTTTTCTATGGGTCTTACAGATGTGAACGATAAAATTATATACAAATTTGTCATATCCTTGTACTCTGGCCTCACACTTATTATTGTAAATTATTAAAAAACTTATAACTTATGTGATAGTGTAAACAATTTATCATCCCTTTTCTCTTTGGTTTTAATTTGGTTTCATTTGAAAATCTCTTATTTATTTTGTTATACAATTCTTAATTATCTTTTTCAACTATTCAACTTGCTTAATATCTACAAAGTTCACCTAAATCCCTAAAATGCTTTTTATCTTATTTATATTTTTTTTTTCTTTTATACAATTCATGTTCAAGTGGTGTATTATGATTCAAGAAATAAACCTCAATCAAATAGTTTTTACAACATATTCTTTTTGTTCTTTAATATTTTATTTATTGTATATCTTTTCACATAAAAATGTTTAACTCCAATTTCATATAACATAAATCCTTAGACTACTAGGTAACATAAATTGTTTATCATTATTTTATTGTACTTAATTTCTTTTCATTTGAATTTTTTTTTTCTTTTAGTGCAATTTTCTTCCTTGATATTTGGTGGTGAAAATAAAGAAAATATGTGTTCTTTTGATATTGAATCAATATGTTTCTTTTCCAGTTATTATATATTTTTTTGTTGTAAAAATATATTTAATTAACATTTGGAATAGGAAATGGACATATATGGGTAAGATACACTTATTATTCCATGGAATGAAATTAAATCAAACAAAAATTTTATACCTATTGGATAAAGAAATATAAATGAGGATGAATTTTTACTTCAAAGAGGAGAATAATCAAGACTCACCTTATCACGGTGTCATCTTTAAAGAATACTACGTAATAAAAAGAAAATATGTAATTGAATATATAACGAAAAGAAAAATATATTGAATATATATATATATATATATATATATATATAAATACTCATTTATATATTCAATTTTAAAAATTAATTAAGAATCTAGGTATTACTAGAGATGACAAAAAAATTCGCGCTTGTAGATACCTAGAGATAAAATCCATAACGAGTAGTTGGTATTAGGGGTTGTGGGTATTTTAATACCCGTTTATATACGAATCAGATGTAGATATTATATTACTTGACTCGCGGGTATTATACTACTAGATTCGTGGGTATCCCGTTACCCAAAAAAAATAAAAAAAATAATTTAATTTATATTTTATTTAATTAAATTAAATTTATAATAAAATTAATTTATATTTCATTAGATTAAATTTAATTAAAATTAAATTTTAATTTATATTTAATTTAATTTATATATATATATATATATTATTTAAATTTTATTTTAAAATGTATAAAATATATTTTTTAACATTCGGTGGTATCACAAGTTTTAAAATACTTGCGATTTTTTTTAAATGAATACACATGCGGGTAGAAGGCAAGTTTCGAATTGAGTTTTCAGGTTGTTGAGGGTTACTCCCTTCACCATCATGTGATACTCCATGCACCTCTACATTCTCATTTTACCCTGCAAATTAACAGGTATGGGAGATTCGTTTAGGCATCAACGGATCTTGACATCCGTCTACGACTAGGGGTGCATTGATGAAGGAGGTGCTGTTGGGTGGGGGAGATAAGATTGAGATGAAGGAGTGAGGGTGTTGGGAAGGGTTGATGATGATGGGTCTCAAAGGGGAGAGTAACAACAAGCTGAGGAAATCGATGGTGGTGTCATCGTCGTCGACAAGGTCGTTGAGGATGAAGCTGTGGATAATACGTGCGACCACATCGGTGTTGTTATGGACATGCGTCATTCAATTAACGGCGTTGGGTGACGTCTGGGGGCCTAGAGTCTTGAAAGGGTGGCCTTCGTGTTTCACTTACGAATCTGCGCTCATTGAGTTGTCGTCTTCTACCCGTCTTCTACCCTTGTAGTGCTCCCACCCAAGAGTCAGTAGTAATTGATAATTTCTTCTTTAGTCGTTTTCATCTCTTTGTTCCTGCGTTTTACTTGATATCACTAGTGCAGTAAGAGGAAATGACACCGGTTACTTTTGCTTATAGGCCCCGGTTCTACAACCGAGGCGTATACAAATGAGATAAAAAATGGTAGGTTTTATGCCTTGGTTGCGGGTCGAGTCAAAAAGAATAGGATTATGCCTCGGTTTTCAGGTAACCGAGGCAGTAACATATCTTTTTTTTTATTTTTTCAGCCGTCCTCAACCGTCCAGCCATTTGGGGGTTCACAGCAAGAACAACAACATATCAGAAATACACAACACAGAAGCTTCATTGCACAATATACAAAATCAACAAAAGACATCATCAACAAAAGAGAAGTTTCGCGGAGGCCGTCGGGACTGAAGGCCGTTTCGCGTGCCCCAGATCGTGACGGTACCGGAGGCAGAGGCGACCTAGTCGCTGTTGGGAGAGAAACGCGTGATGGTGGCCGAGGCGGAGGCGACCCAGTCGCCGTTGGGGGAGAAACGCGCGATGGTGGCCGAGGGGGAGGCGACCCAATCGCCGTTGGGGGAGAAACACACGATGGTGGCCGAGGCGGAGGCGACCCACTCGCCATTGGGGGAGAAACGCCGATGGTGGCCGAGGCGGAGGAGATGAACTCGCGAGGTTGAACAACGACCAATTGGGATTTTCTGATTTAGGGCTTCGCGATCTGGAGTAGTGTCGGAGGCAGAGGCAGAGGCAGTAGTGTCGCCGGCAGAGGCAGTAGTGTCGGAGGCAGAGGCAGCAGTGACAGAGGTGAGCACTGACAGCACAAGGGTGGCGCGACGAGCCGTGGAAGTGGTGGAGGAACCCGCGACGCAGAGGTCACGATTTGGAGCGGTGGATGAAACCCTATTTCCGGCAGAGGCAACAGTGTCGGAGGCAGAGGCAGCAGTGACGGAGGTGAGCACTGACAACACAAGGGTGGCGCGACGAGCCGTGGAAGAGGTGGAGGAACCCGCGACGCAGAGGAAGAATGGAGAGCAGGAGGAAGGAGAAGCTGAGGAAGGAGAAGCCGTGGAAGTGTTGATTTGACGCAAAGACGCTAAGTGCAGAGTGACAGCGAAAATAAGCTTTTGCTTTGGCACCGGTTAAAAGGCCAGCCCGAGGTATAAAGTGCTGGAAAGCATCTACGATTTCGGTTCCTGATGAACCGATGCCTTTAAGTCTGGCGTAACAGGTAAAGTTGCAGGTGTAGCGGTGATATAGGCCTCGAGTCTTAGATTAACCGGTGCAATATCGTTATTCTGCCTCGGATCTTAGCTTAACCGAGACATATATGTTAGCTTTATTTACGGTTCTGCCATCGCGCTTTTATATGCTTCGGGTTTACTTAAACCGAAGCGTATATAGCGCTTTCAAATCCCCATTTTTTACTAGTGTATTGGGTTTATTTGTTTCCTTTTTTATCTTATTGTTGTTGTTGGTAGGGGTGTATAAGAACAATGGTTACTTGATGGTGTCGTGCAATGGAGGACTGAACCAAATGAGAGCAGCGGTGAGTGGCGGTTGGCACATGCTTTTGACGTTTTTTTTCTTCTTTTCTGTTTTAAGTTTTCTGATTTGGTGATGCACTTACTTTGTGCATATATGTGACATGGTGACTATTGCAAGGTATTTAAACGTGATTAAACAAAAAAGATTATCCCAATCAAATTTTTAGAGTATAGATTAAAATGAATTAAATTAATTAGTTTTATCACCTTAATACTTAAAAGAAAACACAACAAAAAAATAATCTTGAAATACGAACAATCAAAACAGTAATCAGAAAATAATAATAAAAAACTATTTTACAATTTAATATTTGTTTTCCTTCTGCCACGAATTATTTTTTACGATTATAATTCTAAATTATTTTCATTACAATACTCCAATGAAAATTATTGACTCTATGAACTTATGTAGCGATTCTCATTGATGTTTTAAACTCAATTTCAACACACAAACGAGAATTCAGTATTTTGCTCCATGCACACACCTTTTGCAAGTTGTATATTAATGAGATGTTTCTTTAAAATGGTGTGTATTCATTATTATGATGCACAAATAATAGATATGACACGTATTTGATATGTTAATACATTTATTTTGAAAAGATTTATATATATATATATATATATATATATATATATATATATATATATGTTTCGGTAGGGATTTTGTGAGATTGAGACACTAACCTTTCTTACGTGATTTCGACGCCTGAGTTGTGTGTTCTGCTTGTCTGCTTCTAGTCTAGGCCACTTAGTTGCCTTCAATATTGGCCGTCCGGTGGATTTCAATCTTGACCGAGGGGAGAGGTACCTACAAAGGCACTCCGACGCTCAAACGAGGCGTCTGTTGAAGAAGCTTTTGCTCACAAATGAATGTTTTGTATTTATTGTAATTGAGTATTGTGAACTCAGTAGAACGTACCTGGTTGTTGGCCCTGACCTTATATTTATAAGTCACCTCATGGATTCTAAACTGATACATGCCTAATAAAATAAAAACAAACTTACCCTCTACTGGACTACTGACCCAATAATACCTTAAGTGTTGGCCCAATTATGGCCCAACACCATTTAACGTGGTTGACCTTAGTTGATGCAGTGGATGATGGCCTAGTTGACCATTATTGTGGTAGTGACCGAACGGTTAACAATTAGTAACTGTTTGGTATACACTATACCCGATACATGCCCCCTAAGTCCGAGTTAATCGTTCGGCTTTTAGCCATGATTAACTGTAGGAATTATGAGCTTGAGAGAGGTCGGACGGTTTGTATGTAGGATGTTGTCACCTGTACTGAAGAGGAAAAACAATTCAAATCTGCATGTGATTAGGAAAATGTAGTCAATCAAATTAACATTAAATAATTTGGATTATGAAGTTGGATGGCCGAATGTTTGAACACTTGAGGCCATGGAAGGCCAAGCAGTCGAGGCCGAATGGCCGAATACTTGTGAGGCCGAATGACCGAATGATTGTGAGGTCGAATGACCGAATACCTGAGAAGTCGAATGACTGAATACTTGTGAGTGAGCCTTCATCTTGGGCATGCCTTTACCGTTCAGATGATAGTCCATAAGGGACTGGCCTCCCCTACTCGATTTATAGTCCTTGGGGGACTGTGTACACCGCTCGATTTTTAGTCCATTGGGGACTGTCTTTACTGCTTTGTTTATAGTCCATGGGGGACTATCTCTTTACCGTTTGGTTTATATCCATGAGGGACTGTCTTTACCGTTCGGTTTATAGTCCATGGGGGATTATCTTTACCGCTCGGTTTATACTCCATGGGGGACTATCTTTACCGTTCGATTTATAGTCCATGGGGGACTATCTTTACAGTTCGGTTTATAGTCCACGGGGGACACTATCTTTACCGTTCGGTTTATAATCCATGAGAGACTGTGTTTACCGTTCGGTTTATAGTCTATGGGGGACTATCTTTATCGTTCGGTTTATAGTCCATGAGGGACTGTCTTTACCGTTCGGTTTATAGTCAACAAGGGATTGTCTTTACTGTTCTGTTTATAGTCCATGAGAGACTCTCTTCATTGCTCGGGTGATAGTCCATGGGGGACTGTCTTCACCGCTCGGATGATAGTCTGTGGGGGACTGTCTTCACCGCTCGGATGATAATTCGTGGGGGACCGTCTTCACCGCTCGGGTGATAGTCCATGGGGGACTGTCTTCACCGCTCGGGTAATAGTCCATGGGGGACTATCTTCACCGATCGGTTTTGAACCTAGGAGTTCGTTTTGGAACGTTCCCTGAGTTTTGTGGATTACCCGAACGGTTGACTCCAGATTGACAAATGTGACGTGTGTGCATGATCTTGTCATATGCCCTGTAAGGCCGATTGGCTGAATACTTGTGAGGCCGAATGACCGAATGCGTGTAAGGCCGAATGGATGACTACTTGTAAGGCCGAATGACCGAATACATGTAAGGCCGAATGACCGAATACCTGTCAGGCCGAATGGCCGAGCACCTTTGAGGCCGAATGACCGAATGCTTGAACACTTGAGGCCATGGAAGGCCGAATGGTTGAGAACGTTCGTCATCGAACGGTAAGCTCTCTTTTAATCAGGTGGCTTGTACGTCGGGTCCTATCACCGCCCTCCAAACAGATGGCGCGGTGGATGACACAGGGCTGGACCGAACAACGCAGATGTCACAGAGGCTGGACCGAATGATGCGACAGATTACTACACTTGAAAATTTATTAGTAGGTAGAAGCAGTTGTAAAAGCTACAATGTCATTATTGAACAAGAAAGATAATATAGAAATTGTCAAGTTACTGTTTTAAGAAAGCAACAAGATCTGCCAATTAAATGGATTTGATAAAAATTTGAATCTTGAGAAATAGATGAAAATAAGGGTTGAAGGGAGTCAGCAGAAGAGATCCATGTATTTGAATACTTCTTGTTAATGAAATTTCACGTTGAGAGGATCACCCATGTGGTGTAGCTTTGGCTTTGTTGAAAGTTCCTGGTGTTGATCCGTAGTGATGTTAAGACCGAGTGTTCGTCTTGGTTCCTTACAGTTTCAATGCCGCTCGGCCCCACGGTAAATGCCAAAATGTTTCGGTAGGGATTTTGTAGGACTGAGAGACGTACCTTTTTTATGTGTCTTCCTTGCTTCCGGACGCCTAAATTGTCTGAGTTGCTCACCTTCCTTCAGTTTGGATCACTCGGTGGCCTTCAGCCAGGACCGCTCGGTTTCCTTCAATCTGGACCGGAGGGGGAGGTACCTGCAAAAGGTGCTTCGACGCTCAAGTTAGGCGTGTCTTTGAAGAGCTTTTTGCTCACAAATGAATGTTTTGTATTTATTGTAATTGAGTATTGTGAACTTAGTAGAACGTACCTGGTTGTTGGCCCTGACCTTATATATATAAGTCAACTCATGGATCCTGAACTGATACAGGCCCAATAAAATAAAAACAGACTTACCTTTAGATTCGGCATTAGATTCGGTCGGTTGCTCATAAATAGCTTATCAATATCTTTAATCAGATATCTTTGATTATTTTATCCTTTACTGGACTATTGGCCCAATAATACCTTAAGTGCTGGCCCAATTATAGCTCAACACCATTTAACGCGGTTAAGCTTAGTTGATGTAGTGGATGATGACCTGGTTGACCATTATTGTGGTAGTGACCGAACGGTTAACAATTAGTAATTGTTCGATATACACTGTACCCGATACAATATATATATATATATTAAAAAGTTTATAACAATTTTAAAAAATATAATAAATATATAATTATTATTGTATGAACCCAAACTAAAATCATATATACTAAAATTATTAACATAAAAACTTATAAATTATTATTAACATAAAATTATTATTACTTTATATATTAAATATTTTATTAATATTAGTAAAATATATTAAAGTATGAAATACGAATGCATGATCCAAAATCCAAATTAAAGTATTGATGAATCATAATTCAATATGCAAATATATACCAATAGTTAATGTTCCATCGGTATCCATCCAAAAAATTAAAATATAATTATTTTTCATTCGAGGGTATAATCGGAAGAAATGTTTACTTCTATATCTTGGTTTTATATAAAAAAAATCACGTTTAAAATAAGAATCTTAAATAACTAAAAAAACAAAAATAGAAAGGCCATGTTATATCCATTTATCTATTCGCATTATCGCTACCCATATTATATAATATGATATTATGATCTTCTTTAATATTTTTGTTAATAAAGGTTTTTAAGATTCACAAAAAGACAAAGGTTTCCTATGTTAAGCAGCAGGCAGTACAAAAAACAAAAGCTAAGCAATTTTGTTATTATTAGAACACATGAAATGGTAGACAATTGTTTATGTTGTAAAATAAAAATATTAACAAAGAACGCATTTCAATTATTAATGATAGGATTTCAAAATTAAATTAAAAATGTTTAAATTAATAATCTTAATATTAAATAAATAGCATATAATATCTAAAATGTTTAAATACACATGATGAACCAAAATCCTTAATGCAAAACAATTCATTTACGTTTGGTGAAATTCTGTTATTTTGAGAACTACATACAAACGGAAGCTTTTTTTTTATTATTTATTATTATGATGTAATTTTATTATGAAATGATTAAAAATCTTTTAAGCTTACTACTTGTCCGAAATATTTTTAAACTTACATTATTCTTATAATTTCATAACAAAATTGTATTAAAATGATAAAAGAAAATCTAAAAATAGATTTATTTCATTTTAATCTATGAATTTTATTGTAAAATTAGAATTTATTTATTTTTAAAATTTTGATATATTTTTATTCTTAAAGTTTAAAAATTAATAAATATAATCATTTTAATTTAATTAAATTAATTTTTTGATATATCAAACATATTCCATACTATCATCTAAGTATTTTATATGATTTGATATATTATCATTTTAATATCTATTATAAAAATGTATTTAACAAATAAAAATATACTAATTTGAGGTCAAAATTAAAGAATAAAAACTTATTTAATTCTTTATTTAAAACTATAAAAATCGTTAATGAATGTTGATTTTCTATTAGTTGTAGAAACCAACGTAAAAGTGACAATTTTACGTGAATCAATGTTTCACGTCAACCATATAATGTGAATGTTGTGAAAAGTTAGTTAAAAATAATTTTATTTAGTTATGTTCCTTAACTTGCATTACTATCTGAAATAAATAAATTCATCAAAGTAAAGTTGGAAGCATTGCGAGAAATGAAGTAGTTGCAACTTGCAAGCTTATATGGCGGTGCTGAATGAGAAGAAAAAAAAAGCATTTTAAAAAATTGTAAAGAACACTGTGTTAACGTTAGAAATATGGAGTTGGTTGAGAAGTGCTGAAGAAGATGACAACGGTCACCAAGCCAAACAACCGAATAATAATAATAACAATAATATAATAAATGAGGTCTGTTTCTCTCTCTATCTCCAACGGTAACTTCGCAGAACGTGCTTCTCTTTGTGGCCCCACACTCCCAATAGTTAACTTCCCCCAAACAAAACCTAATCAGTAATACAAATTAAGAAAGAGAATGAAAGAGATTATTATTAGGGTTTTGAACGCAAGTAGTTGCACTGCTTCAGTCAAAATACACTCTTTCAACATTCCTATTACACTTTTTTTTTTCTTTTTTTTATTCTTTCAATCCAACTTTCATCAGCTTTTACTCGCCCAGGTCACCCCACTAACACTTCGCCAGATTACATTCCTACCCTTTTTCTCTTCTTTCCTTAAAGATACATTCTCTTTAATACAACACACCTTCGAGTCAACATTCAAATTAGATTTTTATTCCTTTTACCTTTTTCTTTGTTGAATCAATGCAATACCAAGTAAAAGTAAATTTAAACAACTATAAAAACTCTTCAATTTCTATACTTTCATTTTCTTTCAATTAAATCAAATACTGATTCATATTTTTTATTCATTATATTATTACTTTTACAAAATGATGTTTTTCTTTTGCAGTTATATTTCTTTCAGCTGCATTTAAACTTTACCACTTCGTGTAAATTTATTATTACTTGGAAACTCATGTCATTAGTTGTGAAAATAAATCAATTACACACTTCTTTTGCTTAAAATTATGCCTTCTTTCACAATAAATAAAATAACTAATTTATTATATATTATCAATGTGGAAATTCATACTTCGCCTATCAATAATAAATAATTATTCTAATATTTTTAAAACGATTGTTATAAATATTAATAAACTTATCGTATTTAATTATTTATGACATGAAGTTTTACGATATCAATATATAACTTAATTAATATATAAATAAAATTATATTTTTTCCTACTTCCAATATACCGATGTAAATTGTAAAATATAAAATTTGAATACTCCCGAGATAAAATCTTTTTAAGTTTATATGTATTTTTTTATTTAACTTTAACTAAATAAAATATATTTTAAAGATAAAACTATGTTTTTACTCATAGCAATAATATTTAAATAAATTTAATATTGAAATAAAATTAACAGACATAAAATTGAATACTTTTTGTCATATTATTTTATAAAATAGACCATATTTCAATTTGTATTATCTTTAACATATCACGTAACTAATTAACTCAATGGTAAAAGATAGATATAATATTGATGCAAAATCTTATAGTAATTACTTTTGTTATTTTATCAGCACAGTCATTAAAGAAATTATCATATTACCTCACACAACAATGTATTAAGATTATATATATATATATACACACACAAACAGGAAAATGAAATTAATGCATCTAGTTAAATAACAACTAATATTAATAATTATGTCTTTAGTTTCTAAATTGTAATTAATTCAAATACTAATCTAAAATATAAATGACTTAATGATTAAAAATAGATATATAACAAACAAATGCAAAATCTTATAGTAAACTTTTGGGACAAAATTATCATATTACCTCACGTTATGGTGTATGAAGACTATATCAATCTACATTTTTCCTTTTTTTTTAATTTCCTTAAATTGAATTTTCATGATGATTGACCTATTATTACCTTTTTTTTTTTGAAGAAGGGGCAGCAACATAAAAGATAAAGATGAAGCAGGAAAAGGAGGAGGGGCAAAAGGGGGTTTTCAGAGGTGTAAGAAGGTGGTCAAAGAACGTTTTAAAATTGAGTGTGATAGCTGTGTTGTGTGTGTGTAATGAAACTCGCAAATAACACGCAAAAGAGAGGGTCCCACACTGACTCCAATCCGACCCAGAAACAACATTCTATTATTTTCCCCTTTATATACACCTCACCTTCCCTTATCAAACTCTCTCAACTCACAAAACCCAAACTCAAATCAAAAAACAAAACGCATTGAAGACCAATTCCAACGTTTGAATTTTTACTCAACAACACAAGGATTTTTCCAACATGTCTTGCTCCGTCGCGGTTTCCAATTCGCCGGTCTTCTCTCCCTCCTCTTCTCTCTTCTGCTCTAAGCCTTCCATCATCTCTTCTTCGCCCGAATCCCTTTCCCTCTCCCTCTCCCACCTCAAACCTTCCAACACTAACACGGCCTCCTCTTGTTCTTCTCCTTCTGCTGCGGCTGCTTCCTCCTCTCCTTCTTCTCCTTTTCGCCTTCGCCTTCCCAAGCCTCCCTCCGTCTTCTCTGCCTCCTCTGCTTCCTCCACCTCCCCCAACGGCACCGTCTTGAAGAGGAAGCGACCCGCCAGGCTCGACATACCCGTTTCCTCTCTCACCTTCGGGGTTCCGCCCACGCCCTCCGCTGCGGCGCGTGACGTCGTCGAGGCCGAGGAGGATGGCTTTGGGGTCTATTGCAAGAGAGGGAGGAGGGAGTACATGGAGGATCGTTACACCGCTGGGAATAATCTACGCGGTGAAAACAAACTGGTAAGAAAATTCTATTTTTGAACAGAGAAAAAAAAAACTTTGGGGCTGGGGTATGTGGGTAGGGGGCTTATGATTATAGGGTCTTTTTACGAACTGGGGTTGTGGAAAGTTTGAAACTTTTTGTCTGAAATTGGTCTGAGTCTGATTGAGTTTACTTATTACAGAATTTGAAGGATCGATAGATTTTCTGTGTGTTTTTGTTGGTTTTATGAATTTGTAGATAGATATGGTATGAAGAATTGTGATTTACTTACTCAGTTTTTGTATGATCCTTCTATTGGTAGTTGGTAACGGTAATAAAGAGATAAAGCTTTTAATTTGATGTTTCGAAGTTAAGAAGTTTTTTCAGTGGTTAACATGTTGAATTAAAATATTTGAAGCAGAGAGATTGGGGTAAAATTTGTAGTGTGTGTGATGTGTATTGAGGATTGATTAATATGCTCCTGATGATGCTCATACTTGATGAGTTAGATTGATGTGAGTGTAATTAAATCTAACGAGAAAATTTGTTTGTGATCCCGACAGGCTTTTTTTGGCATATTTGATGGGCACGGAGGTGCCAAGGCTGCTGAATATGCTGCAAATAACTTAGAGAAGAATATTTTAGATGAAGTGATTATGAGAGATGAAGATGATGCTGAGGAGGCAGTGAAGCGTGGGTACCTCAACACAGACTCAGATTTCCTGAAGGAGGAACTCCATGGTGGCTCTTGCTGTGTGACAGCATTGATTAGGAACGGCAACCTTGTTGTGTCCAACGCTGGTGATTGCCGTGCTGTCATTAGCAGAGGGGGTGTTGCTGAAGCCCTAACATCTGATCACAGGCCTTCAAGGGAAGATGAAAGGGACAGAATTGAGAGCCTGGTAAGCTTCTAAGCGTGATAATACTTTCTCTGTTGTTATTGGAACCACCTCAAAATCTTTGAATTTGAATTTGTTGGTTCTTAAGTATTGGAATTGTTCTTGTAGGGTGGCTACGTGGATTTATGCCGCGGTATTTGGAGGATCCAAGGATCTCTTGCTGTGTCTAGAGGAATTGGAGATAGACACCTGAAACAATGGGTGACAGCAGAACCTGAGACCAAAGTTCTCAGAATTGAACCTGAACATGACTTGTTAATCTTAGCTTCAGATGGACTATGGGATAAGGTATAGAACTTGAGACCATATATTCACAATTTCTTCATGAAATGTATTGTTCAATATTGTTTCTCATTTGCTGAGTGATGAACTAACTGAACAAGTTTCTCTTTCTCGTCCTTTCAGGTTAGTAATCAGGAAGCAGTAGACATTGCTCGTTCTTTTCTCGTGGGGAGCAACAAATCACAACCATTGCTGGCTTGTAAAAAGCTTGTAGATTTGTCTGTTTCACGAGGCTCCATGGATGATACGAGCGTTATGCTAATCAAATTAGAACACTATGTTTAAAGTTTCGTTAGCACAACAGAAGAAGGAGGTAGTGCATCAGGTCTTTTTAGATTGCAGTTGAGACCCCCTTTGAGGTCCAGATTGCATAACAGTTTCTGATTTTTAACCTTGGAGGAGGTGCCTGATGATAGAGTAACCATTCTTTTCTGTATATATAAATCTGACCACATCATTGAAATTTTTTGTACCTGCATAGGGAGGGATATTAACAAGATCTAGTAATTTTTTTACCATAGAATGATTGATGTAATAAGCGTACATGATTATTATTATTATTATTATGATTATCATTACTATTATTAGTTTGGTAATTCATTTATTTTTTTGAAGATATTTAAATTCAAAGTTGTAGAATGATTCAATCAAGGAATCTGTCATATAATTTATGAGGTGGCCAAATTTAGCCTCTTTCTATGAATTTGTCAACTGATTCTAGTTAGATATTGAATGACCAGTAGGCTGAATAGTGAGCTTCTGACTTAAGAATTTGAGAGTTTTTTATTCAAGCCGGTCTGCATCAATGCAGGAGCTTTTTTTATCCTCATAAATAGTTTTGGGCCTTAATTCGTTACCTATGTTGCTTCCAAGTTCCATCCCTGAGTAATTTTCTCAAACATTTGGCAACTTTGCTTCGAATCCACTCTTCTACAACGTGAATGATCCCTTTAACACGGTCTATTGTTATACAGAGATTCATGCAAACTATTTTACTTAACTTGTAAAGTTAATAACGTAAATTTGAGTTAGGTAGATATTCATGAATCGTGCTTTATATAATACAGATTTCTTATACCGTGTCAAAAGAGATAATGAAAAGGTTCACTAGTGCATGAAGATACTTTAAGGTCATACTGAAGACAAAAGAACTTGACTGTTCATAAAACAAACACTTGATTCACGTGAAAAGCATGTTTAATAATTGTTATTCAACCCTTTTATATTCAGGCTTAGGTTAAACAATCTTTTAAACCTTAATTCACTTTTTTTTTTCTGCTTGAGGATTCTATCTTATCACAACATGTTAGATTAATTTTCTAAGAATTACCAAAAACAATTCAAATTTTAAATCCCTTAAAAAAAAAGAAAAAACACCCTTTTGATATGGAGGGTTTTGTTTATCAGAACAGTTATGTTCACCAATTTCCTAGGGCGTTTTTCGTTTCTCAAATGTTTTGACTCCGGAAAAAAAGCCTGGGACGGTGGAACTAGGAAATGAGCTCTACTTGATTAATTTAACATAAGAAAAAATAAATAAATAAATTGATAAAATGTCTCGTGAAAACTAATGTGAACGTTACTATTAATGTATAACAACTCATAAGTAGAACCGTTGGCAGATGTTGACCGACCAAGTTTCTTGTCCATTACAATCACTGACTACGTGTTCTGCCGACCACCAAATTGAAAACAATACGATGAAAGTGTAAAATATTGAGCAGCATATATCCGTTGTCATGCAAACTGAATATAATGGAACAACCACTATATAAACAATGAAGAAATCACCAATTTTCTGAGATCCAAAATCAGGAAAAACGCTGTTTGTGTTTACACAAGTTTTTAGAGTGTCTTTGTGGTCAATGATTTAATAAGGTGTAGACATATTTACAGCCGATATATACAACCATAAAAAAAGGATAATTCAGTGTGTGTGTGTACAGATTATATATAATATGAGGATGTTGACAATAATGAAGCGATGATGGTGACAATAAGAAAATTGTTGTGGCTTGACTTGAGATTGACTTGGAGGCATTGAGAGTAGTTGCATGCACACGCACATGACACGTTGTGGTTGAGGGATCCTTCGCGGAAGGCACAAGAACGTGTTTGATTGTGAACTGTTGTGTACTTACTCATGGGGGCACCCTCCCATGTCCAAACAAAAACAAATGACCTTTTGTTTGATGATCCTCGTATCGTATGTTAGACATGTCACAGTGGTTTCAGAAAAGGGGAATATGCATTGCATGCAACCAAACCCATCGTCCAATCACCAACCAACACTGTGCATGTATCCCCTACCATACGCCAACTACTAAACCCTCTCTTCAGTTTGATTCTTTCAGAGAAGAATCGGTCATCTTATCATATATATTAATACTTGTGAAACATGCACGTTCTATTTTATTTGGCTTATTATTACCACTTTTTGGAAGAACCTGCTTTATTATAATGCTCTAATTCTCCTTCATTTGTATCTTTTTCTCTCTGGCTTATTCAACACAGATAGAGTGTTTTTTGGACGAATGAACCACTGCAATCAACTAGGTAATTGCAGCTCATTATGGTTTTGGATCTGTGATTCCAAAAGCAAAAATCTTGCAAATATGAACAAGTATGAAATGAAAGCATACATATAAGGTGACCTATTCAACTGTGTAAAATTTTTATGTTCATCGATTGGAATATAACTTGCGTTCATAACAAGATTGGGTGGAAAGTCTGAAGAAAAACCTCCCCCTGTCAATCCTGTGTAATAAATATTATATACAGAGAATTGAAGCAATGATTAGGATAATAGAAGTAATTAGTGTCTAATTCTCAAAGCAGAAACGAGATAAAGTAAAAGTGTTATCGTAAGAAAAGAGTTTTGAGTAATGATATCTTACCATTTTATATTGGTTTGCTTCTTATTACTATATATATATATATATATATATATATATATATATATATATATATATATATATATATATATATATATATATCAGTTATTTATCCTTTCCCTTCCTATAAACATTCAAAATCTATCAATCTTTCTTTACATAATTATATATATCACTTTAAACGAACATGGAATAAGGATATGGTATTCTTCAGAAAGCACAAACTCTCATAAAATCATAACCTAGATTAATTATTGAAGGCAAAATGTCTTTCATGTCAAGACACAACAGATAAAGGGAGTGCAAATATATGAAAAATATCGACTTAGGCGAAAATCTCTAACTTTCCTCATGATTTCTTTGTATTTTTCTTTGATGATATTCTTGGTGTTTTACCAATGATAGGTTAAATTTGAAGTGTAGCCTTATTGGGATATATATAGGTGATATGTTTCAACACATCAAACCCTTATAAAAAAAATTAAATATCATATGAAATCGAAATATAATGTTAAATAATTGAACATTTTATCAGTTTTTAATCTAAGGAAAGATTTCTAATTTTCATATAACACGTCTAAGATTAAATCATATTTAAAGCGTCACAATGACCCCAATTCAATGGAAAACACTGAATAAATTGCATGAATTAAGAATCATGAAGTTATGGAATTTAAATAGAGACATGCTTTGACGTAGCGATAACAAGTGAGCTACTTAACACGTTACGGACCGACCTAACATAACTTATGAATTATATAAAATTGGGCTAAGATGGTTTAATTTTATTTGGTTTCTTAATTTGATGATTAAGTCTAACCCCCGAAGTGGGTTGTAGAGTTTTTGGGTCAGTCCACTATATTTTGTTGGATGATTTTTTTTTCCTTGAAAATTGAATATTGAAATGTATTGTATAGTTATTTTTATTTACATATTTATTTTAGTTTAATTAATAAAACACATATAATTATTTATTGTGTACATTTACAAGATTGGAATATGATACTAAATCATTATAATTTTTAAAGATGGAAAATACTCATATATCAATCATCTTAGAATTTTTTTTTTGAAATTATATATTATAATTAATTTAGCTATATTTTTAAATAAAATGAGAACTTTAACATTCTTAAGATAGAGGATATCAAGTGTTCAGATAAAAAAAAACATTAAATGTACAAACAAAGAAAAGTTTGATATCACGTAGCATAATGACTAGATCGACTAATCTTGTTAGTATAAATCATTGATAAACATTGATACCATTTTAAAAAAAATTAAATTTAATTTAACCTTATAAAATTACCTCTATAAAATAAGATTTATATATATCAATATATTATAATTTGATTATATAACTAAACAATATATTTAATTGCTTACATCTAAGTTTGAAAATATTGTAAAAGTTTGAAAAAACAATGTAACACATGTGTATCTTAACATTTGTAAGTGACTTATATCAAACAAATTAAAGTTTCAAAAAATTTACCAACGTCTTAATATATATATATATATATATATATATATAAGTAGTCTTTGTTAAAATAAAATATTAAAGTTTTATATGACACAAATGAAAGTTTGAGACCGTGCTTTAATGAGTAACTTAGTATTTTTTTGTTAGTGTATTTCTTAAAAAAATTTAATCAGAAGGATTGCCTTGAACATGTTTAAGCTAGCTGGACCGAAGTCCGATTATGAAATGTGTTTATCAAATCAAGCTAAAAAAGGCTTGCATTTAATTCAGGTTCAAAGACCCTATATCCTATATATTAGAAAACGGGTTAAGGTCAACTTAGCTAGTCTAATCCATTTTATCACTCTATTTTATAGAGTTCTTAAATAGTATAAAAACTATAATTCATGCTATTTAAATATAAGCTTCTTTTTTTGTCGCATAATAAGCTTACCCAAGACATGTGTTGAATACAACAATTTTTAATAATTGTTAAAGTGTGCTAAAGTACACTCTAAAAGAACAATTTAACCTTTATGTGTCTATAATTTAATTTCGAGGTAAATAGTAAGTTTTGTTTCTAAAAGTGTGAAATGTGATCAATCTAATAATTAAAAGCATAAAAATTATAGAAACTTTCTTAAAAATGAAATAGGTGTTTGCATTTGTTTCTATATTTTAATTAAAACTATTCAAATTAACATGCCCGTACTTAATTAAAAAGATTTAAAAGTATTTTTAGGAATTTAGGGTAAATGATTATGTTTAATTAATGAGAGTATTCAAAAAATGAACTAATAAAAGAAAAAATCAGTCAAAATTCAATATATATAGATCTAATTTTCTTTTTCTTCAACAAAAAGGTTTAGTTCGAATTTCAAACTAAAAATGAAAATTTTTAACTTGTTTCTTTTTGTCTTTAAATGTAATGTTATATGAATAGAGTTAATAAATATTCAAGGAACATGAATGTATCTCTTAACAGTTATTTTATAATCTTATTATAGTTCAATACTATTTATTAGAAAAAAACTTGATTTATCGAAAGAAAGTATTTTTAACGAAAAAAATTCCATTATTATTTGACGAAGTATTTGACGGATTACTAAAGGATAAAAATGTTTCAATAATAACATTATGTATAAAAATTATTGATGAATAATGCTATCGATAATTACTAACGGTTAATGATCGTTGATAATTATCAACGAGTATAAATCGTCAATAATTATTGACAGATAAATGTTGTCGATATTACTAACCATTATCTGTCAGTAATATAATGACTCAATTTGATTCATTATTGACAGATTTATGATCAGTAATGTTCGTCAATAAATAGATTAACAAATTCAAGTGTAGTGGACAACATTTTCTACCCAACCACAATGAATTTAGACATAAATCAATTTTCAGACAAACCACACAATTCAGACAATTTAGACAATTCAAAAAATTTAGACAATTCAAACAATCCACAATGCACTATCAAAGAGCTTTATCCATTAGAGATTATCAAAGAGCTTTATCCATTAGAGATTGATAGTATTTTGAAGGAGAATCTCATATTGAGCACCGATTTTTATTAATAATTGAACATAAAATGCATATGCATTTTGAAAATGATAATGAGTATTAAATCAGATTTCACAACCAAATGTTAATCCTATCCTTATCTCATTGCACAAATTTTCATTTAGGTTCAAATCAGATCAAAATTTATTCTACAAATATAGAAGTTACCGCGACAGTCCATTGACAATGTAGTGGACAGTAACCACAATAGTTTTCCTTGACAACGACAATAACAAAAACACAATAGGACCCTCGATTAAGATCCCTTAACACGAACAAGACATCTATAGCGTTTTGTCACGGTAGGGTCACTTCACGGTAGCGACCTCCTCGCAACAACCTAAACGTAAGGCAGGGACAAGGTCACCAAGTTTCGACGAGCTTTGGAGTGTAAGATGAAAGATGAGAGCGTAGCCAAATATTTTGAGATGCATAAAATGAAATTAAGGGAGGAAAAACCAAAATGCAAATGCCATTTCATTGAACAACCTATCGACAACCACTATCTATTTATAAATTAAATCAATAATACTTAACCGATATATTTATCTATCAATAAATGAAATAGACACATCCATAAGTAAATCGTCGATAAATACAACTTATCGACAAACATTTTCGTTGGTAAATGAAACACTACTTTCTATCAACAATTCTATTAAAAATTAAGACAAATTTAATATTATTTGTAAGTTATATTTATGAATATAAGAGAAAGTTGAAGTTATGCATATAGTTGTAATTATAAAAAAGTAACACAATATTTTTCATTTAATAGTTTTATATTCTAAACTATTTAACAATTGTGTATTAACAAAAAATATAGCTATAATCACTAGTGCAGATAATGGCTTCAACGTCACCCTTTAGACGTCCGACCCTCGAATATCCAATGTAAAAAATGACCGGTGACATTTCCGTAAATAAAACAACTTTTTAGACGTCGATTATGGGGGGCCCCTACGGCTAAATACTCATATACGTCAGTTTCCCCAAATGGATGCAGAAACTAAACGAAAAAGTAAGAAAATTAATTTTTTATTACTCATAAATGTCAGTGTGCAAGGGGGGCCGACGTGTATAGTCTATTTAGACGTCGCCCACCCATATGAGACGCCTAAAGGGTCAGCCCAGAATCCAAAAAGTAACTTTTTGACGTCATTTAGACGTTCGATCCCACTAATCTGAAGTCTAAATACTCATAAACATCATCCCCCTTGCCACCTCCGCCAAATGGACTGCCAAAAATGACTGCTCCATTGCCATTAGACATCTGTCGATCAACCCCGACGTCTAAATAGAGCTTAGACGTCGGCCCCCCATCCCGGACGTCTAAAGTCTGATCCAAAATTAATTTTTAAATGCTTTAAACGTCGGCTTGGCAGGGGAGATGACGTTTAAAACCATTTAGACGTCGGCTAGGGGGGAGTCGACGTCTAAAGGTATGCTATTAACTAAACCGGGAGCGAGGCAGCAGTTATGCGCACTCACTGTTCATTGTCTTCCTCGCATTTTCTCTCCTCTGGATTGCATTTTAGGTTTGATTTTCTTCCATTTTCACTGTTTAAAATCATTTTTACTCCGATTACATTACTTTTTGATGAGTTATATTTTATTTGAACCGATTAAAATTAGTTTTCATTGGGTTTTGGTGCAGTTTTGCTCATGTGCTTAGGTGGCGTTCTTGGGCGACGATTTCTTGAGTTTTGCACTCCTCCATTTCCCTCCTCTACGTTTTTAATCGGTTAAGAAGGTTATCATTCTCGTTTAAAAGTTTTTGTCTATGCATGTTATTCGCTTATGGAATTGCATGTTATTGGCTTTTAGATATGCATGTTATTGGCTTTTGGATATTCATGTTATTGGCTTTTGGATTTGCATGTTATTGGCTTTTGGATATATGCATGTTATTAGGTTTTGGGTAGGCATGTTATTGGCTTTTGGATTTGCATGTTATTGGCTTTTGTGTTGTTAGTTAAAACATGTGATAAAGTTTGTTGTGTTATTATGATTGACATGTTATAAGTATGAAATCATTGAGTGAAACTTAGTTCCCGTTTGAAATTTAACACAAACGATTAATCTTTTAATCGTTTATGTTAAATTTTGAATTGTCTGATTGGACAGTTTGGGAAAATTATTTTTCATAATTTGGTATAATATGTACGTTGGAGTTTATGGATAAGATTGATAACATTTCGGTTCAAATTATTTGTGTTGTTCTCCGGATGCATATTTGATTGTGGTCATCCCTGATCACTCTCATTTCGTGTATTTCGGAGACCAATGCAAAATGTTGTCGAACTCTTATCAAATTTATCATGTTAAACTTCTTTGCACGTGACTTAACAAATTATGAAAAATAATTTTTCCAATGTGATGTCTTGGATTAAGACCATCATTCGAGTTGTCATTACAGATGACTGGAATGAGGTAATAATTTTTACCTTCAATACATCAAAAATAAAATTCATCTTTGAGCATATGCAAACAAAATGAATCTTTCTTCATTTTGCAACTCTTCAAGAGTACATCTCTTATACCAGAGGACGCAATTAAGAAGATAATACAAGAGTGGACAACTTATCTTTTGCAAAGATGGACCTAGGGAGATTTATTATTGGTGTTGAGCATTTAGTTTGACTTTAACTTTTGATAATTTAGGTTTTTGATTGTTTTTTAGTACTTTGTTAACTTGCAACGCATATATATATATATATATATATATATATATATATATATTATGCTATTCCGGGACAATTTTATGTTTTTTAAGTGTGGTGTTAATGCAAAAATAAATTAATTTAAAGAAAAACACCCAGTAGACGTTTGTCAGTGCACACACAGACGTTTAATGGATTGTAGTACTCCAACGCTCAAGTTAGGAGCGGTTTAATGAACTGTTTATCACAATTAAATATTTGAGTCTCGTAGAGTGTGAATTAAACGTACCTGGCCTTTGGTCCTGTCATTATATTTATAAGCGTTTCATAGATCAAATAAAAACAAACTTACCTTGAGATTCAGTTAGTTACTCATAAACGGCTTATCAATATCTCTAACCAGATATCTTTGGTTATTTCACCGTTTGTTGGACCTTTGGCCCAATAATGATTTAAACCATAATAACTTAAACGTTGGCCCAATTATGGCCCACCATTGATGTAGCGGATGGACCGAGCGGCCCTAAGTGGATGGACAAAACAATGCTGAGTGTTAACCGATCAGGGCTATGACTGTGGCTGCGACTTCGCTTGTGTCTTCGTTCCTCATTTCTATCTGACCGTTCAGGACTTCTCTGTGGAGACTTTTTTCTTGACGGACTTCTGACTTGTGCTTTCTGTTGTTTCACATATTTACGGTGATGACCCTCCCGAATAAGCTTCTCGAGGTCATCTTTTAGTGTTACACACTCTTCAATAGTATGTCCCAGGTTCTGATGATATTGGCAATGCTTCCTTCCATCCGCGTTTCTAGGTGTAATAGCATTTTTTATCGAGAGGAGGTCACCACTAAGGGCTTCATTCAAAATTTTTGCTCTTGGCGCATTAAGAGATGTATAGTGAGTAAATTTGGGCATTCGGGAAAAATCCTTCGAACGAGGAACCTTATCTTTCTCGTTACTGACTGTAGAAGCTTCCTGCTGTTGTTTCTTCCTTGAGCTCCTCATGTCCTCCATACGAATAAACTTAGCTACCCTTTCCTGAAGTTCATCCATAGTTTTTGGTGGCCGCGCATATAATTTTTCAGCAAAATGTCCTGGCCTCAGGCATGAAGGCAGGTTGTTGATGATAAAAGTGTTATTAACATCTTTAACTCACTGTGCGACTTCATTATACCTTTTCATAAAGGCCTTTAAAGTTTTCTCCTTCTCTTGTTTGGTATTTACCAATTCCGCCGGTGTTATATCCTATCTTCGATTGGACGCGTATTGTCTTCTAAAGAGAGTTTCCATAGTAGCGAAACAATCCACTATGTTTGGGGGAAGAGTATTGTACCATTCCAATGCCTCCTCCTTGAGTGATAACGAGTTTTTTTTGGCATAGGAGTCTGCATGATGGCCATCGTGAACGGAAGTAAATTGGTAGGCCGAACGGTTTGCAAGGGCATTGGTTACCTTTTTCCACGACCGTTCAGGTTAGTGTGATTATGGCTTGCTTCATTGTCATTCTCGCGATTGTGATCCCGGTTTGTTGTCGACACCGAATGTTGGGCGGATTGTTCATGACGACCTTGTTCGGCCCTCAGTGTCGCAATCACCTCTGCGTGTTTCCGTTGCATCTCCAATAACTGTGCTTGCATCTATGCCTGCATCTCTCTAATCAGCTCTCTAGTGCTTTGTTGCTCCGACATATTTCTCGTGGTCACCATTGGGTTTCTTCTTCTTGCTCTCAGCCCCACGGTGGGTGCCAAAATATTTTGGTAGGAATTTATGCAGGACCAAGAGACTAACCTTTCCGACACATTCTTCCTGATTCCGAACACATGGATCTCCTTTCGGACGTGTTCTCATTGCATCCGAACGCTTGGACCGTCTGAAATGCTCGGTTGTTGTTATGACCTCGTCAAGTGTACCGAACCGTATCAAGTAATAGTAAATGGTAAGACCAAGTATCGTATCCTAGAAGACTCACGACACTAAACAATCATGTAATTACTTAACTAATTAAGACTGAAAAACTATTTTTTTGGTGTTTAAATGCAAATGCAACAAAAGTAAATATGAATGCAAATTGATCAATTGAGGCTTGACACAAAAATGAATGGTGTTGATAATATGAAATGATTATATTGTTGGGGTTTATATTTCACCTTCCTTACTTTTATGTATATAAGAATTCATCTTCTTCATTAATTTGTTAACGTTACTTTCTAAATTACTTAAAACTCGATCCCTTAGCGTAAAAAGTCTATCCTTAATTATTAGACCACAATCCCTTGCATCCCTAATATTCAATTCTGCATTACGAACAGAAGCTTAAGACAACCAAACATCCTATCCCTATCCTTAGGCAATATTTCTTTTGGGTGAAATTATCCAGGTCAAGGTTTCTAGGTATTTCCAAATAACAAAGAAATCCAAACATCATCCTATGAGTGATCAAAACATAACAAGCATTGAACAAAGGAGGAAATCACTAACAATTAATGAAAGAATCATAAAATAATTCAAATCATATTCAAATACATGAAAGTTTAGAGGTTACATCTTCTCCAAAAACAAATGAGTTTAGTTGTCCATCGTCATGGAGAACCTTGGTGTACAATGGAATGAAAGTGAGATAAAAAACCTAGAAAGCGAATATGAGAGCTCCCGCATCCAAATCTGCCTTCAAAGGGTCAAAAAGTGTGTTTTTGCGCTTCAGCCTTCCAAAGATGTGAACCCTAGGGCATGCAAGTCCTTAAATAGAACAAAAAATAGCTCATAAGCCCAAGTCGCTTGCGCTTAGCACCCCAACTAAGGGCAAGTAGGCGACACTACGAGAGAACTGGCGCTCAACACCCCTCAGAGGGCAAGCAGGCGCTCAACGGTGCATTGAAACTGGCGTTCAACGCCCCTAGGAGGGCAAGTAGGCAAGATTGCACTGTAAGTAGCGCTCAGCGCCCCTAGAAGGGCGCCCATGCCTGCCGTGGTGCAGGGTGGAGTTAAGGCCCCAGAAAGGTAACCATGCGCCCTTTGCTGGCGCTGAGGGCCCCAAAAAAGGGTAACAAGGCGCCTTGCGCCTTCTTTAGCCTTTTGCTGTCCCTCTTGAGTTTCGACTCCTTGATACTTTTGCCTCTCTTATAAAACATACCCATAACCTACCAAATTAAGGGAATTTAATGGTAAAATCATAAAGTATAACCTCGACTCACTTATTCACAAAAATAAACCAAAAACAAGAGTTTAAGCAAGCTTCTAAGTAAAAAAAAAGTTTATTTAATATCAAAATTAAATCACAGATAACAGTAAATTCAACCGTTATTAGTTGTCCCTGCTCCGCTCAGTTGTACGCTTGGTCCTCTCGGTTTACTCTTACTCCGCTCGGTTGTATTCTTGACCGAAAGTGAAGGTACCTACAAAAGGTGCTCTGACGCTCAAGTTAGGAGCGGTTTAATGAACTATTTATCACAGTTGAATATTTGAGTCTCGTATAGTGTGAATTGAACGTACCTGGCCTTTGACCCTGTCATTGTGTATGGTATACACTCAGGACCGAACGGTTAACACTAAGTATCGTTCGATCCATCTGCTACATCAATGTTGGGCCATAATTGGGCCAGCGTTTAAGTTATTACTGTTTAAATCATTATTGGGCCAAAAGTCCAGCAGACAGTTAAAATAACCAAAGATATCTTATTAGAGATATTAACAAAGTCGTTGATGAATAACTAACTGAATCTCCACGTAAGTTTGTTATTATTTGGTCTATGAAACACTTATAAATACAATGACAGAGCCAAAAGCCAGATACTTTCCACTTACATTCTACTTACGTTCTACCCACACTCCACTACGTCCAATTACTGAATAGTGATAACAGTTCACTGAATATTTAATAGTGAGCAGAAACTCTTCAAATCACACACTTAACTTGAGCGTCGGAGTGCCTTTTGCAGGTACCTCTCCCTTTGGTCAATAGTACAACCGATCGGAGCCGGTGACGACCTAGCGGAGCAGTCGACAAGCGAGCGATCTAGACTGGATGCGAGCGGTTTTAACAATCAAGATGAGTGATCCAGACGATCCAAGCGTTCAGAAGCAAGGAGGACATGTCGGAAAGGTTAGTCTCTCGGTCCTGAACTAATCCCTACCGAAACACATTGTATTTATAAGCATTTCATAGATTAAGTAAAAACAAACTTACCTTAAGATTCGGTTAGTTACTCATAAACGACTTATCAATATCTCTAATAAGATATCCTTGGTTATTTCACCGTCTGTTGGACCTTTGGCCTAATAATGATTTAAACCATAATAACTTAAATGTTGGCCCAATTATGGCCCACCATTGATGTAGCGGATGGACCGAACGGTGCTGAGTGTTAACCGTTCAGTCTATATTGTATACCATACAGATGTCTACATAGACATCTATCCTGCTATAGGTCAAACGTCTATACAGACGTCTATCCGGCTATAGGCTGACGTTTATATAGATGTCTGTCCTGTTACAATCCGACGTCTATATAGACGTCTGACCTTGCTGTTCGACGTCCCATTAACGTCTCCCAAAAAGACGTCGAGTCAGGATGAGACGTCTAAAGTCCAAAATGACATATTGTTAAAAACGTTTTATACATTAATGAATCGATTCAAACTAATTAAAAACATTTGTTTTATTTGGTTTGAATTTTATATTACTAAATCAAATCCTTTAATTTTTATGTTTTATCTAAATAATGTTTTTTAAGAAAAGTTTAACGAAACCATAAATACTTTCAATGACTAGAATAAGAAAAAAGACATATTATAACGTCATATGTCTTGAAAAAAATCACCTTTTATTTTAATGCAATTAGTTAACTTCTCGCATATGATCAATGTTTAAAACGTTTAACCAAATATACAATATAGTTTATAAGTAGAATTGTTAACTTTAGGATATTATATTTAACCATAGAACTAATTAATATAAAATTTTGCTTTTGAAAATATTTGAAGAATTATTCTATTTTCAAAGAATAAAGTAAACCTCATTCACGAAATTAACTTTTTATCCTTTTCATTGCATAATGTTTTGTCGCTTAAGTTTTAGTAAAAGTTAAAATCAGTCTTTATTTAAAATTTTAGTTTAATTTAGTTTTCTAATTTAAAAATCACAAATTTAATTATTTTAACTAAATTTGGTCAAATTTATTTAATATATTTCTCAATTAATATTAAAACAAAAATATATCAAAAAATAACTCAAATACTATATTTAATCGTATTTAAAATATGAAATAAATTTAATAAAATTTAATTAAAATAAATATTCACATATTTATAATATTGGAAAACTAAATTAAGTCAAGAAGGATTAATTTTAATTTTACTTAAAGTTAAGAAATTAAAATTTACTTTGACTTATCTTCACCACTTTACTTTCTATTGCTTTTGGTAATATCCAAATATTTTGAAAGTTGTTTTTATTGTAGACAATTTTTCATTTCAAAATCAGCCAATTTTTTTTTTCGTTTTCCTTTCTCTTAATTAGGCATTTGTCTTCGTAACTTTAAAAATAATAAAGCTAGAATCATTATTAAATTTGATTTTGTTAAATCAACAACAATTCATTAATTAAAATCTTGATGAATGTATTTTCAGTGGTATAATAATCTATATTTTACACTGTCAAATCTATTTACAGATTTAAAATATGTAGTGATATATATATATATATATATATATATATATATATATATATATTACTTTTTGAATTTTTTCACACCAGTTAAAAGATTACTCAGATATAATTAGTTTTACACGGATTAAACTTTTAACTGATGTCAAGAAGAGTATTTTACATCCATTAAAGATTCAAATAATGTAAAAAATAATAATTAAAAACTCTTCTTCACTATAATCTAGATCTAATTCTTCTCTGATATAATTCATTTTCGACTTGTAAAATCAATGTTGAAAATAATTTTATTTACACTGATCCTTTTATATATAACTGATTAAAACCTTTTAACTTACTACACTATCTAACTGATTCTAAGATCAATAAAAATAAAAAAATTCTACGTATTAGCGTTGGTTTATCTTTAAACAATGACACTTAACATGCAATAAGAAGATCCCTATTATAATAATAGAAAAATGTCAAATTAAGAGTACTAACTCTCAAAGAATAAGGGATACCACAAAAGTGTACATATTGCCAACAATGTGTTCCTCTTATACAAGACAAGACAAATTTTAATACCATACCCTATCTCAATTATAATATACTATAATCTAATCAAAAGAATCACCCAAATCTTATAAACATTTTTTTAATACTATTTCTAACTAATGTGACGCATCTCAAGATACATGATAAAACGTGGACCAACTGTATTAGACTAAACAACGATATGAAAACTCATTATACTAGGCATCAAATAATTAAGAAAATCGTCAAAAGGCTTAATTTTGAATGTAGATGTAATTCATTTTTATTTTTATATCTTCTTATTTATTTGAATATTTATGTCATTTAAATGAAATTGATGTGATTTCCTTCATTAATAATAATAAATGAATTCGTATGAATAATCTATTAATTTATATTTTTTTTAGGTTTTTTTCTTTTTTTTTTCTTTTTTTTTCTTCTTCCTCTTTTTTTCCAAACCCTACGATCCTTTTTCAAGAGAGAAAAATAAAATAATCTTAATTAAAGAGAAAAAGAGAATAAAGAATTGATGGGGTTGCTTCAATTATACAAATTAGAATTTTGAAATATTTAATTGAATGAGAACACTATGAAAAGCATTTTTTTATGCTATATTGAATGAATCGGTGAAAAACACAAAAAATTCGTGGTTTGGCATTGCACAAGTCAGAAAACATTGTATACGATGGTTGTAGTAAAATGAAAGGCAATTTAAGTGTTGATAGTAAACAAAAGAGAGGAAAAAAAGGGAATGCTCAGTGTGATGTTTGCATGGTGAGCACAAAATATGGAATGTTTTGAGTGCATTTGAACAACATGGGCTCATCACAAACCATTAATGACCACTCTTTTGTCCCTCTCTTTGCAGACAAAGTTCCGCACCATCACAATTTGCAACAAACCCGTTTCCCATCTCTTGCAAATTTTCATGCACATCTCAATTTTCAAGTCAACAAATCAGAACTACTATTTTTTTTTTATCCTTTGTAGATAAGAAATATGGATTACACGTCTTTGCTTCTGATCATTAAGTGGCTTTATCTGCTTCTTTTAAAGATGAAAAGGAAAAAAGGGTTCGATGCTTTGTTTTTAGTTTCAATTTGACTCAGTGGAGGCATAAAGAAAATGGCTGAGCCAACGTTCACAAAATGTTCTCTTCCTCTTCGTCTATCCCACTAAAAATATCAATATCTTTTTAGCTTCAAATTTTAAAATAATAAATTTATGAGTTTTAACTTTAATTTATAGTTGAATTTGAAACAGTAAGTCCAAGAATTGAATATATTAGAAATGGAAAATTGTTGGAAAAGATGTGGACACCACATAGCGCGTCACACAAATAGATGATGCGTTGTGGCAATATGCAAGTCAAGTCATGAACCACGTTGCTTAACTCTAATAACCACCACCTTATCCAAACCAAGTACTTCACCGAGTAACCACCTATATTATTATTATTTTCCACTATTTTTCTTCTTCTTCTTCTTCCTCGTGTCTTAGTGTCAAAGGATCTAAATTGAAACTACTAAGAAAATACGTTCCTACGTGTCACTTTTTCCTTCTTCCCAATCTTTCCAGATATTCGTGGACCCATTCACAAGCCAAATGGCAAGATTATACAATTCTAGTACCTACTTCAAACCCCTTCCAAAATAATCTACGAATCCATGTTCGAATTGAATCCCTTGTTTCCCTTTCAAATCATTTTTTCAATGCCAAAAGTCATGTTTACGCGGACACACAAACCCTCCCCAATTTCCTTTCCGTAACGTTTTGTCCAATTCCTAAACCCTATTCGGTCAAGTTCAATTAAATTCGTAACCACATTTGTTACATTTTGTAATTTGCGAAAAAGAGTAAGCCAGCGCGAAAAAAAAGAGTTGGGGAATCGAGCACTGACTTTGCTGTTTAAGGCGAAGTATTGCATTGAATTTAAGTGAGGGTTTGGTGGGTTTTCTCTGTGTAATTTTAGGCAAACCGAAAATTGAGATAATATGAAAGCTTGGTGTAGTAGGACGGTGAGACCAGGTGCCACATACTTATAAGGAAGCGTCTGCCCAATTTTTCCATGAATTTCTCACACCCCCCACAAACACATCTTCTGAAAGATACTATCAGATTTTGGGACCTTACCAGAGTCCAAACTCTCCACATGCAAACAATTTTCCGAAACTACACATCCGAATAAAAATGCGGATAAACAAATAAAAAATTGTAATGGAATTGGAGCGATGCACGTCACAGCCACTGACTAAAGCCACACACAGGCATCTACATCCAGACATCTCCCAATTCATCTCCTTTACGAGTCTCTGGCATTGTCTCCACAACTCCGTGGACCAACACATTTCTGCCACGTGGTCCTTCCCCCATCCACTTCGATTTTACCTTCTTCGCCACCTCCTCCACCGTGTTATATGTTATGCTCTGTTCCCTTTCCCAACATTTAACATCTACCACCTCTCAACCATATACCCTCCCATTCCCCTTCACAACCACATGTTCCAATTAATATTCCCACGCAACACGACAATATATAACCACAAAATCAACTCCTTCCATGTCCTAATAATTACAATAATCAATTAAAACCCAACACCTCCTCTCACCCCCCAACTTGTATTATAATCATAAAACAATAATGTCACCCCTCATCTCTGCTTCCATCTAAAAGTAAAACAAAAATTACCTTTTACATTAATTAAGTAGATGTTGTGGAAAAATATTTAGATTAATTTTGGTGTTATTATATTGTGGTTGATGAAGATGGAAGAAAAAGATTAATGTAAAAAGTGGTGGAGTGACAAGTGGAATGGAAATTGAATGATGAAGTGGTGTGGATAAGGATAAAAAAACCAATCCATCTCCATAAGAAAAGAACAGTGTCCAGTGCTTCATTCCCACAATCCTTCGTTTACGTCAAAAACATTACCGCCCAAAACTTTCAGATGTCCATCTCAACGTCACCACCGCTTTTTCTTAATTATCCACTTTCATAAATGCCACGCTGTACAACAACCAAACCTTTTTTTACAGACACCGAATGTTATGTTGTGTTAATAGAACTAACAAACGTCCAAACACCAACCCACTGCGTTGCTTATATATACCCCCACAGGCAATTCACGTACAAACGTCAATCACACAACTTTAGAGTTCCAACTCAAACAGACGGAGAAAAATTAAATTATGACTTCTTGGCTGAGAGGCAGGTGCGTCGGGAAGGGCGCGTTTGGAGTTGTCAACGCGGCGGTTTCCAGAGCTGATGGTCGGGTATTCGCGGTGAAGTCCGTCGACCGTGGATTGGGGCACCCTCGTCGGCTGGAGGCGTTGGAGAACGAGATTGAGATTTTGAAACGCGTGGCGTCGCCACACGTGGTCGCTTATCTCGGCGACGACGTCACGTTCGAGCACGGCGGAACGGCGTCGTTCAGGAACCTTCATCTTGAGTACATGCCAGGTGGCACCGTCGCTGATCTGGACCGCGCTGACGTGGACGAGAGTTTGGTGAGGCGCTACGCGTGGTGCCTAGTGAGCGCACTGCGTGACGTCCACGCGCGCGGCTTCGTTCACTGCGACGTCAAGGGGAGGAACGTGCTCCTCTCCGGCAACCGTGCGGCCGCGAAACTCGCCGACTTCGGCTCGACAGTGGAAGTCGAAGTCCCGCAGGATTTGTTGCCCCGCGGGAGTCCGATGTGGATGGCGCCGGAGGTGGTGCGCCGGGAGCGGCAGGGGCCGGAGTCAGATGTGTGGTCGCTGGGTTGCACGGTGATCGAGATTGTCAACGGGAAACCGCCGTGGGAGGATCACGGTGTGGACACGCTGAGTCGAATCGGTTACTCGGACGAATTGCCGGAGTTTCCAAGCAAACTGTCAGAGCTAGGGAAGGATTTTCTAGAGAAGTGTCTGAGAAGAGAATGGAGAGAGCGGTGGAGCTGCGATCAGCTGCTGCAGCATCCATTTTTGCTTCCCTACGCCGTAGTTGAATCGTCGCCTCGTTGCGTTCTGGACTGGGTTGACTCGGAGTTCTCGGAGGCAGAACATAACGACCTTGAAGAAGAAGGAGGGTGGTTAGAATTTAACCGTGATGAAAATTCAGTTAAAAGTAGAATTAGTAAATTAGCAACAGAATCGAGGGTAAATTGGGAAACACAGGGTTGGGAAGCGGTGAGGGAAGTTGAGCTGAACGAAGAATCATGGTCATCGAGAACAACAGGTGAAACCGAAGAAGGGGTTAATTGGGAATTTAGCAATGTGGTGGGAGTAGGGAGTTGTGGGGAATGTTGGAACTGTGAAGGGGTAAATCGGGAAATAGAAGAGTTTGGTGAGGAGTGTAAGAGAGGTGGAGGTTGGGAAAGGGGAGTTTTGATAATTTACAGTTGTAAAACTTTGATACGACGTTATTTGTTGTTGTTAATATATTTAAATACATTATGGTTTTTGATCATTTATGGTGTTTACCTGTGTTTATTGGAAAAGTGTGTAATGCAATTGAGAGAGACAATAAATTGGGTGGAATGTATAAGAAATTGATTAGGTTGGGTGGTGTGAACTGTGAAGAGGGGAATGATGGTCACAGTTGGACACATGACGGAAATGATATGGGAGATCTGAACTGAGATGGGGATTTCAGATGTTAAATTCAAAATGAAAACCAAGAAAAGGTTAAGCTAAGCAAAATAAAATTAGCTCATTAGATGATCATATAATCAGACCATTGATTAAGTGTGCAAATCAGACTAAATTTCGTAAATTAATTCTTTTAAAACATGCCAAGAGAGACCTTGCACTACCAAGTACAATCTTTCAAAATCTTATTCACTTTTTACTTCTCTTTTTTTTCAAGCTCAAAATCTTATCCACTTTAAAATTATTTTAAATAATGATTAGATAAAATTTAATTATTAAAACTTAAAATACCAATAGTTGATGTTTTAGTAAAAATATTAAAAACAAGAAGTTAAGAGAAACATGGTCTTGCAGAGAGAATATTTCTAAGGATTTATTAGTTGGATTACCTAGACTGATTGAATAAAATGTTGTTTTTGGTGAAGTTTATGTAAGTATAAACATAATTATATGTGAAGCTCTGTAGAGAGGAAAAATGTAGAATCTCTTTGTGTTGATATCCAGATACAAAGTCAATGTTAATAGGATTATAACTCTTACATCTTAATTAGAGAAAACAACTTTTGGAGTTTGTAATTGAGGATAATGTATTTTTAAGGATGCCTTCTACATGTCCAAGAACTTTTCTTCTAAATTCAATGAGCTATATCAGATTTTGTCAATGATTGGTCCAATGACTTATGAGATTGATTTACCTCTTCATTTAGTCAAGATAGGGTGTTTCACGTCTCTCTCAGCTTAGAAATATATGTTTGATTATACAATGTGTTTCTCTTATTATTGAGGTAGGTCAATTATGATAAATGACTACCAAATCAAACAACTCATAAGGAAAAACATTTAGTCTTATGAGAGTGTTGTGGAATGTTAGGACATGTGATGTGCTGTGGAATGTTAGAACATGTGATTCTATGTGGAAGTTAGAAGAAAATATGAGGAAATCATATATTTATTACTTTTTTGATAACTAAATTTTTTACGACAAAGTTTTTTTTATGTTAGAAAGAATATAAGGACCTTGAAAATAGTTAAAAGTAACGGTGATTTTTAAAAGATGACACTTAATTATTTTATTATTTAAATATTTGACTATAAAAGAATTATAAAAAAATTACAAGGGTTAAAATTATTTTATTTTATTTGTGGATGATATGTATGGATATGGTCATTTATAAGGAGATTTGTCATAACTTATGTTTTAGTATAGGTTTAATACCTATTTTGTCTTCACTTTTTCTCGATTATGTCAATTAGGTGTCTGGTCTAAAAAAGTGTCTAGTTGGTCTTTGGAGTATTCCTTCTCTCTCCTCGTTCTCCAAGCCGAGCGATCTGGTACCTGTCAAAGGCACTCCGACGCTCAAGTCAGTAATATGACCGAGCGGTTTGTAATGCATATATATATTGCATCATAAGCAATCTGTCCCGAAATCATACCTGAGACCCATATTTATACTGATTGTTATGAGCTTTTACCTGTTGTGGGCTTGATGATGGCCTAATCATATCTTAATCTTCATTAGGGGCTTTAATGAGTCATTAGTGCTTAACCGTATCGTCGACCTAATGATGGTTAGTAGGGTGGTCGGCCAAGGTTGTTGCCTAGATGGGCGACCTTGGGAAGACTGTTCGGTTTATGAATGGTCGGTTCTAGGACGACCTTAAAGAAGTCTTCCGTGAGGGATCAGTCCTGGGGGAGCCACCCGGTCAACCTTGGAAGAGTCGACCTTATTGAACCGCTCGGTCGACCTTGGGAGAGTCGCTTTGGGGAGCCGTTCATCATTTAGTTGGTCTCTGGGAGTGACGCTCGGTTTATGGGTCGGGAGGACCGTATGGTACATAAGCTCCCCAAGCTCAAGCATAATTTTATTATGCGAAGGGGTTTTGTCCATGGCCTTCTTGGAAAAGACGGGTTCTCTGCTTGGACATCGCTTCTAAGTCGCCTCTGTTAGGAGGCCGAGTACTGAGGTCTGAAGGCCGAAATATGGTCGATCGGTTGACCCCTTTGTAGAGGTCGAAAAGCATGAGGCAACGAGAGGCCGAGGGCCTGAGGCCAATGAATGACCGACATTGAATAGATTGTTAAATCTTGCTAAGAGTTTGAGGCTAAATGGTGGAGGTCTGGAACGGCTGACTGTTCGAGGCTGGACGACCAGATTTGTGATGCCAAATTTGGCTAAGTTTCAATGAGGCCAAAGACGACCTTGAAGACGAGACCCATGGTAAGGCCGGACGAGTGAGGTAATGGACGACCTTGAAGTTGAAGCCTAAGGTAAGGCCGGGAGCCAGGGCCTTTGGAGGTCGAACGGGTGAGGCCTTTATAAGCGGAACGGGTGAGGCCTTTTGGAGGCTGAGAGGTGGAGGCCCTGGGAGGCCGAGATGACGAGGCCTTTGGAGGCCAAGCTGAGGCCGAACGGTTTGAGGCCTCTGGAGGCCGAACGGTTTGAGGCCCTGAGAGGCCGAGAGGTTTAGGCCTTTGAAGGCCACGGTGAGGCTGTCTGGCGTCGGGCAGCAGTGGTTTAGTAAAGAACTCGTCGTTCACTGCCTGACCAAGCTGACAGGAGTGAAACTCCGTTCATCAACTTGGGATTTGTCTAGAGTCGGCCAGCAGTGGTTCAGTAAAGAACTCGTTGTTCACTGCCCGACCAAGCTAACAGGAGTATCAGCATGGGCTTTGTTTTGAGTCGAGCAATAGTGGTTCAGTAAAGAACTCACTGTTCACGGCCCGACCAAGCTAACAAGAGTGAAACTCCGTTCATTAACTTGGGCTTTGTTTGGAGTCGGGCAGCAGTGGTTCAGTAAAGAACTCGTCGTTCACTGGCCGGCCAAGCTGACAAGAGTGAAACTGCGTTCATCAACTTGGGCTTTGTCCGGAGTCGAGCAACAGTGGTTCAGTAAAGAACTCGTCGTTCACTGCCCGGCCAAGCTGACAAGAATGAAACTGCGTTCATCAACTTGGACTTTGTCCGGAGTCGGGCAACAATGGTTCAGTAAAGAACTCGCCATTCATTGCCCGGCCAAACTTACAAGAGTGAAACTCCGTTCACCAACTTGGGCTTTGTCTAGAGTCGGGCAGCAGTGGTTCAATAAAGAACTCGTTGTTCACTGTCCGACCAAGCTGACAGGAGTGAAACTCCGTTCATCAACTTGGGCTTTGTCTGGAGTCGGACAGCAGTGGTTCAGTAAAGAACTCGCCGTTCACTACCCGACCAAGTTGACAAGAGTGAAACTCCGTTCACCAACTTGGGCTTTGTTTGGAGTTGGGCAGTAGTGGTTCAGTAAAGAACTCGTCGTTCAGTGCCTGGCCAAGCTGACAGGAGTGAAACTCCATTCATCAACTTGGGCTTTGTGTGGTCGTTGTCGGATGACGATTGTACTAGAGACCGTATGACCAAACAATATGACGTCGATGCCAATTTTCCCTATGTACCTGGTGGTCTTGTTTAAGGACGTACCTGATTAGTATGGCCGAATGATAGATGCCTCTGGAGGCCAAGTCTCTGAGGCTAGAATTGGCCGAGAAGTTGAAGCCTTTGGAGGCCGAATTGTTGGTTGAATATCTGCGAAGCCTGAAAATTTGATGCCAAATTTGGCTAAGTGCCTGCAATGCTAGATTATGGAATTACCTAAGACTAAGGTATGGCCGAGCGGTTGAATCCGAATGGCTAATCACAAAATCTTGGGCCTAATGACCGAACATACTAGGCCAAGCGATCGAATGATGAAGACTGAATGGCCGTGCGAACGAAGCTAATCGGCAGAACGGTCGAGACCAATTTGTTGTGTTGACGAGGTGATAACAGTTGAAAAACTGTTATTTTCATGCTTAAAATTGATACTAAAAGCAACCTTTGGACTTAGAAACTAGCTTGAAATCATGCCTTTTATCCATATTTTCAGAAATAAGAGAGCTGGACAGGTTTATGCTTGATTTAAGTGTTTTTGTGCAGGTTTTGAGGTGAATTTGGTGAAAGAAGTGAAGAAGGAGAGAGATGACATTAGAAAAGACAAGAAAGAGTGCAAAAGTAGAAGCCGAAGGCACCGCTCAGCGGCAATTTACCGCTGAGCGGCACTCAGGAGGTTGCGGGAGTCACGCTGAGGGGCAAAATGGCCGCTGAGGGGAAGAAACGAGTCACGCAACCACCGCTGAGCGGTATTTACCGCTGAGCGGCACTTTTATGGACTTGGGCTTTTGTAATCTTTTGTAATTCTAGAATAGTATATAAGGACTTGCACGTCCTAGAGTTAGTATCTTTGGCAGAAACGAGGCAAACACTCTCTCTTCCACCCCTTTGAAGGAGGATCTTGGATGCTCAGGCTACCTCTTCACCTTTATTGGGTTTATTCTTTCATACTTTCATTGTAATTCATCTAGGTTCACCATGAATATGGTGAACTAAACCTTGTATGTTTGTTGGGGAATCAATGTAATCTCTTGAAGCTCTCATATATGGAATCTGTTGCTTACATCTTTTAATTAAGACTTATGCTTTCTTTCATCATTAGTTAGGGATTTTCCTCTTTGCTCAATGCTTGCATAGTTTAACTCATTCCATGCATGATTATTGGTTTTGTCGATACGGGCACGTACGGGGAAGTCTAGATCCGGGGAATTTCTCCCAATATTATACTGACAATATTATATTGGTTGTCGTTAAGCTCCTGCACTCATGAACTAATCATTAGGAATGCTAGGAATTGTATGAACTCGTGATTAGGGAGAAGCCATCTAGAATGGTACATTAGAGAGTGGCATTAACAATGATGACTTGAATGTTGAATTCCTAAAATATATGAGAGTGGATGAGATGAAATTGACCCCCAACAACATATTCATTCATATAATTCATTGAAAGTGTTTATCTTTTGTCTTTGCCATTGATCAAAATTCATGCATACATGTTTATTTTCTGTCTTGCATATTAAATTCCAAATATTTCGTTCTTAAGTCTTAGCTAATCAACAAACCACACAACTAAACTAGGCCGTGAGTCCTTTGGGAAGAACGATACTTGGTCTTACCAAGTTTATTACTTGAACGATTCGGTCATACTTGCCGATTGTGAAACAAGTTTGTGACATCATATTTTGGTGCTTACAAATTTGTCCATCAAGTTTTTGGCGCCGTTGCCGGGGACTCGTGGTTTAACTGGTTAATTTGTGTGATTATTGATTATCTTTGACTTATGTTTTTTTTTTATTTTTAATTTAAATTTCGAATTTTTTTTATTTTATTTTATTTTTCTGTTTATATTTTTCAGTTTGTATTTTATTTGATTTGATTTTATTTTATTTTTTTGTTTTCTGTTTTTCTGTTTTCTGTTTTTATTTTCTGTTTTTTATTTTTCGGTTTTTATTTGATTTTATTTTATTTGATTAGATTAGATTTTATTTTATTTTATTTTATTTTCTGTTTGTATTTTATTTTATTTTATTTTATTTTTCTGTTTTTATTTTTCTGTTTTTATTTCCTATCTTCTTATCTTTTCAATTATATCCTTTGATTTTTTTTTCTCTATCTTTTTGTGCTAACAATTGTTTTTAGGGTTTTGTGCCTAATGTCTGCAGAATGCAATTTGGTCAAGAATTTAACTATATGGGCACTCAATTCCACCAAAGTAATCTCAACCATTGGTGGGAACCTCAATCAAGCATGGATCAAAGCCAATTTTGGCAAGCTGCTGGACAATTTGAGAACCAACCACAACAACAATGGCAGCAACAACCCTTTCTACCAGGAAGTTTGGATAGGTTGGAGGACACCCTTCAACGATTTTTGAAAAATTTCGACTCTACTCAAAAAAGCATTGAAGAATCATGTAAAAGAATGGAGATGCAACTTCGTTACATCAATCAGAGATTGAATGATGATGTTAATACTGAAGTTAACCTTAAGGAGGAAGGGCAAGTCATTATCACTGAAAGTGACAAGATTCTTGATGAGGAAAAATTAAAGGGAGATGAGGAAAGGGTAGAGAGAAAAGAGAAAGAAGAGTTGAGTGAGAAAGATAAAGATGAAGGAAAAAAAAAGAAGTGGTTGAGAGAGAAGAGAGAAAGAAAATTTGTGTGAAAATAAAGAAGTTGAGGAGAAAAAGAAAAGGGAAGAAAAAAATAAAAGAAAAGAAAAAGAGAAAATTTAGGGAGAGAAAAAGGAAGAAAAAGAAGATGAGAGGAAAGAAGAAGGAATCATATGAAAAATCACATCCTCATCTAAAGAAGAATCGTAGGAAGGAAAAGAAATTTAAGTGCTTTATGGAAATCTTCAAGAAATTGGAGATTAAAGTTCCTATGATTGAGACACTGCAACAGGTTCCTGGTTTGATCAAATTTCTGAAGAAGTTCAGTAGAAAGAAGAAAAAGAAGAAGGAACTTGAGCTTTATAGGGTCAAGCTAATGACGTTAAAGGAGCGCTTGCTGGGAGGCAACCCAGTGGATTTACAAACTTTTGATTTGTTTTGGTTTTATAACTTTTAATCTGTGAACATTATTCTGGACATTATTTTGTTGAATCTAGCATCTACTGAAGGATGCTAGGTGGTTAAGTATCTACTGAAGGATACTAGGTTTGTAACACCTACTGATGGGTGTTGGTGAGAAAATTGTGCACCTACTGATGGGTGCTGGTAAGTTTGAAACACCTACTGATGGGTGTTGGTGGATTTTGGGTCAGGCTCGTGACGTTAAACAAGCGCTACCTGGGAGGCAACCTAGTTGATTGATTGTTTCTGTTTGTTTTATTTTAGTTAGGATTTGCATAAGCATTTTTAACATTGAATTGCAGGGAACCCATGAGGGGCATGTAGGGAAGGCACGTAGGTTAAGAAAAGAAGGAGAGGAGCACTTCACGAAAGTGCCGCTGAGCGGCAATTACCGCTGAGCGGTACTATCGCAGTTGGGCTTAAGTTCCCCTTAGCGGAACCCGAGCCCATTAGGGTATTTTTAAACCCTAAGCTGCACAATTTTTCATTCTTTCAAGCTCTTCTCTGCACAAACACTTCCACACATCTTCTCTTAGGTTTTCCACATCTTTTCACTCTTCCCTCTTTAGAAAATCTCTCTTTCACTCACTTTTTCACTAGTGTGCCATCAAAGTTTGGGGTTGGAAGAGAGCAATCTAGTTTGGAAGCATTCTCATAGGATCTAGCATCTCCACCCAAGTAAGTAAAATGCATTTTGTTCATTCTAGGGTTCTTGAATTTGAATGTGATTGTCAAAGCATGAATATTTAGGGGTTTTGATTTCTATGCATGATTTGATTATATATTTGATGTTTGAACCGATTAAACTGCATGATTATGAACTGGAAAACTGAAAATTGCATTTGGGTGGAGTTAGGACAGTTTTAAAACGAGATTTTCAAAAATCTGCAGATCACCGCTGAGCGGCAGTTACCGCTGAGCGGCACTCTGCCAGATTTGATTTTTCTGGTTTGTTGCGTGTTGGTATGTGGCACTGGTGGCGCTGAGGGGAAATTCTGGCCCTCAGCGGTGGTTTAGCTTCGAAAGGAGTTGTGTTCTGTGTTATACTAATGATTAACATCATGTTCTGTGGTTTTGTATTTATGTCTGAATGCAGGAATGACATCCTCTTCAGGAAAGAGATTGAAAACCATGGCAACCAAGAGGAAGGAAAAGGAACCAAAGCAACCTCACTCTAGCAGGTTCCTCTCTAGGAAACATGAGAAGCACTTTAGGGTGGTTCAGGACAGGAGACTTCTAATGGAGAGAAAGGTTGGAATGATACCTAACTTTGCTCCTCAATTTGGAGAGCAAGTGTTAGGGAATGATTGGGGGAAGCTAGCCACTTATCCAACGCCTGCCAACATAGCTGTGGTGAAGGAATTCTACACCAATGCAAAGAAGATTGGTGATTATCCAGCTGAGAATTATTTGGGCTATGTCAGAGGCCATGCTATCAGGTATGATCCTGATTCCATCAACAACTTCCTGGATACTGTGTGGGCTGGTGAGCAATGCCAGTTTGCTCTTAGCATGGAGGAAGGTGCTGACTTTGAGGATGTTGAGAGAGTATTGTGCATACCTGGAGGACAATTTCAAAGGAATAGATCTGGCGCAGTGGTTAACATTAGGAGGACAGATTTGACTCCTCTTGTAAAGTATTGGATGTCATTTTCTCATACCAACATTCAGCCATGCTCACATGTGTCAGATATCACTCTCAGCAGGGCACTATTCATCTACTGTGCTATCAGAAATTTGAATGTTAATATTGGGCAGGTGATAGCTGATGAGATTAGTGTGTGTGCTAACACCTCAAACAACAAAGCACCACTGGGACATCCTTCTTTGATCACTCACCTTTGCAAGCAAGCTGGGGTGGACACTTCTGTTCCACCATTTGAGAGGCCAAGAAAAGCTATAGATGAGGCCTATTACAGACAGTACTGTGGAGGTGAGGAGGCAGCTCAGCCAGTTCCACCACGCCAGGCTCGTAGAGAGAGAGGGCCAACACAGAGCCGGACATCTGCTGATACACATGAAGCAGAACCATTCCAGATGAGGGACATGTATATGTCTCTTATAGGTGCTCAGTTGCAGTCCATCCACAGAGGGCAGGTGGCCACAGCTGAGATGATAGTGGGGATGTATGATACCCCTCCAGCACACAAGTGGACTATGGATGAATTCCATAATGTGGTAGCTTGGCCAGAAGAACCATTGCATGGAGGAGCTGAAGCAGCTGAAGCTTCAGCAAGAGATATGGAAGAAGATGAAGCTGAGGAGGAGGATGCATTTGATGATGATGATGATGAAGAGGAAGAGGAAGATACAGAGGACAGCTCAGACTGATGAGGAGCTGAGATAGCATTTACTGATGAATGTTATCATATGATTATGCTTTTGTGGTTTATGTTTTCTGAACTTATTTGTTTTTGTTTTTAGATTAGGGTTTGATGTACTCTATTGAAAATCTGGTTTATTATGATGGTTTGCTATTAACTGTGATTGTTTGATGAGTAATGCTTGATGATGCTTATTGACTGATTGATGTTGAGATGATGTGCACATTAAATGCTTATACAGGTGATTCACAAGCTTTGTGAACAAATGCATGATATCATGATTGTGATTGTGAAATTAAGCCGGATGTGTATGTCAAATGTGAATGAGCTTATATGTGAGGTTTTGAGCTTCAGAGTTGTTATTGTTGAATGCTATTACTTTGAAAGCATGAATGATTTTGCCCAGGTTTTCTATGATTGAATTAATTGCTTGTTTTACATCATGTGATCAAGGCCGTGTTTTTAAAACCCTTTTTATTGGCCAAATACATAAAGTTAGCCCATTAAAAGAGAACACTTTGTGTTCTATCCTTTGAACCCTTAGCCTTGAATATACACTGAAAACCCTTGATTGAAAATCTTTACCTTGAGTTAAGTAGAAGATCTTGTGTGGTATTGTTAAATGTTCAAGTTTGGGGTTGTTGGGGAAACATGAAAAAGGAAAAGCATTGAGCTAAGAGCTAAAAAGTAAGAATATGAAAAGAATAAGAAAAAGAAAAGAAAAGAAAAAGAAGTAAAGCTCAATGCAAATGCAAATGCAAAAGCAAAAAGGCAAGTTGGGAATGAATAAGATGATTGTGTTGTTATGATTCTCTTAACTCAAGGACTTTGTGATCCAGAAAAACCAATTTTCTTGTTAGCCCAGCCACGTTATAAGCCATTGAAAAGTCCTTGTGATGATGCATGCTTGTGAATGTTTTTGATTGTGGTAAAATGAAAGGCAAAGTTGATTCATGTGACATTGTGATAGTAGAGTGAATGAGTGAAACACTTTACCTCTTATACACTTGTGTGTTGAGTGAAACACTTTACCTAGTGAGGAAATAGTCCATAAGTACATGAACATCCATGCTTAATTGATTGATCATTCATGAAAAATAGCATTTGTTGGAATCTAGATGACTTTGTGAAACACTAAAGCATGTGCACATCTTAATTGAACTCTTGGTCATAAGTTTGAGTGAAGTTGTTACTTATCTTGAAAAGAGAATTTTGAATGAGTGAACCATCATATGAATTGGTTGGAGATGGAGTTACATTTTGTTTGCTTGAGGACAAGCAAAGTTCTAAGTTTGGGGTTGTGATAACAGTTGAAAAACTGTTATTTTCATGCTTAAAATTGATACTAAAAGCAACCTTTGGACTTAGAAACTAGCTTGAAATCATGCCTTTTATCCATATTTTCAGAAATAAGAGAGCTGGACAGGTTTATGCTTGATTTAAGTGTTTTTGTGCAGGTTTTGAGGTGAATTTGGTGAAAGAAGTGAAGAAGGAGAGAGATGACATTAGAAAAGACAAGAAAGAGTGCAAAAGTAGAAGCCGAAGGCACCGCTCAGCGGCAATTTACCGCTGAGCGGCACTCAGGAGGTTGCGGGAGTCACGCTGAGGGGCAAAATGGCCGCTGAGGGGAAGAAACGAGTCACGCAACCACCGCTGAGCGGTATTTACCGCTGAGCGGCACTTTTATGGACTTGGGCTTTTGTAATCTTTTGTAATTCTAGAATAGTATATAAGGACTTGCACGTCCTAGAGTTAGTATCTTTGGCAGAAACGAGGCAAACACTCTCTCTTCCACCCCTTTGAAGGAGGATCTTGGATGCTCAGGCTACCTCTTCACCTTTATTGGGTTTATTCTTTCATACTTTCATTGTAATTCATCTAGGTTCACCATGAATATGGTGAACTAAACCTTGTATGTTTGTTGGGGAATCAATGTAATCTCTTGAAGCTCTCATATATGGAATCTGTTGCTTACATCTTTTAATTAAGACTTATGCTTTCTTTCATCATTAGTTAGGGATTTTCCTCTTTGCTCAATGCTTGCATAGTTTAACTCATTCCATGCATGATTATTGGTTTTGTCGATACGGGCACGTACGGGGAAGTCTAGATCCGGGGAATTTCTCCCAATATTATACTGACAATATTATATTGGTTGTCGTTAAGCTCCTGCACTCATGAACTAATCATTAGGAATGCTAGGAATTGTATGAACTCGTGATTAGGGAGAAGCCATCTAGAATGGTACATTAGAGAGTGGCATTAACAATGATGACTTGAATGTTGAATTCCTAAAATATATGAGAGTGGATGAGATGAAATTGACCCCCAACAACATATTCATTCATATAATTCATTGAAAGTGTTTATCTTTTGTCTTTGCCATTGATCAAAATTCATGCATACATGTTTATTTTCTGTCTTGCATATTAAATTCCAAATATTTCGTTCTTAAGTCTTAGCTAATCAACAAACCACACAACTAAACTAGGCCGTGAGTCCTTTGGGAAGAACGATACTTGGTCTTACCAAGTTTATTACTTGAACGATTCGGTCATACTTGCCGATTGTGAAACAAGTTTGTGACATCATATTTTGGTGCTTACAAATTTGTCCATCACGAGGCCGGGCGTTAGAGGCCGAACGGTCGGCAGAGTACCTATAAGGCCAGATTTGAGAGTACCTGAGACCATCGTAAGGCCGATCTGTCGATAGGTTGAGGCTGACCGACCGAGAGGTCGAGGTCGAAGGGCCGAAAGCTTGGCGATGAAGGGCCGAATGCTGGATGCCATATTTGGCTAAGTAGCTAAGGCCTTATGGCTGAATGGTTGAGGTCTAAGGCTTACCTTGAAGACCGATCGACCGAACAGTTGAGCACCAATTTGGCTAATAGCTTGAGGCCGAACGGTCGAAGCCCGAATGGCGGAGGGCCAAATGATAGATCTCGTCAGACCGAGAAGCTAAGATTGAGCCGAGGCCGAACGTTTGAGGCCATCAAAAGCCGAGGAGGCCGGAAGGGTGAGGCCCTTAGAGGCCGAATGCGTGAGGCCTCTGGACACAGAATGAGTGAGGCCTTTAGAGGCCAAGATGAGGCCTAACGGCTGGACGAACAAGGCGGGGAACCAAATGGTTAAAGAAGGGAGGCCGCGAAGCTGAATCGTCTTGGCCGAACGACTGAGGCATTAAGGTGTCCACGCCGAGGCCGAACAGCTTAGGCCTTAGGTGGCCCTATTGAGACCGAACGTCCGATGCCCGAAGGGTGGATGCCGAACGGTTGAGATTTTGTGTCCGAATGGCCGAGAGTTGAGACTGGACGCTGGGACCATGGAACGGTCGAATGGTTTAATCTAAAAAATCGAGCACATCACCTAAGTGGCCTTTCGGCCGAACAGGCTTGACTAAGTGGCCTTTCGGCCGAACAGGCTTGACTCAGTGGCCGAATGACTTAGCCAACGAGGTTGGGTAAAGGGAGCCGAGCGGAAGGGGTTGATAGGTTGGCGTTCTTTTGAAGCATCGCTCACGGGTTCTTGTGGCTACAGTGGGAGTAATAGCTCGGCCCCACGGTGGGCGCCAAAATTTTTTGGTCGGATCTGGTCTGACCCTGCTAAAACACTTGAGAGTTTGCCGAAGAACGGGCGGACGTTGCTGAATCCCACGAACTGAAGCAGACCGAGCGGCTTTGTCAATAGGGTGCACTAGAAGCTGGTGAAAACCGGACGGTTACCTCTTTGTTGAGGGCTGGACGCGCTGGGAAGGGCCGAATGGGCTCTCTCGTCTTCAAGTCCTGGTTGTAGTATTCGTTCTCTCTCCTCGTTCTCCAAGCCGGGCGGTCGGGTACCTGTTAAAGGCACTCCGACGCTTAGGTGAGTAATATGACCGAGCGGTCTGTAATGCATGTATATATTGCATCGTAAGTAATCTGTCCCAAAATCATACTTGGGACCTTTATTTATACTAGTTGTTATGGGCTTTTACCTGTTGTGGGCCTGATGATGGCCCAATTATATCTTAATCTCCATTAGGGGATTTAATGAGTCATTAGTGCTTAACCGTACCGTCGACCTAATGATGGTCAGTAGGGTGGTCGGCCAAGGTTGTTGGCTAGATGGGCGGCCTTGGGAAGACCGTTCGGTTTATGAATGATCGGCTCTGGGACAACCTTAAAGGAGTCTGCCGTGGGGGGCCGGTCCTAGGGGAGCCACCCGGTCAACCTTGGAAGAGTCGGCCTCATGGAATCGCTTGGTCGACCTTGGGAGATTCGCTTTGGGGAGCCGTTCAGCGTTCAGTCGATCTCTGGGAGTGACGCTCGATTTATGGGTCAGGAGGACCGTATGGTACAATAAATTTTTCTCTCTTATAGGTATTAACCATCAAACCACTTGTAATGAAACCCCTCAACAAAATGGCATTGTTGAGCGAAACCATCAAGATTATTAAATGTCACTCGCTCCCTCCTATTTCAAGCTAATTTGCTTACTATATTATGGTGCTTTGCTGCTGAATATGCTACCCTATTAATAAACTGCATGCATACTCCTTTACTTAACAATGATACTCCATATGAAAAATTGAATGGTAAGCTTTATCATATATCTGTTTTACGTGTGTTTTGTTGTCTTTGCTATGCTTCCACCTTAACTGCTCACAGGAAGAAAACGGATGCAAGGGTTGTTCCTGGTGTTTTTCTTAGCTTCAAACAACACACAAAAGGTTATCAGTTTCTTAATTTACAAAATCATAAGATAGATACCTCTTGTAATGTGATGTTTCATGAAGATTGTTTTCCATATACTTCCTCTTACAATAATACTCATGATTCTAACTCTCTTTCACTACCTATTCCTCATAATTATCATCATAATTATGATAATGATAATTTACCTAATAATCGTGTTCCTATACCAACTCCTAATGATCCCATCACCAACATTGATGAGGACACCACAAACATCTAACATATTGTTGATCCCGACCTTACTAATTCCTTTAGTGATGATATATCCAATGTCCATGAACACAATGACATCATACGACGTTCAACTCGGTCCAAATGTCCTCCTACATACCTCATGGATTTCCAAACTAACAACATTACTAGATATCCTATTACTGATTTTATTTCTTACAACAAACTCTCTTCTGATTTCAGCCACACCATTCTATCTATTTCCTCCACAACTGAACCTCGCACCTATAAGGAAGCGTCTAAAATACCTAAGTGAACCCAAGCCATGCATGATGAACTCAAAGCTTTAGAAGACAATAAAACGTGGATCATTACTGACCTTCCTCCAGGAGAAACCGCTATTGGATGCTGCTGGATATACAAAATAAAACATAAATCTGATGGGACCATTGATAGATTCAAAGCCCGCCTTGTTGCTAAAGGCTACACTCAGCTTGAAGGTCTTGACTACTTTGAAACTTTTGCACCGGTTGCCAAATTAACTACCTTACGTTTTCTCCTTGCCATTGCTGCCTCTAACCAATGGATCTTAAAGCAACTTGATGTCAACAATGCGTTTTTTCATGGAGACTTAGATGAAGAAGTTTACATGCAACCTCCTCTTGGCCTTCCTACTCACAAGCCAAATCAAGTTTCCAAACTTCAAAGATCTTTGTACGAGATGAAACAAGCTGGTCGACAATGGTATGACAAACTTTCTACTTTTCTCTTATCAAATAATTACATACGTTCTAATGTTGATCACTCTCTTTTTCTGAAACATGATACCTGTTATACTAGTGTCATCTTAATCTACGTGGATAACATTGTTCTTTTGGGAAACAACCCTACCGAAATACAACACATCACCACTTCTCTTGATAATCTCTTCCATATCAAAAACTTGGGTGATCTCACTTACTTTCTCAATTTGAAAGTTGCCCGGAATAGTTCAAGTATTCATCTCTGTTAAAGGAAGAAATATCAACTAGATCTAGTGGTATTGTCCCACTTATAATATGCATCATATCAAAGATATATATATGAAGATGTGGGAACAGTGGAAGGGCACAAAGGTACTCAAGGCCTTCTTTTTTATCATGTTTATGGTAAAGTCTTTTTTAATTTGTCATAATATACAAAGAAATCACAAAAATATATTGTTTTGTATCAGGAACTATGTATCAAAGAGCCATATAATTTTAAGTTAGTTGCAGTTAAGAAGCCTTCAAAAACATTAAAAAAAGTATGTTATTTTTCTAACTTGTGTTAAAGTAAGGATGATGTGAGTGAAAATGCCTTGTAGCTTTTAAACTTTTGAAAATATTTTATTAATTATATTTTTCATTTTTTTTTCTTTTGTGATTTCCAATTTTTCATTTTGCATGTTGCAATGTCTGCTCTAGGATTTAAATTAGGTTCGGTCCGTTCTTCCATTTGATATAGTGTCACTCTTCCATTTTGTTTGTAAGACTAGTCACAAATTTAGAAATTGACATTTCATCAGCAGCATGTAGTGGAAGAAGATTTTTAAGAAGAAGCTGAAGCCATTTTTAAAGAAACCAGTTGTCTTGTCTTTGCTACTCCCTTCAACTTTAGTATATAGAAGAAGAAAGGTAGGAGACAAAACCTCTATGCAATTTATAGGGTTTTTTTATTGCCAACGGTATTCAGCTTTTCAATATATATATACCATCTTTTCTTTCATTGAAAACTGTATTTTTTCTGAACCAATAAAAGAACAACCAATTTACTGCTGTGTTTGTACGTTTTTATAATAAAAAATTGAATGTGCAGATTCACATTACTTCCTTCTATAAAGTAATATGATTCTCGTAAATGTAAAACTGGAAGAAGATCAACAATTTATTATCATCTCATCAATGAGCGAAAAAGAAAATGATGAACAAGTAAGGTAAATGACTAACGTACCTTTAATCTATTATGCCATAAATAAGAAATATTTTTCACCAAAGTTTTATGGTGATAAATTATTATAAAATTAATATGAAAATTAAATATTATACATATAAATATTTTTTCTGTTTCTCAAATTCATGTATTATAGTATTAAACTATTAAAGAATTATTATATAATTAATAAAATAAAACCATCGACAAAACAAAGAAAATAAAAGTTTTTATCATAGTTATACAAAAATAATTATAAATAAAATAAGTTTGTAGTTTCATTATAAAACGCTGATAGAAAAATTCATTTTTCTACTTGCTAACTTAATTTAATTTTTGTATTGATACTGTTTCTTTATTACACGCATAATAGCTTAATTAAATTAATATATTAGAGTTTTAATTTAAAATAATTTTATTCAATTTTCTATGCGTATATGTATTCACTTTTAAACAATTGATGTAAGTACATAGGTCTAACCAATTAATACGTGAAGGATATAATAATATTTTGAGTGATTCTTTCTACTACTCACTGCCTTCATCCTGCATCCCCAATTTTACTTTTTTATCTTTCATTAACAAAAAGTCAAAAATTAATACCGCACTTCAAAGTGCGTTTTAATTAATTTTTTCCTAACCGCACTTCGAAGTGCGTTTTCTATCTATTTAATTGTTTCCTAACCGCACTTTGAAGTGAGTTTCCTATTTTAATTAATTGTTTCCTAACCGCACTTCGAAGTGCGTTTTAATTAATTGTTGCACTTTAAATCCAAAATAATATTTAACATTACATATAATAATTATTATTTAATTCAATAAACAATTTAATAATTATTTCAATTTCATAAAAAATTAAAAAACTTAAATAAAATTAAATACATAATAAATAATATATTAAGAAAATAATAATATGTTGAAAAATAACAAATTCAACAAAATTTAACAAACAAATAAAATAATTCAAAATATATTAAAACAAAACATTTTATTTAACAACTAACATAAAAAACTAAATTTATTATACTAACCTAATAAAAATAAAACCTAATAAAATAAATATATACTAACCTAATAAAAAAATTAAAAAACTAAACCCTAAAAATCTAACGCACTTCGAAGTACGGTTTGTCTCAGCCGCATATCGAAATGCGGTGGGATCTCCGTGCTTTACGCATTTTGAACTGCGGTGGTGGGTTTGTGCTTTCCGCAGATCGAACTGCGGTTTCTCTGTGAAGAGTATCATTGGAATTAAAATATGTTTTGGAGGTGCAGGAGGAAGTTGCCGCAGTTTGAAATGCGGTTTCTCTGTGAAGGGTATCATTGGAATTAAAATATGTTTTGGAGGTGCAGGAGAAAGACCGTGAGGTGGAGGGAGAATCACTCTAATATATTTTTGAGTCACTTTATAGAAAATCATTATTTGGTAGGATACATATTGCATATACGTATGAACTGTGTGTAAATCTCATAAAAAGAGCCTTTGAACAGAAGAAGAAACACTGCCCTTAGTAAGTGATATATATCTTTCGCACCCTACTGCATTTGGTGGAAAGGAGTGTTGCTCCCTCCACCACCACACACAGTTCTCCCTTCACCTTCCCATTTCTCTTTTATCCTTCTGTAAATTTTTAAATTTTATTTTTACCTTCACCAACATTCAATCATTTGATTAAATCTGCACCCCCACACCACCACTTTCACGGAAATCAAATTGTTTTTCATTTTCTTCTCCCCAACATGATTCTTCTTTGTTGTGATGTATGTACGTTCCACGAGCCTCCTTGACTCTCTCTCTCTCTCCCTCTCTTTCTCTTTAGTATTCTCTCACTCACCGTCCATGGCTCCTGCTATTGCATACTGGTCTGTATAGTCTAACCCCTTATCACTCTCTTTTACTACATGGAAATGAAAAGCTTGAGCCAGTAATCACTATTCTCCTATCGTTTCAATTACTGGGTATCTTTCAAACCTCACTTTAGTCCTCAATCTTACAGGGCCGCCAATGTCACTTCTGAAATTTCCCTTCCACACCTTGAGTTTTCGCTTGCTTTTTCAGCTCCTGTGAAAATTTTGATTTTCGAATAGGTGGATGGTTGTGCGTGAAGAAAATAAAGTGAGTAAAATGAAAAGAAGAATGAGGGACAGTGGAAGAACATATGGGAGCCAAAGGATGAGGAACTGTTAGCGTACATATGTGTGTGTGGTAGCGAAACAAAGAGTTAGAATGAGAGGAGTACTGGAAGAGTGGATTTTTCTTCTAGTTGGTAGTGAAAAAACGGATGTGGAGAGAAAGAGAGAAAGTGAGAAAGTGAGAGTGGGGAATGGGGGTGGAGCTGCGGTTGTTCTGTGAATGAAAATGAGAGGGAAGTGTAGGGGTTTTGACATAAAAGTAAAAAATAATGTTAAAAGTTAAAAGGATAATTTTGAAATTAAAAAAAGTGAGGAAATAAAAAAAAATTGAAGAAGTCAATATTACGTGGTGGTGGAGGGAGCAACACTCGGTGGAAAGATATACAATTCCTTATGTTATTGTTTCTTTTCTTTCATACGATTTATAGATTTATGAATCGCTGACTAATGTTCTTCAACAGATAGATGAATTAGAAACTACTATAAATATATTTTTAATAAATTATGAAATAGTTAGATTCTAAAGTAATTAAAAGAATATAATCTATCAGACAATTTTTTCTTAATTTTTTAAAACACTTGAGAAAATACGAAACTTATCACTTGAAGGAAACGTAACTTTGTTTTTAATCATAATATATTTGAATACAAGGTGAAATAAATAACACTGGACAGAATTTGTTTTAAGACAAAATAATTTATTTTGTATCTATTTTTTTTTCCCTTCAACTAAACATATTGATATTATCTATATTTATTATATCCTTGGAAACTTAAAACGAAATAAAGACCTATATTCAAGAAGATAAATTTTATTTAAGGAAAAAAACAAAAACACAGAAGAAGAAGAAAAATCAGCTACTGCAATATTTATGCTGTGTTCACATAAGCTAAAAATACTGTTTAGGAGAAATTGCGAGCGACGATTTACGAAATTTTTTTGTTCGTTTGTATGGATTTGCGAAGATGAAAATGTGGTGATTTGCGAGAGATAAGGTTAATTTACCTATCTCACTATGTTGCGAAGATTTGCGAAGATATATATACAAATGTCATATCTATCCTCAATTATATCTAAAATACCAGACACCGCTATTATTTAGTTGTTGATCAAACTCCAATTGCTGAGAAGTAAACATGGAGATTCTGGTGACGGCTTTGTTCGTGGAACTTAGCAAGAGAGAGTTCTTGAAGCTTCCGCCGATTTCCACAAGATCGTTCCGGATTTCGATCAGAACCTCTGAGGAAGAGGAGGAGGGATCAGCGGAGGAAGAAGAAGAAGTAAAAGACGAGGACGGTGGCGAAACGAGGAAGTTGGTCACGCCGTAGAAAATATGCGATATGTCTTCCTTAACACCGTGGCGATCGACGACGGGAAACGATGGATAAAAGGATTAGATAAAGGTGCGGTCGTTGAGCTGAGAAGATTCCGAATGAGGGTGGTTGGACTTGAAGAACCAAGACACTTTTTTTAACTTTTGGATTTGGTAGGGTGCGTTCTTTCTAGATAATTTGTTTTGGATTCAAAAGAAATAGTTGAGTTCAAAATATTTATCTATAAAATAGCGTTATAATATTGGAGTAGAAATGCTTAAATATATAAATTATTTTATATTAAAAATCACAATAAATTAATTAATTACTAATATTTAAGTTATCTAATATCCTAGATAAATATTTTAATGTGTAAATTATATTTTTATTTATCATCAATAGTTAATATTGTCATCTAATTCTTTTAAATTTTTACATGTAAAAATAATATATTTTAGGGTTAAATATGTTTTTAGTCCCTAAACTATTGTCCGTTTCTGGTTTTCGTTCCTCTTTCAAAATAAGGTACAATTTGGTCCTCATTCTTTTCGAAACTTTGGTTTTAGTCCTCGAAAACTAACATCGTTAAAAATGTGTTGATGTGTCTAACGTCTCTGTCCACGTGTAATTTCTTTTTTGCTGATGTGTGTCTAAATAAGGGTTGTTCCCAATGCAACGGTCCAAAGGCTTTTCTTTTCAAAATGGCCAAAATACAAATGGACAAAGATGCCCTAGTGAGTGATCCTAGCCAGAGCTCAGTCCCCACAATTCCTTCATTTTCCTCCAAAAAGTTCACTCAGAAAATAAAAAGAATGCCTTCCAGTTCAATATAACCCGTGTTGTGGGGTCCCCTAGTGCCTGTTGCTGCTGCTGCTACCTTTGCTTTGTGGAAGTGATTTTTTTTTGCCTTGCTTTGGTGCTATGAGAGGTACACTTGACATTGCATAACAGTTTTACCAATCCTAAACCCCGGAACTACTGTGAAAACAACTTGTGGATCTGATTACACTTCTGAATACAGGAAGATTTCATCATTCACACTTTCCATGTATACATCAGAGAATCTACACCCCTTCCCCACTTGAAAGATTGAAGCTTGGGGCTCCAAAGAGAAGGCCAAGCAATGTAGAAGCCACACGCTCTTGGCCATCTCAGCAAATGATGTGAAGAATGCAGTGTCTGGAAACTCTCCAACATTCACAAGGTTCCTTTGACTCATGTTACCAAAAAATGATGACTCCATCTTGGGATGAACCAGTTTCAAGTACTTCACCCTACAAAACTTTGCAAATGATGATCTTGGATTCTCAGCAAGGAAGTCCTTTGCCTTCATGGATTTCATCTCATTGAACCTCCCATAGGACCACTGCTGCCTCCTGCTTCTATCAGGGAGAGACTCTTTTGACACAGAAAAGTTTGGGAAGTGGAAAGCATCAAACATCTCTCTGCAAACAAATGCCTTAATTGCAAAACACTTGTGATCTTCTGCCAAATAAACCACATTCTGCTCAATGGCATTCACTGCAACATCAACATCCCAATATGCAGATCTCATCTCATCCACAATCACCCTCACGAAGTTGCGAATGGACCTAACCGCATGGCGAAGAACTATGATAAAATGGCTAGGACCTAACCGCATGCGCAGATGAACCACGAACCAAACCCAAAGAAAGAACAGCAACACCAACACGAACCCTAACTGATTTTGAGTACCAATTTCATTTCAGATTAAAGAGGAATCAATTCCATCCCCAGATCACTTAACACACATTAGAAAAAAGCAATTACACGTGGACAGAGACGTTAGACACATCAACATATTTTTAACGGTGTTAGTTTTCGAGGACTAAAACCAAAGTTTCGAAAAGAATGAGGACCAAATTGTACCTTATTTTGAAAGAGGGACGAAAACCAGAAACGGCCAATAGTTTAGGGACTAAAAACATATTTAACCCTATATTTTAAAATATTCTTGTTGAAAAAATAACACTGAAAATATTTTAAAAAATCTTTAAAGAATAACCTGTGCAATTTTTAAAAAAATTTTGAAATAACTTTTTTACATTTAAAACTTTTAATAATTAATTTTAATTTTTTATTCTTTATAAATATTTTTGCAATTAAATATAACATTAACAATTATCATTTTATATTACTTTAATAACTAGGGGTATTTTGGTAATCTTTACTTTATACCAATTAAATAATTTTTTTAAATCTATCACATTAATCCAATTCTATACTAATTTTCATTAACTTTACTTCCAAATTCACTCTCACTTACTCCAAATTCACTCAAATAAACAACAAAAAAATTTACCCTCAAATCTCCTCAAATCCATTTAATCACTCTCCCCAAATCATCTCCTCTAAATACCCTCAAGTAAACAGAGCCTTAAGTAGAACCACTGGCTTATCTGATGCAGCAGTTTTAGCTTTTTAATGAATCTTGTTTTTATTGAAAACTGTGTTTTTTTTTACTTTTATGATACAATGAGCTGAATTGGGACCATAGACTTTTTCTTGCTTTTACATATTTGGATAGAAATTTTTTCAATGACTGAACTAGAACCATGAAAAATTTCACGTTTTATAGTTGTATATTTTTTCATTTAACAAGTTAGATATAGACATGGTTGAAAACTCTTTGCTATTATCATCTATAATTTGAAATAATTATCTAAAATACTAATAAGATACGTTTATAGAATATTTTATAACCATACAACTAATAAGAAGATCATCAAATACTCTACAATGATGGACTATCTACCGATACCAAAAACTTTAGCCTAAGCGTCGCTACACACACATTGATATGACTATGTGAAACTGTTGTGTAATTCATTGGATGATGTGGTCTCTACAAATAATTGCAAAAAGTAATAAATTACATAAGAATAAAAACAACTGATGTGAGGAAAAACTAGAAGAAACCAAAAATATCTAGACCATGCTCTACAAAATAAAAACCAACCACTAGCTGCGAGGTTTGTAAATTTGTGAATATATCAACTATTTGTTGTTTGTTTCTTACGAGTTCCACTTCCATGCTTTCTTCCTTAACCTTTTCTTAGATAAAATGAAAACAAACATCAATATACTTGACTCTCTTATGATTTATTGTACTCTTTGTCAACTTAATTGTTAATCTATTGTCTACTCGGATCCAAACATTTTCTTCTTGCATCATCTCCAAATTTTGTAGTAGGTTTCAAAGCTAGATTGCATGTTAGACACTCTATGATACTGCCACAAATTCAGCTTCACACGTTGATAGTGTCACAATAAGTTATTTCTTTGAGAGTCAAGTAAATGTTGTATCTCTCATGAAGAAAACATAACTAGTTGTGATCTTTTGATCATCCACATCTCCATACCAATCAATGTCCGAGTGCCCACTAAGTCGATATATGTCCAACTTAGTATACATTAATCCAAAAGATAAAGTTCTCTTCACATACCTAAGTATTCGCTTTAGTGTTTTCCAATGAGAATATTTTGGCTCCTCCATAAAACGACTTGTAACTCTCACGCTCAACATAAGGTTAGGCCTTTCGTTTGTCAAGTACTTGAGACTCCCAATTAAGCTTCGATATCTACTTACATCAACACGATCCTTTGTTTTGATAACTTTGTTCCAAGTTCCATTGGAGTGGAAATTGGTTTGCACTTCATCATTTTTGCCTATGCGGTATATCCTCAGCATACATTCTTTGAGACACAAAGATCCCTTCCAAACTTTGGTCTACCTTCAAACCTAAGTATGTCATAATGTCCAAATCGGTCATTTCGAACTTCTTCAACTATCTTGGCTTTGCTTCCCATAAAAGTCAAATCATCTACATACAAGGGAACATATAACATACTTGTCACATGCTTATTCAGGTATAGAGTGTGTTCATATGTACGTTGCTCATAAGCACTTTTCTTGAAATAAGTGTTTATTCATTCATTCCAAGCTCACAAAGCTTGCTTTAAACCTTACAACACTTTCTTTAACCTGGAGGTTGTTCTACATAAACTTCCTCTTCCAGAAGTCAATTCAGAAATGCAGACTTTACATCCATCTGTTATATCTTCCAACCTTGTTGTGCTGCTAGTGAAAATAATAATTTAATTGTTTCCATCCTTGTTACTACAACAAATACCTCACCATAATGAATTCCTTTATATTGTTTGTAGCCCTTCATCACTAGTAAGGCTTTATTGTGCTTCACTTCTCCTTTTGCATTCATTTTCTTCTTGTATACCCACTTCACACTAATTGGTTAGGTTCTTGTGGGTAAATCTGTCAACTCCCACGTTTCCTTTTTTTCAATTGAGTTGATCTCTTCATCCTTGGCTTTCCTTCATCTTTCATCAAGCACAACTTCTTCAAACTTTACATCCTCTACACCAGTTAAGAGACATACTACATGTACCTCATTAGTCGAGTTATAAATATCATTTAGATTCCGAGATCTAGACCTAGGTTCATCTTCTTCTTTAGCATGCTTGTTCGCCGCTTCATCTATAATCTTTGGGCTTCAAATTGTATCTTTCAAGCTCTTGTTAGTCATTTCCAAGCTCTCCCCCTAGAGATTATGCTTTCAGAAAAATTTTCTTTCTAGTCAGCCCAACTCCATTCACTCTTTACATTCACTTGGACATCTGCAATTCACCAAATTTTTTCCTAAAATCAGGTTGTGCAACTTGTATGATTTTGCTTGTTCATCATAGCCAATGAGGACATATCTTTTTATTTCTCCTATAAGAAATACACCTAAGCCTTTCGATAAAAGTCATCTATGAATGAAATAAAGTATTTCTTACCATTGAATGAACTAAGAGAAATTGGTCCAGATACAGGGTGGTGTGTATTAGATTACGTCCCTCTTCTACCTTGAACATAACTAAGTTTGCAAACTTAGTTTTGGAATATTTTCCGAGCATATATTCTTCACAAAATTTCTTTCTCAAATTCTATATCTGGTAGTCTGAGTAATAGTTTCCTCCTTGACAACTAGGCTAGACTTCCAATATTAAGATATCCAAACCGAAAGGGCCACATCATAACTTCATCTTTCATGTCCAGCTTCAAACACCTCTCCTATAACATCTTCAACTCCAGTTTATACATCCGATTTTTCTTCATTTCTACTCGGGTCGTAAGACGAAAAATATAGTACTTGATACTTTATTAGAACTGAGTTACCTTTTTCCAACATCTTACCATGCTTAAAATATTGCCCTTCAGCTTAGGAACATAATAAATGTCCATGATTTATACAACTCTTCCATCCTTTTGTACATGTCGAATTTTTCCACATCCTTAAACATGCAATTCAATCAATCATAAAAATTTAGGCAAAATCATTCATGCTTTCAAGTAGATAGCAATCATTCACAGGAAATACTCTGGAGCTCAAACCCTCACATATAGGCTCACTCAATATTCCAAATATCCTAGACATACATCCTGCTTAGCATCATAATCACAATCACAAAATCATGCATCTATTTACATAGTTTGTGAACAACCACCTGTATATAAGCATGTATAGCACAATCTCAACATCATTAATCAAAGCATCATCAAGTAATACCCATCACATGCAAATCAATATCAAACCATCATGAGATATAAAGTTTCCAACCATGTACATTAAACCCTATACTACCAACAGAAGCAAATATAGTTCATTAATACAAAATAAAAGATAGAAAAATCTTGTTCTAGTGCAAATGGCATCCATCAGTAGACGTTATCTCATCTCCTCATCAACCCATGCTGTCATCTGAGTCATTCTCCTCTCCTTCTTCGACATCTTCAAAATCATCGTCCTCATGATCTTCCTCCATAGTTGGAGCTTCAGTTGCTCCAGCTCCGGTTCCTTCCTCTTGTTCCCCACAGTCTTGATCCTCTTTCCTGATGAGGAGGCCATCCCTACATCAAGTACAATTCACAAAACCCACAAGAAATATCATTGAATGTTAGTAGAACACAAAACTTCTTCCAAGGACACTGCTTATCATCGTTGAGGGAAAAACATGGTCCCTCAATGTCACTTGCACACAGAAAAATACAAAAATCCAGCAACAGAAGTCGCGCTCAACGGTAATTGGCGCTAAGCGGTGACATCGTTTTCTGCAAAACAACACTTAAATGCTCCTAATCTCCACCCACATGCAATTTTTCCAATTCCAGATCTCAATCATACATTTTAATCGATCTAAACATTGACTAATTCAACCAATTATGCACAAACATCAAAAGCCCTAAAAAAATCATGCTTAGACAATCATTCTCATACAAAATCATGCTCTCAAAACCCTAGAATGTAAAATGTATGGACTTACTTGGGTGGAGATACTCAATGATGCTCTATGAATGTGGAGGAATCAACCCAAAATAGTTGTGGTTTTACAAAACCCCAAACTTGGATGAAGAGGTGGTGCAAAATTTGTGGAGAAAGGGTTTTTGTGAAGAGGGGTGAAGGTAAAAGTGAAGAGAGTGCTCGGGAGAGTGCTTGGGAAGAATGGAGACTGAAAGTGATGACCAAAACGCACCCTAGGGTTTACAAAAAATACTTAATGAGCCAACCCACACTGAGCCCAATAATTTAAAAAGCAGAAACCCCTTCTGCAGATCCACTGCTTAGTGCCAGGTTACCGCTGAGCGGTATGGTGAACTTTTTTCTGTAGAAACCCACACTGAGCCCAATAATTTGACGGGTGAACTTTTTTAATAAAGATTTTTTTGGTTTTATAGACTTTTTTTTGTCCCAACCTATGTAGGTTCGGACCAAGTCCTATAATGTGGGCTTTGACAAGTCTAATAATGTGGGCTTTGACAAGTCTAGAAAGATATATTTGTTTAACCTAATATTTGTCTATTTATAACAATTTATATTGAGTAAAATTTGAGATTAAAGAAATAATTTAAAAGAAAATAATTATTTTTATAAATAATATTGCTTAGGTATTAAGAAGAAATGTTTGCATTAGTATGAATATATGAAATAACTTATTAACATGTCTATAAGTTATTTTTAATCTACTTCTTATATGTGATAACTTAGGTTGGGATAAATTTTGAAAAGTTCCATATAGTCTGAGTCATTGAAAGTACAACTTATTTCATATTTATAGGTCAACTTTACAAATGCTAATTTATTTTAAAATGAAAACTTGTAAGGTATTAAATAATGAGGTTTAAATAAATGACTTAACAATATATTATCTCTTCATGATAAATCATGAGGTTTAAAGAAATGTTTCTTTGTTTTTTTTTCATAAATACTATTATATTTGTAATAAGAAGTGTTAAATTTATATTATAAATACAAAACTTTAGTCTTATTTTATTGTATTATATATAAAGATTATTTTTCTTTAAGAAGTGTATGAACATTATATATAACATCTTGACCTAAAAACTAAAACCAACTTATTTTCACATTGTTAATAAAGACTCTCGCACATCTCAACATCAAATAGAAGATAAGTTAGGTTGACGAGTCAATATTTTATTCACTTCACTTAGTTTAGTGTGCTAGAATTAATCAGGGAATTGTGCTTAAATGTCCGGTATTTTTCCGTTTTTGCCAATTGTGCTTAATTTCATCAGAAATTCTTATTTTAATTAATTTGAATTATCTGAGGCTATTATTTGCATTATTGATTTCAGGGAAAGTTTTGGAAATATAATTTGGGACATTTGAAGGTTAAATGATAAATGTGTGCTTGGAAAGAAGAGAGGCCCACAAGAAAAGGAGCTGGCTTTGAAGAAGCTTCACATATTCAAGCAAGGCAGCCACCAAGAGAAGGGATGTAGAGGCCCTGACTTCATTTGGAAAAGGAAGCTCACGACCCAATTGAAGAGGTCCAGCACATCCAGGGGTGTCCAAAGAAGAAGCATTTTCACGCATCCAGCAAATTAAAGCAGCCCACATTGAATCACGGGACAGAGCTTGGACGTGTTGGAGCTGCCACCTAAGAAAAGAGAATTTGATTCTCAATTGAAAAAGAAGAAGCGGAGCAGCAGAAGCCCTTTAGAAAGCACACGCACACGGCCTGATCCAACTTGGGAGACGGTCCAACAAAGAGAAATGGTGTGACGGGTTGCAAGTCCAGGATTCTCCAGGTGGCTTGGAAAGAAAGAGAGCATGCGGTGGCCCATGAGAACGTTCCAACCAAGGCATGGGTGCACACGGAAAAGTCCAGCTTGCTGGAGAGAGGCGTTGATGATGGTCACTCATTTCTTCAGTCCAGCAAGGCTTGGGAGCAGCTCGGTTTTGGCCAGGAAAAAATGCAGCAACACGGCCCATGAGCAAAACAGCAGCACGTCCAGAAGGGTTTTTATTCCAACAGCCTTGTCTTTGGGACATTACCATAAACTCGCTGTTTACTGAAGGACTATTACCGAAGGCCTTCTGGCATCGGTAAAAAACATATATCGAAGGATTATTACGATGGTCCTGTATGATGGTTTTTACCGAAGGCTTTTGCCCTTCGGTATTGGGAAGCAAATTTATCAAAGGCTTTTGGCCGTCGGTATAGGCATTCACTTAATGAAATCAGAATTTGGGATTTCCCTCTTCCACTCTCCCAAAATCCCTACGAAAGCAAGGTTCCCCTTTTCTGAGTTCCCTCTCCCCTCTCCCCTCTCCCCCCACCGTAATCCTACTCCGTCTCTCGTTTAGAGTTCGAACGCAACTTGAGGTCCTCAGATACCATTGTTTCTAAGTTGTCCATTACGGTTCCGCCATCACCATTGATCATTCTCGAGCTCCTTTCCATTGTCCAAAAGCGTGTGTGGTTGAAGGACGGAGCCATTGACGTGACACCTTCGATTGTGGACGGTGCTTCTCTTAGGATTTGTTCACGACGGTCCTTTGGCAGCGTGAGGAGGTACGTCGCGCCAGGTCAGTGGGTGGTGTCGCAGTTTTGAGCAGAGCTTCGAGTTGGCGAGGGAGGCTAATTCAGGGGCTGTCGCTGAGAAGGGCGTCACGAGATAGCTATCGGAGGTGCTACTACACCCAGGGTTATCGTTGTTGTAGAGGTAAGTTATTGCTTCGATCTATTGCATCAAATTATGTAGTTATATTGTATAGTTGTAGTTATATATCCGCTAGTGTATTTGCGTTTTGACAATATTACTGCAAAAAGTAGTTGATACTTCTTGTATGGTTTAGTGATAAATAGTTTGGGAAGAAAAAGTATAACAACAGTAGGAAATAAAATAAAATGGGCAGAGTATTTTGTTACCCATTCTAAAACTGTAGGATCAATGCCATCAACAAGCAGTTGAAGGCTCCAAATATCTTGCTTTAGTAGTGATTCTTCTTTGTCACTTGTGAAGGGGAAGGCCAAATTGCCCCAAATCCATAACATATGGACTGCATTAAGGGAGGACAATCTGCCTTGTGGATCAAGGGCCACAAGAATAACTGTCTTTGAGAAATTCTACACTTGTTTGATGTAATTACCTATTGATGGTTCAATGATGAAAGGATGACAAACACTGTACCATGGCATTAATGACTGTAAATACTCAAATTTCATTTTGTTCACCTCATCCCAGATGCCTTTGTCCACAACTAGGATCCAAACCATCTCATAGTGTGTGTCACCCCTCGCTCGTGCATCTTTGTACAAATTATGAAGTACCAGGATCTCTTCTTGTGAAAGATCAAGGTCTGATATGAGCAACAACACATGTTTCCTCCTTAGTACCTCCAGACTAACTTGTTTGTCAACAAATCAATCTTCTTAACCATGGTACCAAATGAGATTTATTAGCTTAAGGGCTACATGTTAATAAAAAAAAAAATCAAAGTACCCTTGATTTTGTAGTTCCATCCACAAGTGGAAGGATATCATCCTTTGCATATATCAATGCTCTGACAATTTTCATGTTGTCTATATGGACTGTCTTGAAAAGACGTATCAGATTATGGAATGCCTCTATATGTCTCTTGTCATCTGCACCAGGTTAAGGATATTCATTTGTTAGATGTGCCTCATTCCAGATCAATTTTATCCTTTTATATATTTAATGAAACTCTCAAACAACACATCAATTCAAAACCCTTTAAATTAGTCCATGGCTATATGAAATTATTTAATTTGCTGAGTATAACTGTAGCAACCTATATATTGGTAGCAAAGAACCAGTTGGCTCTTATGGTGCTCATGAATAGTAGTAACTTTATGACATGAAATTCTCAGCAATATCTGGCAGTTTCTTAAGATGGGCCACAAACTTGGCAAGAGTATTTTCAGCACTCAACTAAGCAACAAGCCAAAACTCTCCAAAAATAACAGCAAAAGTTGCTAATGTTAGTACAACTTTTGCATGCCATGCATAGCTAGACATGTAACCCAGCAATGCAGAATTTTCCTCTTGGCCAAGGCTATTCAAATATCACTTCTAAACTATCTTAGGGTGCTCTAGCAAGTTTCTTTTAGAGGATAGACACTAATTCTTACAACCCCTCAACTAGTTGGCTTGTGTCTCAAAATTGAACTAGATTCAACCAATAACAAGTGCATCACTATCTTGCCAAAAGTGTTTGGTGAAAGTCTTCAATGAACTCTGCTAGGAACTTAGACCATTATATCACTAATTATGCACTTAGGCCATTATATCACTAATTGAACTCTGCTAGGAAGTTTTAAACATCATTTTAGACTTGGTCAAACTATCACACAACATAGAAATGGTAGCATTCGAAATCTGACTTTGTTATGGCCAAAAATGTAGAAAAATCACTCCATCACAGCACTAAAACTGAGTTTATAAGATTCAATGGACTAGGCAATGTTAAAAGTGACTCTAGAATGTTCTTAGTTTTCAAATTCTGCATAATGCGTCATTTCTGGTTTAATGATATGCAATCTATTTCTGTCCATATTTTTTGCATCTAAAGCTTTGAACAAGTTTGTTTAATGATGTGAAACATGTTCCAAGTAGTGGCAACCTGTTTGGTTTAGTTGTCTACATCCAGTAAATGTTTCTGTTCACTGTTTCAATTTGGGTTTTTCACCGTGCTCACTTCATTGTCTGTGTCTTAGGTACTTAAAATTTCTTCTAGTTGATTCTCTGCAGTTATATCTAGTATATTAGGACTTCCTTGAGTCATTGATTGTACTGTCGAGTTTTGATTCCATTGATTTCTACATTCTGGTGCAAATTTTGTGTAAAAAGTGTTGCATATTTGGCTACAGCAAGGGTGTTTTTTTTAATCTGTCCATTTCAGTGCAGTTTAAAATTTTTTGCAAGTGTATTTTACCTTTTGAAACATGTATGCACTGTTCATTTGGTCAAATTTGAGCTCATATGCAAAATCACTTCCTAAACCATCAATTTTGCCTTAATTTGGAAGTGAACTAGTGAATTTTGAGTGCAATGTGTTTCTTTGCTACCTCAGTGTATAAACACCTTCAAATTGATGATACAAAGTTGCTAAAAACATCAATTTATATTTCCAAACGCGTTTAGGAAGAATCACCCATTAAACCACCAAATTTGGCCTAAAATTGGAAGTGGACCACTGATTTTCTGGTGTAATCTGTTTCTTGGTTGCTTAAGTGTTTTCACACATCCAATTTGATGATATAAACTTGCTTGAAGTCTCAACTGAGCCTTAGATACACTGCCATTCATTTTTACCACTGTAGTTCCATTTTTTTTAGCTTTTTTGGTGCAATTTTTCACCTTTGGGTTGCTGTTTGAAAATTTCCAATCTTTAAATTTCAATTCTACACATCCTAACATTCTTAAAGTTGATAAAGGAGGTTGAGAAACATGTATGCACTGTTCATGTGGTCAAATTTGAGCTCATATGCAAAATCACTTCCTAAACCATCAATTTTGCCTTAATTTGGAAGTGAACTAGTGAATTTTGAGTGGAATGTGTTTCTTTGCTACCTCAGTGTCTAAACACCTTCAAATTGATGACACAAAGTTGCTAAAAACATCAATTTATATTTCCAAACGTGTTTACCAAGAATCACCCATTAAACCACCAAATTTGGCCTAAAATTGGAAGTGGACCATTGATTTTCTGGTGTAATATTTTTCTTGGCTGTTTAACTGTTTGCACACATCCAATTTGATGATATAAACTTGCTTGAAGTCTCAACGGAGCCTTAGATACACTGCCATTCATTTTTACCATTGTAGTTCCATTTTTTTAGCTTTTTTGGTGCAATTTTTCACCTTTGGCTTGCTGTTTGAAAATTTCCAATCTTTAAATTTCAATTCTACACATCCTAACATTCTTAAAGTTGATAAAGGAAGTTAAGAAACATGTATGCACTGTTCATTTGGTCAAATTTGAGCTCATATGCAAAATCACTTCCTAAACCATCAATTTTGCCTTAATTTGGAAGTGAACTAGTGAATTTTGAGTGGAATGTGTTTCTTAGCTACCTCAGTGTCTAAACACCTTCAAATTGATGATACAAAGTTGCTAAAAACATCAATTTATATTTCCAAACGTGTTTAGGAAGAATCCCCCATTAAACCACCAAATTTGGCCTAAAATTGGAAGTGGACCACTGATTTTCTGGTGTAATCTGTTTCTTGGCTGTTTAAGGGTTTGCACACATCCAATTTGATGATATAAACTTGCTTGAAGTCTCAACTGAGCCTTAGATACACTGCCATTCATTTTTACCACTGTAGTTCCATTTTTTTAGCCTTTTCTGGTGCAATTTTTAATCTTTGGCTTGCTGTTTGAAAATTTCCAATCTTTAAATTTCAATTCTACTCATCGTAACAAGTTTAAAGTTGTTAAAGGAAGTTAAGAAACATGTTAAAATATATGATGTAGCTAAATCTCAATGTTTTCCTACTTGAAACCTAAAAAAGTAGATTAAGTAGCGAAAAATCACTACTCAAACCTCAAAACAAGTGTACTACAATTGCAAACTGCACTAAACTAGGAAAATAAACTACAAATAAACTATCCTAACAAGTTTAGAATGGTAAAAACTAGTTAATTAAGAACTCACTACAAAAAAATACGTAAAATTCAAAATATGACAACTTAGAACCTAAAAGTAGTACCTAGAATACACTGAAAGTTCAAAGAATGAAAAGTCTATTAAAGTACTCACCAAAACAGTAAACTAACTATCTACACAACTTATAAAAGATAAAAGAAAGATAAAAATGAAGTCTCAATTGAAAAATAAAAAGAAAAACAGAATGCGACTATTGAACACCTATAAATAGACTAAAGTAGGTGAGAATTTTATTTCCTTGCAGAAATTTGTTATCAAACCTACATTTAGGCCATGAGTGAATGTTCATGTATATGTTGTATGTTGATGTATATATTGTATGTTCCTCTATATTGTATGTTCATTTATTAGGCTACAACTTGATTAAGTTAAGTAGTCTTTTAAAGTCCTATGGTACTACACACATTCTCAATGGAATGAGAAGGGTGAAAGTACCTTAAACACTTACAATGTACATAATATGTGGAAGAACTCTATAAAAGAGAACTTCAGTAATGTCAGAAAATTGACTCCCCCAAATTTAATACACAACCACTTAGGATGTCAAAGACATTTCAATACTGAGGACTTGTCTTTGCACGCCCTTATTGAATGCCTATGACAATAGTGTTGAAATTGCCTTCCATGTTTGGATTGAGTAGTAATAGGTTTATTACTTATGTCACATGGAGTGTTGCTGTTTTGGCTAAGTTTTGATTTCTTTGGCTTGTCACAGAACATGGCCCATTTTCCCAATCATCGTGGATGGATGTACGACCGTTGTTATAGTGGAAGGAGAGGTTTGAAGGAATCTTTTGTCATTGGAGTTGAAGAGTTTGTGGAGACGGCCCGACGATGTCAATATTATGCCCTTGATGGAGGGATTCGATGTCCGTGCATCAAGTGCGAATGTACAAGGATTTTGAAAGATGAAGTGGTCAAACTTCACCTTTACCAAAAAGGGTTCATGCCTAATTACACGGTTTGGACATATCATGGTGAAGAAATTTCATCGACCTCCACTGCAGCTGAAAAGCGGCTTGCATCAGGTTCGAATACTATTGTACATACATTTGAGATAGATCAATTTGCCTACATGCAAGAGATGGTCGACAATGCTCTTCGTCGTCATGCTGAACAAGAAGAAAACGATAGTCATGATGAAGAGTCTCCAAATGAAACCACTCAGAGGTTTTACAATTTACTTACAGAGGCAAATCTACCTGTATTTGAAGGTTCATCTGAGTCAAAATTGTCAGTGTGCATTAGACTCATGGCTGGCAAATCTAATTGGAATGTTCCCATTGAAGCAGTGGACTTCTATACAAAATTGATGTTAGATTTGACACCACCAAACAATTTCATGCCGAAGAATTATTACCAAGCCAAAAAATGTGTTTCAAAGTTGGGATTGGATGTCAAGAAGATTGATTGTTGTGTTAATGGATGTATGTTATTCTACGACAATGACAGTGGCAAAAATGGTGCATTGTTGGTTGAATGCAAGTTTTGTGGCTCACCTCGATATCATACAATGCATGCTGGACGGAGGCAAAAAAAACCAATTCCCTTAAAGTCCATGTTCTACTTGCCTATAATTCCAAGATTACAAAGATTGTTTACTTCAATGCAAACATCAAAACACATGACATGGCATGATGGTAACAAAACTCCGGGATTTTTGCGTCATCCTTCTGATGGTGAAGCTTGGAAGCACTTCAATCGTAAACAGCCATCCTTTGCTAGTGAACCACGTAACATCAGACTTTGTCTATGTTCCGATGGGTTTACCCCATACATTCAGGCGTCTGCATCACCATATTCATGCTGGCCCGTTATAGTTACCCCATACAATCTACCACCTGAGATGTGTATGACAAAGCCTTACATGTTTTTATCGTGTATAATACCAGGTCCATCTAATCCCAAATCATTGATTGATGTTTATTTGGAGCCTTTGATTGATGATTTGAAGAAGTTATGGAATGGTGTTTGGACGTATGACGTTTCAAGGAAGCAAAATTTCCTTATGAGGGCAGCCTTAATGTGGACTATTAATGACTTCCCAGCATACGACATGTTATCTGGTTGGAGCACGCATGGTCGATTAGCTTGTCCACATTGCATGGAACATACAAAGTCATTCCAATTGAGTTATGGCCGGAAAAGTAGTTGGTTTGACTGCCATCGACGGTTCTTGCCTATTGATCACCCCTTTAGAAGAAAAAAAAAGGCATTTCGCAAAGGGCAAGTTGAAACGGATATGCCCCCGCCAAAGTTGACTGGATCACACGTCTGGAGAAGAGTGAAAGACTATCTAAAAGTAACTGAATCTGGTCAGAATAGGATAGAAGGGTTTGGAGAATGGCATAATTGGACTAAAAGAAGCATATTCTGGGAACTTCCCTATTGGAAAGACAACTTGCTAAGACACAACCTCGATGTCATGCACACAGAAAAGAATTTCTTTGACAATATCTTCAACACAGTTATGAATGTTATTGGTAAGACAAAAGATAATGAGAAAGCAAGAAAAGATTTACCTTTGTATTGTGGACGAAAAGACTTAGAGTTGAAGGCGCAAGGTAACGACCAATTATTTAAACCGAAAGCAAATTACACCATGTCAAAAGACGAGGCAAGAATAGTGTGTGGATGGATCAAGGAGCTTAGAATGCTAGATGGATATGCTTCTAACTTGTCCAGATGTGACAATGTTCAGAACGGTACTATTCAAGGGTTGAAGAGTCATGATTGTCATGTATTCATGGAGACTTTCATCCCTCTTGCGTTCAGTTGTTTGCCAATGCACGTGTTAAATCCACTGATAGAAATCAGTAACTTCTTTAAAGATTTGTGTTGCACGACACTATAGGAGAATTCCCTTAAAAAGATGGATGAAAATATCCCAATTATTCTTTACAAATTAGAAAGAATATTCCCTCCTGCATTCTTTGATTCAATGGAGCATATTTCAATTCATCTTGCATATGAAGCTTGGCTTGGGGGACCTGTGCAGTACAGGTGGATGTATCCATTTGAAAGGTTTATGGGAGAATCCAAACGTTCAGTTAAAAATAAAGATAGAGTAGAAGGCTCAATTTGTGCAGCTTACTTGCACAGAGAGACAACGTATTTTTGTTCACATTATTTCAAAAACTTCATGTTGTCCCCCACTCATGTCAGAAATGAAATGCACTAGCAAGTTGAACCACGTGAAGGTGCATTATCAGTTTTCCGACAATCAGGCCGTCACGCAGGGAAAGAATTCACTCATTGGTTAACTGATGCTAAATTCAACTCTGCTCATGTCCATGTCTTAATCAATTGCAATGAAGTAAAGCCGTACCTTGAGTATGTCGTCATCCATCTCTTATCTTTTCAACGGTACAATTCTTATACACTAATGAATTTCATTTGTACCAGGTCATTTGTTGTGGCTGAGCAAGTCGCAGAAGGAAATACTTCTGCTAGAATAGACTCAGAGTTTCCCCATTGGTTTAGAAATCAGGTCCGTACTTTTTCCTACGTTTAGAGCAAGGTTAATTGGACTCTTGCTTTTATAATTTTTTTAGTTTCTTTGTAGGTTTTTAATCAGGCGTTAACTCCCACGGTTCAAGAGTTAAGACATCTCTCGAATTGGCCAATGAGATGTGTCAAAGAATGGCACACTTACTTCACCAATGGTTACAAATTCCATACACATGATTGGTCTAAAGGAAAGAAAACATCAAATTGTGGTGTGTATGTGAAGGGCCTAACAGAGGGTTGTTATGATGATTTCTACGACATCATTCATAAAATATATGAGTTAGAGTACAACAGCTCCCATTCTCCAAACAGAGTAGTACTTTTTTTATTGTGAATGGTTTGATCCTTCTAGAGCTGGTACTAGAGTTGATCCACACTTTAATATTGTCGAACTCAACCAAAGATTAAGATATAAACCGTTTGATCCTTTCATTCTACCAACTAATGTCAGATAGGTTTATTATGTGCCATATCCACCATTCCGCAATATTGACAAACGTGGTTGGGCCGTAGCAATACAAACCAAGCCTAGAGGTCGCATTGACTCAAATGAGGTTGAGGAAGATGTTGCCTACCAACTTGAACAAATGTCACAACCACAAGAAATTATTGAAGTTGAACGTATAACCGCATTGGTCGACCCTGATGGTGATGGAGATGATTTAGAACCAACAATACAAGGTGATGAAGAACAAGAAGAAGAGGAAGAAGAAGAAGAAGAAGAAGAAGAAGAAGAAGAAGATGATGATGATGATGACGACGACGATGAAGAAGAAGAAGATGATGATGATAATGACGATGAAGAAGAAGAAGAAGAAGAAGAAGATGAAGATCATGATGATGACGATTGAATGTTGGATACCTATTGTAGCAAATTGAACTATCATTTCAATAGACTTATCTAAAATACTATCTTAAAAGTTGTATGCAATTATTTATACATTGACTTTAAAAACCTTTGATCCTTTGTTATTCATTTCTTTTTTTGCCTTTATTTGTAACTATTTCAATGTAGTAATGACAGGACAAGGTTCAGAACGTCCTGATAAAGGAAAGGGGGTAGCAAGGCCTAAAAAGAGGCAACGACAGGCGCCGAAGTATGTACTTAGGGTGCCTGCTAGACTACCTACCATTGCTGCTCCCGGTACATCATCTGTGGGGCCTCCTCCTACCCCTACAATACAGCCTCTTACCCATGCAGTACACCCTTCTCCTACTCCTGCAGCACACCCTTCTACTACCCCTGCAGCAGACCCTCTTCCTCCTCCTGTGATTATAACTCCCACTCCTCCCCCTGTGGTTATTACCCCTACTTCTCTCCCTGACCCTACTTCTATACCTTCGTCATCTTCTATACCGCCTTCTGAGACTGTCACACCATCTGCTGATCCAGATTCAAGTGGTGATGGTGAAGGTGATGGTCTTGACCCGCCCCTCCATTATCGACCATGGATTGAGCCGTATGGTAAAGGGTAAGATTTTAATCTCTTCATATAATTTGATCTTTATACCTTACTGTAATTGAAATGACTTTTATTATGCAGGTTTATTCCATCTAGGGTTGCTTCCCAGGCCATCACACGTTCAATTAAGCAACAGTTTTTAAGTCCATGGCCTACTTGGGGAGCAATATCTGATGACGAAAGAAAGCCATTTTGGGAGTGCTTTCAGGTTAACAATCCATTAAACTAATTGTCCCTCTTATTTTAGTATGTTCATTAACAGATGTTTGTTCTGGTTAATGTTACAGATGAAGGTGCAGTGGAAACCTGAACATGAAACACAGATACACAGAAATTTTCGCATGAAAGCATCTCATCGGCTGTCAGAGATGTTTAGGGATGCCCGCAATGCAGGAGATCGCCCTTACTGGCTGGGCGAACAAATTTGGAACTCTTTACTGGCTCATTGGAATACAGTAGAGTTTCACAATAAGTGTGCCAAGGCGCAGAGAAACAGAGCATCTGAAAAGGGTGGCACTCTGCATACTGGTGGGTCGATAACCATTCATGAGCATGCCATTCGTATGGTAAAATTTCATTGCCTAACTTTTTCTTTCATATATAAGTTATGTATTTTTTATTTCATATGTACACTTCTAATTGTAAATTATCTTACAAGCACAAGCTCTCGGATGGGCAGTCCATGTTGATGAGGTCTTTGCACAGACTCATGTAAGGAAGGGAACTAATCAATTCGTTGATGAACGATCTCGCAAGACTCATGTAAGCAAATTCCACACTATAAGACTTACTAATTTTTCATTTATGTCATTCTATCATTCCCTAACATTGATTTTAATGTTTCAACAGGAAGAATTTTCTACGAGACTTTCACAGGTTAGATCTGAACATGAGTCAGCTCCTACACCGGATGATGGTAGTAATGTAGAAGATGACATCCGTAGGACACAGTGCTGGGTCGACATCGTTGGTGGCAAGAAAAAGGGACGAGTGTACGGTGTAGGACAACTTGCTTCAAACTATACAACGTCGAGAGAAGGTACTCTGAAGCACCAACCTTCTTCTTCCACCACTACTCTTGACGAGGTCGTTCTCCGCCTCACGCAGGCACTAGAGCAACGTGACCAGGAAATCACTAATCTGAGAGCAGAGTTTTCAAACTTTAAGGCCCTGGTCATGAGAGTGTTGCCTCAAACTTCACAGGATGACATCAATATCCCTCCGACCCAGCCACGACCCTCCTTGTTACCTGCTGCCTCTTAGTAGCCGACATCAGTCCAACCCTCATCAGTCCAACCTTCATCAGTCCAACCCACACCAGTCCAGCCATCAATAGAGGAGCAGGATGATGAAGATCATTCTGATGATAATTATGTACATTATTAGTTTCATTTTGTTAGCACATTGGTTATACAAACATTTCGATATTAGAACATTTGGAGTTTAGATCATTTCGATGTTAAATCAACTGCATGACTTTGGATGTTAAAACATCATTATTCCACATTGTTTTATGTTTTCACTATAAATACATGTTCAACTAATTAATGGATGTTCTATGGATATTATTGATCAATGATTGCATCTTTGAGATGCACATTATGCAGGTCTGTATGTGCTTGAAAATTGTTATGCAGGTCTGTTTGTGTATGGAAATTGCTATGCAGGTCTTTTGTTGGTTTCATAATAAATACAAATTTCTCTGACATCTCCCTCGAACTTACCGAAGGCTTTTGCCCTTCGGTAAACACCCACGTTCGCTGATTACCGAAGGCTTTTGCCCTTCGGTAAATACCCACGTTCGCTGATTATTGAAGGCTTCTACCCTTCGGTAATTACCGAAGGCTTCTGCCCTTCGGAAATTACCGAAGGCTTCTACCCTTCGGTAATTACCGAAGGGCGAAAGCCCTCGGTAAATGTTAGCGACAAGGAAATTACCAAGGGCTTTTTGGCCGTCGATAAGCCGTCTGGCCTTCGGTAATGTCCTTCTTTTTTGTAGTGGGAGTAGCTCTCAACCTGGAGAGGGAGCAGCAGCGAGGTGCTTCATTTTGGATGTTTTTCTTTTAGCATTTTGGAAGAAGAGGCCACGTACACGGACGAAGAGAATGGAAGGTTATGGCTGATGATACGTTGGTGGAGGAAGCGGGATTGATTTTGCTGAAACGGTGCACTCAAGCGTCCAGGATTTTTGGAAGCACGGCTGGAAAGAAAAAGCACACGGGCACTCACTGTTTGAAAACTTAGTGCACACCTAGGCTTGGCCGAACGGTCAGCTTAATACCGAACGGTCACCGATCTGAGAGTCATGACCGAACGATCTTCTGATGACTTGGCCGAACGGGCGGTGAATGAGTACCGAGTGGTCTGTTGAAGCTTGCACTTAGGCCGACCACTACAAACCGAGCGTCAACGAACGGTCTGCCAAAGTCACTATCGAACAAGTTGAGAAAGCACTACTGGAAGCCTCTACTGAACATGCTGCATTTCATCCACCGAACGGTCTGTGTTGCACCGAATGATCAGAAAAACATGTAGAGCATGCCGACCGAACGGTATACAACACGTCCGACCCCCTTATGACCGAACGGTCTGAGGAAGTCTGCACCGATCAATTCTTGAGCCTGTAGACCATTGCTTACCGAACGACCATCTAGTTGTGATCGAACGGTCAGATGAAGTTATCAGCAGTAATCATATTCTGGGACTAAAAGAGTGTGGCCACGTCAGTGTTAGAGTGTAGTTTCGGTTAACAAGGCCTTTGGGTCAAAGCTTAGGACTTTGGTCCCCTTTTTAGGTCATTTACTAGGGCAAGCCCATTAGAAGGGCATTTTGGTCTTTTGGGGTATATAAAAACCCTAAAATCAGGTTTCTAGGGGGTCTCCCAGCCACCACTACGTACCTGTTCTTAGGGAGCATTTTCTTCCTCCTCCCCCTTTGGGGAGGTTTAGGTTTTATTTCTTTTGCATTTCCATGTATTGAATCTTGTTTACAGTGCAATTTAAGAGTTGAAATCATTGATTGATTCAGTTTTCAGTTTTATTTCACTGTTCATTGTCTTCTTCGCTCTTGCATTTTACTGTTCATTGTTGCGTTCTACTGTTCATTTCGTCCTCTTTACTGTTGCAGTTCTTTTTTTTACTGTTCATTGGCGTTTTATGTTTGTGGGGCATTTTCCATTTGCAATTTCACATTCTGCTGTTTAAGTTTCGCTTCTACTGTTACAGTTTTCGTTTTAAGTTCAGTTGCATTTTGATTCTGTTGCGTTTAGATTCTGCGTGTTTACTGTTGATGCATTCTTTGTAGACCATTCGGTCTTTGCTTGTACCGTTTGGCTTATGGCTCTGTTGTATTTTCATACTGTTCGGTTTGTTTGTACCGTTCGGCTTTGGTCTGTGCTCATCTTCAATTCTGTTCAGCTTTAGAGACCGTTCGGCTTTTTCTGCCTTCAGTTGTTTAGTTTTCAATCTCATTTCCATTGTCTTGCTTTATTACCGTTCGACTTGTCTTGTTTATTTCCTTTTAGCTTGTAGGCTTTTACGCGTAATACCGTTCGGACATACCTCTGTGTATGACCATTCGGTCTGTTTGTTGTTGTAAATGACCGTTCGTCTCATGTCAGGACGTTCGGCCTAGGTGCACAACCGTTCGGTCTCTAACTTCACTGTTAGAGGTTGTTCGTCCATTTCTTTGTTCTGCTTTTTATTATCGTTGCTCTGTGACGTTCGGATTGTCTTGTTCCTTGTCAGGACGCTCGGTCTTTAGCGACCGTTCGGTCTCAATGTTATTACCGTATGGTTTTTACTTCTGTGCAATTTATAGTGCACCGTTCGGTCAGTGCTTTAGACTGTTCGGTCTTTTATATCACCGTTCGGTTTTAACACTTATGGTTAGAACCGTTCGGTTTTCTGCTTTCAGCTTTTAATCTTGTTAGTTGTCTTTAACTTCCAATTTTAATTTAATTTAATTTTCCTTGCAAAAACACTTTCAAACCTCCCCACTACGTGTTTGATCTGAGACTGAACCACAACATTGGTCCTTGAGAGACGACCTAGGAGTCACTTCCTAGTACTATACTGCATTCTTTTATGCAATCAACTTTTGTGTGAGGTGCGACCCTCTCATAGGTGTTTCAATTTTTTTTCTTCATGTAACTATCTCTTTTCCTTTTTTTTTTGTATTCAATTTAACTACTCCTTATAATTACTATCAGTAACATAATCTACATTGATGTGGGATTTCACGTTTCTATTATATGTCATCATAACTTTCATAATTATATTGAACTGTAATTAAAAATAATATATTTTTCTACAACGTTTTTTTTTATGAATTCTTATAAAATTTCTTATATAGTTTATATGTTCTCTTGACATTTCTCATATATAGTTTGTCCTTAACCCACAAGATAGACACGAGAAAAATTCACATAATCAAAAAGTTTTCAATAAACATGGTTATTTGGTTATATAAAAAAATTATATAGTAAGGTAGGATGCTGAGATTCTTGACTTGTTTGTTTACACAGCAACATGGGACATTAAAATCTTTACTAATTTAACATAAATAAAACATTAGTATGTTAAATATTCCATTGATATTTGTATTGAAGGTATTCTTTATATATAGTAATAACAACATAAGAGTTTTTAAATATAAAATTAATTTTTAAGATACTATAATAATATATTTAAAATAAAATAGCTGAGAATACAAGTTAAAACAAGTATATTGGAATATATATATATATATATATATATATATATATATATATATATATTGATATGTTACATTGTTGATGTAATGAATTAAACATTATAATGAAAAAATGTTAATCTTTATATTAATTATACTAAAAGTATGTGTTTTCTTCTTATTGACTGTTAACTTACAACACCACCATTAAATTTTACATATTATACTAATATATGTACATTTAATTTTCAATTAGTTAAGTTTTTATTTAACTTAAAATAGTTATGAGTAATGAAAGAAAGTAATAAAAAATTGCTTAACTTCACATGGGACTTTTGGGGCTACGGTTTTAAAAAAAGTCTACAATGAGAAAAAAAACATAAGCTCTACATTTAGAGATGTCACGTCAGAGTCAACTCATGATCAAAAACCTAAATGACACCTCTAATCCTCTAGATATGAAATTCACATTCAATAGTTTCTCTATGTTTCCAATGAGCATTTAAAAGTATCTAAACATTAAATATGAAAATAGGCTACTTCTTTAAATAAAAAACGGGCATATTTATCAGTGAAAAGTAAAATATATATTTCAACATCAAATACAAAAGTAAATTAGGCGTTAACAATTTCTTTTTCATATAACTATCTATTACAATTACTTTTAATAACATAATAGGACTTAATGAATAAAACGTAAACACTAAATGAATTTTGTTAACAAAATACTATAAAACAACAATGCATATATTGCTTGTTAGAAGGTTATTTGATGTTTTAAGGTTGCATTAAAAAACTATAACTATTGATTAAAACAAGAAAAAAAAAACATAGATATTTTGAAGTGATGGTTCAAAAGCAATTAAAAAAGTCATTTTCTACATTGTTTCGACATTCCTCAACGAGTGTATATAAACAAATACCAACGAACAAATTTATGATGAGATCTCTTATCCATATTTAAATTCAAGCTTCTGTGGTAATAATAGTTGAGAATGGAAATTAACATCACATCAAGAGAAACCATTAAACCATCACTGCCAACTTCTGTAGAATGCAAAGCCCTAAAATTATGCTTGTTTGATGTCTTTCAACTCAACACCTATTTTCCATTGATCCTCTTTTACAAAAACACCACCAACCTTGAAGGATTTTCAGAATGCTCAACTCAGTTGAAGAAATCACTATCAGAGGCACTAACCATTTTCTACCCTCTTGCTGGGAGAAGATGTGATTTCTTTTCCATTGATTGCAATGATGAAGGTGTAATTTTCATGGAAGCTTCGGTGAACACCAGCATGGAAGTGTTCTTAAAACCACCCAAATTAGAACTGCTAAACCAGTTACTTCCATGTGAGCCTAACAAGTGCCATCCTCATGAAGAAGTGTTGCCCCAGTTACTTGTTCAACTAAACAAATTCCAATGTGGAGGAATAGCCATTGGCTTGTGCAACCTCCACATTCTCTTGGATGCATATTCTTGCAGTGCCTTCTTGAAAACCTGGTTTGCCATTTGCAAAGGGTCAAAGGAAGAAATCTCATGGCCAGATTTCTCTTCTGCTGCTTCTTCGTTCCCTCCAAGAAACATCAGTGGTGTACGTGCTGGCATGTTGAATATAAACAAAGACTCGAACATAGAAGAAAACTGCACCACAAGAAGATTCTTGTTTGATCACAAAGCCATCAATGAGCTAAAATCCATGTCAACATGTGATGAAACAAAACCTACACGATATCAGGTAGTATCTTCATTCATAAGCAAACATATGATTGTAGCAATCAAAGAGGACAAAACAAGACCAATGGTTTCATTGCATGTAGTGGACATGAGAAAAAGAATGGGGGAGCCTTTCTCAAAAGGTGTTGTTGGAAATTTGTTGTGGCCTGCATTGTTTGTTCTTGAGGGTGTAAACAAGAACACTGAGATAATAGATTTGGTTGACATTCTAAAAGAAGGACTTGGAAAACTAACTAAGGATTTGTTTCTGAAAGTGCAGAATGATCCTTATTTTTTGTGGAGTGATGAGTGTGCAGAACTAATGCTTGAAGGTATAGCAGAAAATAAACCAATCTCATTAGTGTTCACAAGTTGGGGTAATATGGGATTCAATGAAGTGGATTTTGGTTGTGGAAAACCCTTTTGGCTAGCTCAAAGAGGAGGTAATAAAGAAAGTATCCCAAACACAGTGATATTGATGGAAACAAGAGAGGGAATAGAAGCATGGATCACAATGCCAGAGAAACATATAAGTATCTTGGAACATGATGTGGACTTCCTCCAATTTGGATTGCTTAATCCTACTATTTTAATCTAAATTAAACTGATGAAGTTAATTAAAATGTAATGAGACTTTCTTGTGGTTTTTTTTTTCTTAACATCAATGTCGAACTAAATTAAACTGTTTTATCTTCCTAATAAAAAGAAAGAAAGGTGTGGTTAGAGTTGCTATCTACCTTAGAAGATTGACTATTTTTTTGGTAAATTTTTAATGTTGATAGTACTTCCACAACTCGCGAATTTGATGAGGACTATTGCTTTTTGCACTTCGATAATTACTAATTGCATTTCCGAGAAAGATTAAATTTTTTGTTATCACTGCATCTATGCTGCAATCATTGCTGTTACTGTAAAGTAAAGGAAGGAAAAGAGAGGGAAAATGCCGAGGAAGCGAAAAAAAAAAACTATTTCAGAAAAACTGTTTCCAAAACACATTTCATTTGTCTTGTTAGGAAGGAGAAGAACTAGATATTTCACTATAGAATGGTTCACATTTGGAGATTCAAAGACTGTGTTACATATTCAAATTTGGTGCTCTTTGATATTTACTTGTTTGAGTTTTTGAAGAGTTGAAACAGTTCGTTTGTGGATGAGGGTTAGAGTTGAAACACCAACAATTTTAGGAGTTAAAAAATAACAATTGCAAAAGTTATGGATGGTCATAACTTACTAATTAATTCATATTAGTCTATTGGCTTTGATCCTAAATGATTCAAAAAATGAGTGAGTTAATTTTTATTATTCTTTTTTGGAGAGGTTTTCGGTGGTTAATTTATTCTGAGGTACTCCAATTAAAGTTTTGTAGATGATTTTGTTGTAGGTCTTCTTCATCTTTATCTATTAAAAATGGAAGTAATTCATCGTTGAAACATTTAAAGAATTTGATTATACAATCATATAACTTACTAAATGGCTTCAAGAAGGCATCATTCCATATTATAAAGATTTGTATAAGAAGTTTAAAATTGATTATTCTTCTTTATATTTTGTCATTGAACATGGTGAATTTTTAATCTCCTATTTTAGATGTTACATTTTGATACATTATGTTTATAGACTTGGACTACGGCTATTAAATTATAGATTTAATAGCCAATTTAGTCCCCACTTTGGTTGAAAAATCTCAATTTAGTCTCTCGTTATAAAAGTGTTTTACATTAGTCCTAACTTTTAAAATAGTGGGTCAGATTGACCCCTTTCATTAAATATAAGTTAACGAAATTAATGGATGATGATGTGACACAGCTTAAAGCTGATGTGTTAGATTGGCCCCTCGTTAGCTTTAAGTTGTGTCACATCATCATCCATTAATTTTGTTAACTTATATTTAACATAAAGGACCAATCTGACCCACTATTTTAAAAGTTAGGACTAATTCAAAACACTTTTATAACGAGGGACTAAATTGAGATTTTTCAACCAAAGTGAGGACTAAATTGGCTATTAAACCTAAATTATATGTTTCTTTTACCTTGGTTTCAAGACTTAAAAACTTAAAAGCTTTCTCAAATAAGTTTGTAAGAATTTATGTTAATTATTCTTAATAACATAACGCTCGCTAAAACGCTCATTCATTTTTATTTAATACAAGTTCTTATTTTCCTTAACAATATAATCCATTAATATATAGGATTATTTATAAAAGGTGTTCATAATAAATAGTTTTATTATGTCATGAATTATTTATAAGTTTCAAAGGTGATTTGAATATCTATATTAATATTATGGCTTTATTTATTTTAATGTTTTTATACAAATTTTAATTTATTGTTGAAATGTGTTTAAATAATATATATTTATTTTAATGTTTAAATAGTAATATATATAATGTTATGATTATTCATTTTTCTTGACTTTTCTACACACCATTAAAAGAAATTAATGAATACACGAATACTCATGCATAGGTAAAAACACTACATTAAAAGATTTAATTTATAAGGTACTGTTGAAAAAAAAATCTGAAAAGGTAAATGATATACATATATTAAGACACAAAAGTTATGTAATTTTTTAACTAAATGATAAAAAATAATTGTTACAGCCTTTAAAAGTTTATAATAGTATGCAGTTTCAAAAGAAAGTTTGAGTGGTAGCCTTTGTTTTCTTATAACAACGAATTAGTTTAAATTAAATTTTGTTTACTTAGTTAGTGTATCGGATGTAGTGTATATCGAACAGTTAACATCACAGGTCGTTTGGTCACCACCACAACAATGGTCAATCAGGCTATCATCAACCGCATCAACTAAAGTCAACCGTGTTAAATAATATTGGACCATAATTGGGCCAGTAGTCCAACAGAAGATAAAATAATCAAAGGAAAATAAAATAATAAAAAATATATGATTGAAGATTTGAAGATGTTGATAAGCAATTAAAATATTAATAAAGCCATTTATGAGTAACTAACCGGATCTTAAGGTAAGGTTGTTTTTATTTGATCAATGAAACACTTATAAATACAATGACAGGGTCAAAAAACAGGTACATTCAACTCACATTCTACGAGACTCAAATATTCAACTATGATAAATAGTTCATAAAATCGCTCCTAACTTGAGCGTTTTGCAGGTACCTCTCCCCCATCAAGAACACGAACGACATCTGGAGTCCAAGCGAGTGGAACACTCGATTCCAGCGTCTGAAAGCAGCAAAGGCACGTCAGAAAGGTTAGTGTCTCGGTCCAATAAAATCCCCACCGAAACATTTTGGCGCCCACCGTGGGACCGAGCGGCATCTCGCTGAAACCGCAAGAAACCAAGACAAGCGCTCGGTCTCGACATTGCTACTTCAGATTGACACCAGGAACTTTCAGCAAAGCGAAAGCTACACTACATGACATCTCTACGTGAAACTTCATAAACAAGATAAGTATTTTTAAAATATGAATATGAAAATAAAATAATAAAAAATCTGCCCTTATATTATTTTACAACAGTGTTTGCGTTCTATGATAAACCACAGTAAAATCCAAATATCTAATTAATAGTATATATATATATATATATATATATATATATATATGATTAATAATATAATATATAATGCTCTCATAATAAAAACATTGGTTACAAGAAATTATTTTTACATAAATGATGGCAAGCAGCATCTTTATTTTCTAGGACCACTGGATAAAAATATATGATGTCATTATCATTCTATTTAAAGTCTAAGACTTAGACTAATGTCTTCTAACACTATTGGTTAACGTTTATTAACTCCAACACTTGTTTCTTACTTATTTGTTGTCGAAAGCCACCTTCATTATTCTATTACGGATTATGGTATATCTTAATTCCATCAAAAGTGAGTGGCGGATAGAAAGCCACTTCTTCCATGACATGCCTAGAGGCAACAAGAGGCCTTGCATCATCGTCCAATTTATTGGAAGAACGACCGTAAATACAAAACCCATGGAACGCTCTTTGACAACCCCTGGTCCTAAACCGAGCGGTTAGGAATGTTCTTCGTGAACTCTCACTCTCGTTCACAAAACCCAAGGACGTTATCCAAAAAAATCCTGGTCCAAATCGAGCGGTGATAAAATTTCTCAACGAACTGTCACTCTCGTAAACAAACCCAGGACTTTATCCGAAAAACTCCTAGTCCAAACCGAGCGGTGATAAAAGTTCTCAACGAACTGTCATTCTCGTAAACAACACATGCCTTTGAGATAAATGAATGTGTTTTCCCCGAATCAAAAAGTACACAACAAGAATTACCATGCAGCAAACAAGTACTAATTATAAGATTACCTGAATTTGTTGCCTCGACTCCTGTTAATGCGTAGACTCGTCCAATAGCCTACTCCCTTCCACTAACACCACCACCTCTTGATTGGAACCTGCCTGCTTGATGTGGCTGTCTACTAGCCTTACTTCCCAATAGACAATCCCTCTCATAGTGTCCTTCTTTTTGGCACCTGTTACACCTTTTGAAACCAGCCCCTTGAGGACACACAACTTGATAGAGAGGACCTCCACTGATAAAACACCACACTGCCCCCAAAACTTGGCTGACCGAGCGGTACTGGAGGCCTTGGAGACTGACCTCTAGATCCTGAAGAAGGAGGCCGAGCATAAGGAGTCTTCCTAGAACCGAGACTAATTCGGGAAGAAGTCGACCCTCCAATATTCTGCTGTTGCTTCTACTGTCTTTCTACTTCCAGTGTATTTTTCTCTAATACCTTGACTCTTTCTACCAAAGAAGGAAACGACTTGATGCACAAACTAGAGATCAACAATTTAAGATCCCCTTTCAATCCATTTTCAAACTTCCTACACTGCCACTCCTCATCTATAGTCATCGTATAAAACCTCAACAGATGCTTGAACTTATCTGTATACTCAGACATTGTCATCCATTCTTGAACCGAACACTATTAGGAAAGTATTCTTCATAAAACTTATTCTTGAATATTTCCCAAGAGATGGGAGTACCACTGCTCTCTAGTAGCATCCTCGTGCTACTCCACCAATGACTGACATCTCCAGTCAGTAAGTACTCAAAGAACGCCAACCTACTGTGATTTGGTCATCTCTTAGCATTATAAATCCTTTCCATATCATGGAACCACCGATCAGCCTCATCCGGACTGCACTTGCCATCAAACTTGGTCGAATGGTGTTGAAGGAAGCTCTCCAAGCTCCATTCTTGTTTATGACTAGTGGAAGAATTAGAGGGCCTAGCTATATTTCTACCACTTGTCATCATGTCCACAAGTTGTCTTTGGGTCATCCTCGCGGATACCCTGGCAGCCTTCAAATTCTGTAGAGCCACTATGTTTTGTTGAACTAATGCAGCTTTTTGTTGCTGCATAGCCGCTATTACCGACTCTAACACTCTCGTATTATCAGGTGCATCCCTATCTACAGGTAGGGGAGGAGGAGGTCTAGGTGTCATCTTCTGGTTTAATAGAGAGAAAGAACCATTAGTTTAACTCAAGGAGGCAAAAACACTATCTAAACTGAACACTGAGTACACAGCACAAGCATAGTATACTCATAACCTACAGGATTTATAAGGAACGAAATGCTCTGATACCATTAATGTAACATCCCAAAATATAGCATAATATTATATCATAGATTAATCACATATAATAATATGATAGATAATTTCTCTAAGAGTTAGTAAAGTATTTAACATTATAGTTATCTAAAAATAACCACAAAAGTTTAAAACTTTAGAAAGTTCTTATACTATTGCAAAACAAAGTAAATAACCGAATGACTATTACAATTATAGATTTGTGACCGAACGGTTCACCAAAAACTATATACAACTGATGACCGAACGATCTTAACCTAAGTAGCAAGATCCTGATCTTCCAACGCTTGTTCCACCGAACACTCATCGCCTTCTGCTCACATTCGTAGGATGATCATTGAAAAAGAAATACGAACGAACGAAAAACATAAGACAAGACAGGAAAAGTAGGGTAAGCTAATGTAATATAATTATAAACACAACTATACATTTCATACAAGTTCAAACCATGCGAGACCGAATGCTACCTCATGCCAACACCCAATACAAGAATCATATACAAAATGAACACCACAATTCATGTATATACCGAACACTATTACTTGACCATCCAGATTGTATGAATGTGTAGCTACAGGTGTTTTTGCACTTGTGGTGCTGAAACAACAAGACCTCCATCAAGCTACCCCACAAGGTTAGTCTAGAGAAAATTACCTCGATACCCTGAGGTTAAAGGACCTTCTGTCATTCTCACACATGAGTTACTCCTCTCTACTTGAGAATGAGTAATCATAGAATATCAGGATAAACACCAGCTTAACACGATACCCACATTCATACTTTATCATTTAACACCATCCACGAGCCATTCCTCCTTAGAACTCTTTCACATTACTTGAAAACAAAAATCCTTATCAATTATCATAACATATCATGCACAATTATATAGACACCCATAAGACTGAAAATCTTGTGAAGATTAGAGACCGAACAGTTTCTCACAACCCCAAAGGATATGATCGAACGCTAACACTAGCATAACTACTAGTACAAGACTGAGCGCTAATACTAGCATAACTGTTAGTACACGACCGAGCACTACCAAGAATGAGCATTAGTACAAAACCGAGCACTAGTACGAGATCGAACACTACCAAGAACGACAGCTAGTACGAGATCGAGCACTACAAGGAACGATTGCTAGTACGAGACTGTTAACACTTCGGCAAGTGTACCAAATCGTATCAAGTAATAATAAATGGTAAGACCAATTATTGTTTTCCAAGAGACTCACGACCTAAACAGTTATGTGATTTCTTGATTAAATAACACTTGTAAACGAAATCATTGTGTTTATATTGCTGAACATAAACATGAATGCAAGTGTTGATCAATTGGATTGAAGGATGCAAGAGTGATTAATGTAAAATATGGAATGATTATGTTGTTGGGGTTTCCGACTTATCCTATCCACTCTCATGTATTTATGAATTCATCTTCTTCATTAATGTTAATCTCACTTTCTAATTTACCTTAAACTCGATGTCTCGGTGAAGACAACCTAATCCTAATTACTAGTTCACAATGTCTTGTCTCCCTAGCAATTAATCATGCATTACATTCGCATAGAAGCTTAAAGGCAACCGATCCTCCTTTTCCTATGTCTAGGTATTATTGCTTTTGGGAGAATTTCTCCAGTTCTAGATTTACCTATATGTGTCCATATTGATAACACCAATGATCATGCAATTGAATGAGTTAAACAAAGCATGCATAGAGCGTAGAGGAAAAACCCTAACAATTAATGAAGTAAAGCATATATAATCAATAATCAATTCAATACATGAGAGTTTCAAAGGATTACATCGTTTCCCCAACAACAATGGAGGTTTAGCTCACCATAGACATGGTGAAACTAGATGAAAATAATGAAACACAGAACCCTAAAAGTTGAAGATCGGAGCTTCCGCATCCAAAATTTGCCTCCGAGGGGTGAAAGGAGTGTAATTTCGCATCTTTCTGTCCAAAGATATGAACCCTAGGTCGACTAAGCCCTTATATAGTTTATTAAAAATACAGAAATTTGGCCCAGGCCCAAGTAGACAACGCGCAGCGGTAGGAATTGCGCTCAGCGGTTAGTGCGACACTCAGAATGACGCTCAGCGATGGCGCCCAAGCATGAAAAAATGAACTTAATAATAGACTCTGGCGCTCAGCGGTAGAAATGCCGCTCAGCGGTGGTTGCGATACTTGGATTAGCCCTCAGCGATGACGCTTAAGCATTAGTGATACGCTGTCATTGAAGCTATCAAATTAATACTACTTTTCAAGACAACTTCAGTGTTGCCAAGTAGTATTAAAGAAAGTAGATAGCGTTAAAGTAACCCTGAGTCGTCTCCCAACGAATACGAAATTTCCTTTTAATATTTGAATCTTATGAATGCAATGCAATGTTCAAGATAGATTCATCATCGGTTATTCACAGATAATTGTTCAATTGATTATAATTTAAGTTTCAAATTCATTAAAGTACATTCTTAATTAATTTGAGGGCGATCATGCAATTAACCAAAGTAAATTCTCAATCAAATGCAAAACCTTTCTAGATTATTCACAATAAATTCAACCAAAGTACATTCTCAATCAACTTCTATTGTGTTTAGTCATGTCTATTCTTAAATCTCCTAACCAAGTTAAAAGCTAATCAATCAAAGTAAATTCTCAATTGATTATAGTTGAAATTATTACCACCAATCAAAGTATATTCTCAATTGATAGTAAAAACCATTTAATCATATGAAAGTTCCTAAATTAAATCAAAGTAGATTCTCAATTAAACCTAGAAACCCTAGAACTCATATAATAAATATGCATGTAGATTCAAACACATTATGATGCAAAAATCTTTGCTTTTAATTTGATAGAGAAATAAAAGACAGAAAGAGAGAACAACTTAAATCAATAAGCAAAATAAACAATTGCATTAACTCAATCTAACCTCAGAATCCATAATGAAATTACAGCAGAATAGCCCTAGATGCTTAGCTCTCCATGAATGGAGTTGAATACAAGATGAAAGAAAAAAGAGAAGTGGTGAATGAATGAGTGAAGTGAAGTCAAGTCACTTTTTCTGCCTCCCCTAGGTCTCTTTATATAGGGCTTGATTGGGCTTGGACTTTGAATATTCAGTTGACATAATCTTTTATCTTATATCTTCCAAATAACTAAAAGATTTAGATAATTATAATATTATTTGGAAGATATTTTCTGTTGATATTCCTAGATTAAATTATTTCAACAACTGAATTTTATCTTTTAGCTTTTCTAAATTTTCTAAAATTACAAATAAGCCTCAAAATTTCTTCTATTTGCACTTTAGCCCTTTCAGAATTCCTCAAAAATTGCACAAAGGTCCTTGTTTGACCAGCTTTGACTAGAGGAAACTTGTTGACTAGCTTTGACTGAGGGGGAGACGCGGCCAATGAGGTTCTTCCACGTGTCTGCTCCCTTTCCACCCAAAATTAGGGTTCTGCAGATTGGGGGAAAGGAGCTTTCTCTGTGCTGTGTCACGAAGTAGCTTGCGCCGCTTCCCCCGCTCCTACGTCTGCGAATTGGAAAACACCTTGCCGCTTCTCCCTTGCCGTAGTGGGCAAGAACTTGAGAGTAGATTGCTCTCTGATGGAGCCGCGACTTGCTTCTGAATTGGTTTATTCACAGTTCCTGTTTCCTGATGCAGGTGGAATGGAGATGATGCCACTGCTTCGCGAAACTCTCGAGGAAGAAGAAATGGATTCGAAATTGGGACTTTTCTGGGTTTGCTGTTTGCAGGTGCGTGTTGATGGTAGGGAGCAGCGTTTTCGCGGTTTCAGATCCGGTGATGGTGGCGCGATTGGGTTTCATTTTTGGCTTTTTTTGGTTTCAAATTATAGGTGGCTTTTCACGGTGGCGAAAAGCGTGGTGTGCGGCGGTCATGGTGATGGTGGACGATGAAGGTGACGCGGATGCTGTTCGTGGTGGTGCTGTGGTGAAGATGATGGATGGTGGCGGCCATGGAAGAATGATGATGTTGCTCGCGGTGGAGGTTTGTGGCGCTAGGGGAGCTTGCGAGAAAGAAGAAGTTGGCCGGCGGTGAGGATGCACGACAGCGGCGAAGGACCCTATAGGTGGCTAGGGTTTGGATTTGGAATTAGGGTTTCTGGGGAGAAGATTATGATGTGGCAGAGGGGGGTGATGTGGCAGAATGTGGTTGGTCTATTTGGTGTGGAGAGGATTAATCACGTGGCATCTTCTTAATGATTAGATATGTGTGTGGAGGATTTGGATACGTGGCAGAATCTGGTGGAGTTTAGCTTAGGAGGGGTAGGAGTAGGAAACTTAGGGAGGTGTAGTAGAAAAGGCTTAGTGTTTGGGCTTGGTTGTTGACCTGTTTCAGAAATAGGAGTGTATGTAGGGATTTTAGGAGGTGCAAGGGTAAAGTCTGTCTATTTGGCCCATCTGTACATTATTTTCCAAATAAAACCTGATTTTGGGCCTTGAATTGCCATTTGGACCAATAAAACTTATAATTTCAGCTCCACAAATAAACGTAAGAATTTCCAAGAATAATTTATGCAATTAAAATCACTTTTTATGTCCCTTTTAATTCCAACCACAATATATCAAATCATCTCAAATCCTCTTTAAATCAATCATTCAAGCACATGAATTTCATCAAAAAATTAATTTTAAAGCATAAATGTGGGCATAAATATGCACGCATCAGACCCCAACACTTATCCTTTTGCACTTCTGAGCAAAATTGATTAATTTGAAAACTTTGTTTTGGGTCATTTTATTCCATATTTGCATTTTGATCAAAAGAATGAGCAGCACCAGACATAAATCAATCATTTAGGCATTACTTTGTCATGGACATGCAAATGAAATCACTCTATTCTTCACACATGAGTTAACCTTTTTGAATTCCCAAGAAAATCAAATATGAAAGACAACACTCAAGTCAACATGTATCTATTTCTCTCCAATTCTCTCAAGTGTTTTTGACTTGTGTTTACACTCAAAATACCCATGTAAGTTGGCAACCTTAGTATTTAGCAAGACTCTATCATTCACATACTTTAGAAAACATGCAATTATTTATCATGATGGCTTTTTAAAGGTTGTATTGAGCCCAAGGCAAAGGTAGGAAAGTTTCTTGGAATTTCCGAGCTTTTGAAATTGATATAGAAAGAGTAACGATACTTCAAAAATAAATATATTTCTTGATCTTTTAAGGAAGATTTACTTTTCTCTTTTTTTTAAACTCCAACTTTTTTTTAAACTCCAACTTTTAAGGCTCAAAGGGGTTTCCAATGGATTATGTTAGGACAAATTTATTTGGCCAAGTAGCTAAAACAAGAAATGCCTCAATCATATTAAATCATGCATATTCACCTCAGTTGCACAACATAGAATCAAGCTAACTATTATAGTATCAACGAAACATGGGCAAATCACACAAGAAAAATAGGTATGACACATGGTGGTCCATCCTTAACATTAAGCCCAAAACTCACATGGTTTCAAATTTATTTCACAAAAGATTTAATCAGGAAATTCTCAAGTCAACTCAATCAACAAATCATAAAAGCAATCCATTCATATCAATACGACTCATTTTTTTCTCTTGAATTCATGATCATCCCAGTTACGAATTCAAACTCTCAAATCCAATGCAAATATTTATTTAAAAAAAACAAAACAAAATAGGGAACAAAGTTAAATGTTTCCCCACACCCCCACACTTAAACTATGCATTGTCCTCAATGTATGCCTTATATATAAAATGCAAAGAAAAAGTATGAGGGAACTTACCTCCTTCATGGTGGAAGGAATGCTAGTAGGACTTCATTGGAAAAGTCATCCTGGATAGGAATGTTATCTTTTCCCTTTTCAATCCTACTAAGATGGTCAACTACTAAATTATGTGACTCACTTTTGTCTTGAATAAGAGTCAACTTGTCCTTCTCGTTCTTGACCATTGTGATTCCATATTTCTTGGGAACCACATGTATAAGGTCCACCCAAGTGTTGTCAAAATTTGAATATATAAGATCTGTTTGTAGCAACTTGGTGTCCTTTTTCTTTACAACCCCCATCAGTTGAGGATTCAGTCTTCCTTGATTTTGTCTCACTGGTTTAGCATCCTCCTCCAAAAGTATTCTATGCATGCAAAAAGAAGGGCTAATACCAGGAATATCTGCTAAAGTCTAGACTATTGCTTTCTTGTGGTCTCTGATAACCTGTAATAGTTGTTTTTCCTACTCATCAGTAAGCAATGTAGATATAATAACTGGGAGTTTCCCATCCCTCTCAAGATAAACATATTTCAAATGGGATGGTAAAGGTTTCAACTCCAAAATTGGTGGTTGTACCACAAATGGCAAAATTTTACTGTCTAAGATAATCTCAGCCACTTCAACATCACACTCGGACACCACAGAGGTATCATCTATTAATACTGCGTCCTCAATATCACCTACTTTACAGTTTCTTTTTTCGTCCAAAATTAGGCACGACATATTTGAAAAAGAAAAATTGTTTACAACATCACTTGATAAGTCAATACAAAACAAAGAATGATCTTTAATCGGGTGCTTCTCAGCTTCCAACACGTTGAACCACACCTTCTCGTCTCCTATCTCCATTGTCAATGATCCTGCATGCAGATCTATCTTGGTTCGTGCTGTCATCATGAAAGTTCTTCTCAAGATAATTGTTGTTGGACTGATTCCTTCATCATCCTTCATGTCCAAGATATAGAAATCTGCAGGAAAAATTAACTTGTCTATTCGGACAAGGACATCTTCAAGCACACCTACATGGTTAACTGTGCTACGGTGGGCCAGTTGAAGGACCACACTAGTAGTCTTAAGAGGTCCCAAAGATAGAGAAGTAAACACTGTTAAAGGCATTACATTTATGGAAGCCCCTAAATCTAGCATGACATTGTCAAACTTTGAATTTCCAATAACATATGGAACAGAAAACATACCTAGATCCTTGCATTTTTGCGGTATTTCAATATGCTTCTTAATCAAGCTTGACACATTTCTTCCCAAATTCACAACCTCATTATCCCTAAAACGCCTTCTATTTGTGCAAATTTCTTTCAAAAACTTGGCGTATTTAGGGATTTGCTTAACAACATCTAGCAAGGGAATGTTGATCTCCACCTTTTTGAAAGTATTTAAGATCTCTTGGTCTACTTCCTCCATTTTTTTGTTTCACGGCTACAACCGATTTGGATATGAAGGAGGTGGAGAATAAGATGAAGAAGAATGTTTAAAAGAAGAGTTAGAAGATACTAACCTGGATTTATCAGTGGTAGTCTCAGGTGATGGTTCACTTGGTCCTCCATTGTCATCAATTTGCGCTCCTTCTTTCTCCTTATCTTCAACCTCTTGGGCTCCTTCAGGGCCTTCTACTTGCTTACCCGTTCTCAAAGTAATAGCACTTACATTTTGCGGGTTGATCACTGTTTGTGCAGGTATTTTATTTGACTCCTTAGCCTCTAACTTTTCCACCCTCTGAGTCAACTATACAATTGATTTCTTGATTTCTGAATTTTGCTTAATTATTGTCTTCATGAAATCTTGCATTGACATTTCAGGTTGAGGTTGTTGCCTTTGTTGAGGTGGAACATAAGGTTGTATGTTCTGCTGATACCTATTGGAGGATGAATCATGATAATTCTAGTATGGTCTATTTCCTCCAATCATGTTTGCAGCAAAAGCTTGAGATGGGTTTTCCATAGTGGTTTCCACCAAGCTAGGACATTCATCAGTATAATGGTCAGTTGAAATGCAAATTCCACACTTCTTAGCAATTTGTGGAGTTGAGGTTTTAAACAAGCTTGTAATCTGATCAAGTTTGCTTTCTAGCTTATTTAATCTTTCATCTATCTTCTTCCCATCAACTGCACCATTTTCAATTTCATGCACTCCCTTCAGCAAAGTAATTGAATTTTCTCTTGGGCCATACTGTTGATTGTCTACTGCCTTCTGTTCTATTAGATCTATACCATCTTCTGGTGACCTGTCTAAGAAAGATCCTCCGCTTGCAATATCTACCCATGACCTATCAGTAGGACTTAAGCCTTCATAAAAGCTTAGAATAAAATCTTCCATTTGGAGTTGAGGGCATGAAGAACATAGTTTCTTGAATCTTTCCCAATATTCACTAAGATTCTCTTTATCTCTTTGTCTTATATCTTGAATTTCTCTGCAGATAGCTGATAATCTAGATGCAAGAAAATACTTCTCAAGAAAGAGTCTTTCAATAGTTTCCCAATTTGTAATATGTGCAGAGAGATAATACCGCCAATCTTGAGCTGCTCCTTGAAGAGTAAATGGAAAAGCTCTCATTTTAAGGCTCTCTACTATGATCCTGGGAGATCTAAAATTTTCACACAACATGTGAAATTGTCTCAAGTGCTTGTGTGGATTCTCCCTTCATAACCGATTGAACTTTGGTAAGGCATTTAACAGGTCAGGTCTCAAGTCCCACTCCCCATTAGGGTATTCAATGTTACTTCGAATAACTGTATTGTGGGAAGTGGCTAACTGTCTGATGGTTCTTTGTGCCATATTGTTTGAGTTAGGATCAGGTAAATGATTGGATGATATGTTTGTGATGGAAGATAATGAAGGTGGTATGACTTCAGATGTAGGAAGTGTTCCCTGAGGAGAACACCCAAATTTCAATCTTCTCCGTAGCTTACCTAAATTCCTTTCGATTTCCGGGTTAATTTGATAAAATTCTCCCGGGTTAGCTCTGGTCATGCACTACGCAATCCGCTGGAAGTTGTTTCTCTATTACTTCTCTTTTTCTTTTGTTCTTGCTTTAGAGAAAGATTTCAAATAAGAGATAAAAGAGACTTGTTGGGTCCACTCCCAGGAAAGAGAGGTGCGTCACAATGGACAACTTAAGTACCAAGTCTTTCCTAGCCAGAGTGTATTCAAACTAGCTTAAGTATTTCTCAAGAGAAATTCTTAATTAAAACAAGAACAAAGATTTTTGCTAAAACAAGAATGACTAAAGACTACAAAATAACTCAAATTAAATTAAATGTATGTGCGTTAACAAAATAAATATAAAAAAAATAAAAATAAAAATAAAAAATAAAAATAAGAATCAAAATATTCAAAATACTAACCATATTCCCTGGCAATGGCGCAAAATTTTATACGTTGTCGTTGAAGCTATCAAATTAATACTACTTTTCAAGGCAATTTCAGTATTGCCAAGTAGTATTCAAGAAAGTAAATAGGGTTAAAGTAACCCTAAGTCGTCTCCCAACGAATACGAAATTTCCTTTTAATATTTGAATCTTATGAATGCAATGCAATGTTCAAGAATAAAAATAATGTTTGGAGAATGTTTAAAGAACAAATAAGAAACAGTTACGATGAAATAGGCTAATTCCACTGCTTTTCAAAGATAGATTCATCATCGGTTATTCACAGATAATTGTTCAATTGATTATAAATTAAGTTTCAAATTAATGAAAGTACATTCTTAATTAATTTGAGGGCGATCATGGAATTAACCAAAGTAAATTCTCAATCAAATGCAAACCTTTCTAGATTATTCACAATAAATTCAACCAAAGTACATTCTCAATCAAATTCTATTGTGTTTAATCATGTCTATTCTTAAATCTCCTAACCAAGTTAAAAGCTAATCAATCAAAGTAAATTCTCAATTGATTATAGTTGAAATTATTACTACCAATCAAAGTACATTCTCAATTGATAGTAAAAACCATTTAATCATATGAAAGTTCCTAAATTTAATCAAAGTAGATTCTCAATTAAACCTAGAAACCCTGGAACTCGTATAATCAATATGCATGTAAATTCAAACACATTATGATGCAAAAATCTTTGCTTTTAATTTGATAGAGAGATAAAATACAGAAAGAGAGAACAACTTAAATCAATTATCAAAATAAACAATTGCATTAACTTAATCCAACCTCAGAATCCGCAATGAAATTATAGCAGAATAGCCCTAGATGCTTAGCTCTCCATGAATGGAGTTGAATACAAGATGAAAGAAAAGAGAGAAGTGGTGAATGAATGAATGAAGTCAGGTCAAGTAACTTTTTATGCCTCCCCTGTGTCTCTTTATATAGGGCTTGATTGGGCTTGGATTCTGAATATTCAGTTGACAAAAACTTTATCTTATATCTTCCAAATAACTAAAAGATTTAGATAATTATAATATTATTCGGAAGATATTTTTCTGTTGATATTCCCAAATTAAATTATTTCAACAACTGAATTTTATCTTTTAGCTTTTCTAAATTTTCCAAAACTACTCATAAGCCCCAAAATTTCTTCTATCTGCACTTTAGCTATTTCAGAAATCTCCAAAATTGCACAAAGGTCCCTGTTTGACCAACTTTGACCAGAGGAAACTTGTTGACTAGCTTTGACTGAGGGGGAGACGCGGCCAATGAGGTGCTTCCACGTGTCTGCTCCCTTTCCACCGAAAATTAGGGTTCTGTAGATTGGGGGAAAGGAGCTTTCTCTATGCCGCGTTGTGAAGTAGCTTGCGCCGCTTCCCCCGCTCTTGCGTCTGCGAATTGGAAAATACCTTGCTACATCTCCCGTGCCGTAGTGGGCAAGAACTCGAGAACAAATTGCTCTCTGATGGAGCCGCGACTTGCTTCTGAATTGGTTCATCCATAGTTCCTGTTTCCTGATGCAGGTGGAGTGGAGATGATGCCACGGCTTCGCGAAACTCTCGAGGAAGAAGAAATGGATTCGAAATTGGGACTTTTTTGGGTTTGCTGTTTGCAGGCGCGTCTTGATGGTAGGGAGCGGCGGTTTCGCGGTTTCAGATACGGTGATGGTGGCGCGACTGGGTTTCATTTTTGGCTTTTTCTGGTTTCAAATTGTAGGTGGCTTTTCACGGTGGCGATGCGAAAATGATGGATGATGGTCTGGCGACAATGGAGGAGATGAATGGAGGTTCGAGACTGGACGAACTCACAATCTGGTGGAGGCCCTCGCGAGAAGCGTGGTGTCGCGGCGGTCATGGTGGTGATGGACGATGAAGGTGACGCGGATGCTGTTCGTGGTGGTGCTGTGGTGAAGATGATGGATGGTGGCGGCCATGGACGAACGATGATGTTTGTTGCGGTGGAGGTTGGTGGCGCTAAGGGAGCTTGCGAGAAAGAAGAAGTTGGCCGGCGGTGAGGATGCGCGGCGGCGGCGGACGACCCTATACGTGGCTAGGGTTTGGATTGGGAATTAGGGTTTCTGGGGAGAAGATTATGATGTGGTAAGGGGGGTGTGGCAGCATGTGGTTGGTCTATTTGGTGTGCATAGGACTAATGACGTGGCATCTTCTTAATGGTTAGATCTGTGTGTGGAGGATTTGGATACGTGGTAGAATCTGGTGAAGTTTAGCTTAGGAGGGGTAGGAGTAGGAAACTTAGGGAGGTGTAGTAGAAAAGGCTTAGTGTTTGGGCTTGGTCGTTGGCTGTTTCAGAAATAGGAGTGTATGTAGGGATTTTAGGAGGTGCAAGGGTAAAGTCTGTCTATTTGGCCCATCTGTACATTATTTTTCAAATAAAACCTGATTTTGGGCCTTGTATTGCCATTTGGACCAATAGAACTTATAATTTCAGCTGCACAAATAAACGTAAGAATTTCCAAGAATAATTTATGCAATTAAAATCACTTTTTAAGTCCCTTTTAATTCCAAAGACAATATATCAAATCATCACAAATCCTCTTTAAATATATCATTCAAGCACATGAATTTCATAAAAAAATTAATTTTAAAGCATAAATGTGGGCATAAATATGCACGCATCAGTTAGACAGAGAACTCAACAGTAAGCTTGGCGCTCAACGGTGAAATGACGCTGAGCGGTGGCTATGATTCTTCTTTTGTGCTCACATAATATCCAACAGATGCTATTCTCATGAATGATCAATTAACTAAGCATAGATGTAATCATGTTCTCATGGAATCATTCCTCACCAGATAAAGTGTTTCACTCAATCACACACATGTATATAGAGGTCACTCATTCACTCTACTATCACAATGTCACATGAGTAAACTTTGTCTTTCATTTAACCACAATTAAACACACTCACAAGCAAGCATCATCACAAGGACTTTTCTATGGCTTATAATATGGCTGGGCTAAGAAGAAAATTGGTTTTTCTGGATCACAAAATCCTTGAGTTAAGAGAGTCATTCATACTTTCCTCACAACCATTCTTACTTATTCCTAACTTTGCCTTGCATTGAGCTTTTCTTTTTCTTTCTCTTCTTTCCTTTTTCTTTGCTTTTCATTTGCTCAACACTTAGCTCAATGCTTTTCATTTTCCCTTTCCAGACTTCCCAACAACCCCAAACTTGAACCTTTATCAATACCACACAATTATTCTCAACTTAACTCAAGGTAAAGATTTTCAAAAAGGGTTTTCATATCATGTTCAAGGTTAAAGGTACAAAGTATAGAACACATTATGCTCTCTTTTATTGGGCTAAAATCATGCATTGGCTAAAAAGGGATAACAATAGATGGCCTTGATCATATGACACATGCAAGCAATTGATTCAATCATAGAAACCTGGGCAAAGTCATTCATGCTTTCAAAGTAATAGCAACCATTCACAAAAAACTCTAGAGTTCAAAACCTCGCATATAGGCTCATTTAACATTCCATATATTCCAGATACACATCCTTCTTAGCATCATAATCACAATCACAACATCATGCATCTATTCATATAGCTTGTGAACAACCACCTGTATATCAGCATATGGTGCACAATCTCAACATCAATCAATATCCAAGCATCATCAAGCAATACTCATCATGCATAAGTCAATATCAAACCATCACATCAGATAAAGTTTCAAACTGAGTACATCACAACCTATTCTAAAAACATAATCAAATAAGTTCAATAATACAAAACAAAAGATAAGAAAAGTCCTGCTCTAGTGCTGATAGCATCCATCAAACCATGCTATAGTCAGAATCTTCCTCCTCTCCTTCTTCAGCATCTTCAAAATCATCACCATTCTCATCATCTTCCTCCATAGCTGGAGCTTCAGTTGCTCCAGCTCCATTGGCCTGTGCCTGCTCCTCTGGCCATGCCACCACAGTGTGGATTTCATCCATAGTCCACCATCGTCCAGGGGGTGTATCATATATCCTGATGATCATCTCTATATTGGCCACTTGCCCTCTGTGAATAGACTGTAACCTACCCTCCATTAGAGACATATACATGTCCCTCATCATGAGGTGGTGCATGTGCCTGTGGTGGTCCTCTCCTTCTAGGAGGATGTCGTTGTGGTACTGGCTGAGCTACCTCATCTCCCCCAATATAATGTCTATAGTAGGCCTCATCAATCACCTTGCTAGGCCGCTCCAACGGCAGTGTAGAAGTGTTAACCTCAGCTAACTCACAGACGTGTGTGATCAGAGATGGATGTCCCAAGGGTGCCTTGTTGTTCATAGTACTGGCACAAGTCTGAATCTCATTTGCTATGACCTGTCCAATATTAATGCTCATCCCTCTAAGCACACAATACAGAAAAAGGCCCCTGCTGACAGTAATATCAGAAACATGTGAACAAGGTTAGATATTGGCATGAGAAAATGTCATCCATTATTTTTCCATCAAAGTCAGATCAGCTCTCCTAATATGCACGACTACACCATTCCTATTCCTCTGAAAATTCCCTTCAGGCACACACAACACACTCTCCATATCATCAAACTCTGCTTCCTCTTCCATGTTCAGAGCAAACTGACATTGTACACCAGTCCATTCAGTATGCAGAAACCTGTTAATAGACTCAATATCATACTGAGTGATGTTTCCTCTGATATAGCTCATGTAGTCCTCTGTGTGAGAGTCACCCAATGGCCTTGCATTGGTGCAGAATTCCTTGACCAGTGCTATGTTGACTGGTACAGTGTAAGTGACTATTCTCTCCCAATTTCTACTCTCGAGTTCCTCTCCAAATTATGGAGCCAAGTCTGGTATCCACTGAGGAAGTGTTGCTCATGTCTACGGGAAAGGAACTTGTTGGAATAGGGGTGCTTTGGTTCCTTCTTATTTCCCATGGTCTTGATTCTCTTCCCTGATGAAGAGGCCATCCCTGCATCAAATACAATACACAAAAACCCCAAGAAACATTGTCAAGCATTAGTAAATCACAAAATAACCTCCAACATGCTTCCCTGACATCGATGAGGGCAAAACAGGAGCCCTCGACGTCACCTGCAAGCATAAACATCTAGACAACACACAAATCCAATTTATGAAGAAATCGCGCTCAGCGATAACTGGCGCTGAGCGAAAATCAGTGTTTTTATGCATAATGGCCCTAACTAGCCTTTAATCTCCACCCACATGCATTTTTCCTAATTCCAGACCTTAAGCAAGCAATTTAATTGGTCCAAACAGTGACTATTTCAATCAATCATGCAAAAACATCAAAATCCCTCAAGAATCATGCTTTAGACAACCATATTGATTCAAAATCATGCTTTCAAAACCCTAAAATGTAAAATGTATGTACTTACTTAGGCTAAGATGCTTAATGTGTGAATAATGCTCTATGAATGTGAGGGAATGAACCCCAAACTTGGATGGAAGCTTGATGTAAAAATGGGTGGAGAAAGGGTTTTTGTGAAAAAGGATGAAGGGAAAAGTGGAGAGAATCCTTTGGAGAGTGCTTAAGAAGAATGAAGGCTGAAAGTGGCAATCTAGACGCGCCCTAGGGTTAGAAAAAAGCCTAATGGGCCAACCCCCGCTGAGCCCAACTTTTTAAAACCCAAAAAGAAAATTTGTAGTGTTCGCGCTCAGTAGTAGTTGGCGCTGAGCGACATGCGCGATATCCCATCTCCTTCTTCCTAACTTGCCCTAAGCGTCCATCACCAATGCCTCTCAACTTCAACTCTCAAATTTTCCAATCTCATATTTTCCACTCACTCCATACACTCTCACTTAATCAATGCACTAAGTCTCTCACACTGATCAAACATTCAACAATCAATCCCTATAATGTAGCTAGAACAAAACCACAACAAACACACAGAGAATTTCAATCAACTGAGTTGCCTCCCAGGTAGCGCTTGTTTAACGTCACGAGCCTGACCCATGAATCCTCCAACATCCTTCAGTAGATATTCTTCCACCTAGCATCCATCAGTAGATGCTATACCATGAAGTCTCATAACAAAATAAATCAATGTTCCAAAGTTTTTAAATTACATCACCAAAATAAAAAAAATAAAGAAATTAATGTTCTCAAATCACTGGGGTGTCTCCCAGTAAGCGCTCTTTTAACGTCATTAGCTTGACCCAATAAAGCTCAAATTTCATCTTTAGTGTTGGTGTTCTTCTTGCTTTCATCACACCAAATCATCAATTGCTTTCGGTCCACCTTCTTGACTCTTCTTGAATATGGAGCTTCAATTTCTATCACTCCATTCTCTTTGAAATCTTTCACAACCCACAACTTGTTATTGAATCTTATCGGTGTGCCAAGTTTGAATTTTGCATCCATCAAGTCATCATGAACCATCCTTCCTTTATCATCTTTTTCTTTTTCCCTAACCTGTAACAAGAAGCAATTTTTACCTTTGATGACCGGCTTGGTAGCTAGGGCTAATCACTAGTGCATCCTCACATGCAGCTTTATGAGTAGCCTCTTTCTCTTGAATCCGCTGCTCAGCTTTGAAGACATTAAAGCTCACCTTTTCCTCTTGGTCTTGAAGCACTATCATCCCATGATCTACATTGATGATTACTTTTGTTGTTTTCATAAACGACCTTCCAAGAATAATTGGGATTTTCTCATCTTCCTCCATCTCCATCACCACAAACTCCACCAGGAATTTAAGTTTGTCTATACAAACCACAACATCTTTCGCTACACCATAGGGTTTCTTTGAAGACCTATCCGCCATAAGAAAAGTCACCTTTGTTGGCTTGACTTCAAGATCACCAATCCTTTCAAGCATAGATAAGGGCATCAAATTAATGCTTGACCCTAAATCAATTAAAGCTTTCCTTATATTCTCCTTCCCAATGACGCAAGGAATAGTAAAAGTTCCTAGATCTTTCACTTTTGGAGGAAGTGGTTTCTTCACAATAACACTGCAATCTCCGTTTTCATCCATAGTCTCCTCATCTAAATATCTTTTTTTCGTGAGGAATTGCTTCATGTGCTTTGCATAAGCAGGAAAGTACTACAGTGCTTCGGCCAAACATATAGTAATCTCCAATTGCCTGAAGATATCTTTAAAACGCTCATATTGTCTCTCTTTCTCTATTTTATCACTCTCCTTAGGATAAGGAAGAACTTTTTCAATTTTCTCAAAATTTTTCTCTCCCCTCTTCTTTTCTTTCCCTTTTCTCTCAATCTCACCTTTTCTCTCTTCTTTTTCTTCTCTCTTATCTAACTCAACTCTCTCTTTTTTCTCGTCTACCCTCTCATCATGTATACTCACAATAGCTTTACACTCTTCCTTAGGGTTACCCTCAGTATTAGCCCCAAAACTCTTGTCAGACATATCCTCCAACTTCTTAGCCAATTGGCTAACATGTATCTCCAAATTTCTAATTGCAGCTTTAGTGCTTTTATGGTTGAAGATAGTCACCTGCATAAATTGTTGAAGAATGTCTTCTAGCTTTGTTGATCTCTCATTTAATGCAGATACTTGTTGCCATAGTGATGGTTGGTGTTGTGGTCTATTAACTTGTCATGCTTGTCCATTTTGACCTTGACCCATGCTTGGGTGAGGTTTCCACCCTTGGTTGAAGTTCCCTTGGCGGTATTGGAATTGATTTTGAAATTGATTGCCTATAAAATTGACATCTTCTAGGGCTTCCACGGAAAATAACATTGACCATTGATATGGTCACCACCACACAATTCACAGAGTTGTTGATGAACCTGTGAAACGTTCTTCAGCTCCTTTGGAAACTGAGCGAGTGTCTTTGTCAAATTCTCCAACTGTTGAGTTATGATTTTATTTCGTGAAAGCAAGGCATCTTGAGATTGCAATTGTAACACTCCCTTCTGTTGAGGTGGAGCTCCTCTTTCGTTATGCATCTCGTTGTTGTTACCAATAAGGAGTATTGGTAAAACCTGAAGATGTGTTTTGATGATGCTGCAACTTATAGATTTTGGATGTAGTAGGAAAATATTTAAAAAAGCAACTTGTAGATTTTGAATGTAGTAGGAAAATGTTAAACATTGTAATTTTTACTAGTATAATCAATTATGGTTAAGAAATAATCGCTTATCACAAGTCATACTTCAATAATCGATTATCACTTCATATAATCGATTATCACTTTTTTGAAAACTCTGTAATGGATTTGAATAATCGATTATCACTTACAATAATCGATTATTATGGCAGTTGGGAGCTGACCTTTGGCATTCATTGTACTTGGCTATATAATTTGATTTGGAGAAATCAGAAGAAAACATTTTTTTTGAACTGAGAAAGCTTAGAACACTGTGTGTCAGAGGAACGTTCTTAGAGAGCTTTTTGTTCATTGTTCCCTTGCTTGGTCTTGTGAAAGGAGAGGCTCGCGTATCGTGTGTCGATAGTCGGAGCAGACTCTCTTCAAGTTAGCAAGGTACTCTGCCTGGTCTTGTGAAAGGAGAAGCTTGTGAATCGTTGGTCGATTCCCCGGAGCGGTTCTCTTCAAGTTGGTAGAGTGGTTCTTTTCGTTTTATTCCTGTTCATTTGATTGTAATCTGTTAAACCATTTTTAGTGGAACTGTTAATCACTATTTATAGTGATTAACGACTGGACGTAGATTCTGTTGAATCGAACCAGTATAAAAATATCTGTGTGATTTTTCTATTCCCTACACTCATATTATTTTACGTATATCAACTGTTTGATTAATTTTCTGAAAGAAAATTATTTTTACTAAAAGGACCAAATTAATTTTAATTGTGATCGAACACACTTTCCGCTCTCTGAGTTTTAATTCCGCTGCGCTATACTCTTCGAAAAATACCCCCTCCAATACGAACAATTGGTATCAGAGCTTGCTTTGATAGTTTTTCAAAAAAAAAATATTTGCAAAAATGGCCGATCACAATCAAAACCATGTATATGTTGAGGGTGCTTCCATTAACAGACCTCCATTGTTTACTAGTGATAACTATGCTTTTTGGAAAGTGAGAATGGAGATTTTTATGGGGTCTGTTGATAGAGGTATCTGGGAAGCTGTACAAAATGGCCCTTATATTCCTATGAATACTGTTGATGGTGTAGAGACTGAAAAACCTTATTTTAATTGGACTGCTGAAGAAAATAGACGGGCTGAGTTTGATATTAAAGCTCGCAATATAATTTCATCTATTGTTGTACTTGATGAATTTTATAGAATTTCAGTGTGTAAGACAGCACAGGAAATGTGGGAAGTCCTCAGAATCACTTATGAAGGAACAGAGGACGTGAAGCGCGCTAGGAAGAACACTCTCATTCAGGAATATGAGATGTTCATAATGCAACCTGGAGAAACGATCTCTAACGTTAAAAATGATTCACTCATATTGTGAATCATTTAACAGGGTTGGGTAAGACTTTTGATACTGATGAACTTAATGTGAAAATTCTGAAATCTCTGGACAGGTCTTGGCAACCAAACGTGACTACCATCTCGGAATCTCAAAATCTTACTCAGATGTCAATGCCAATCTTGTTTGGAAAGCTCCGTGAGCATGAACTTGAGCTGAGGAGATTGACTGCTGAAGAGGATCAAGGCAAAAGGAAAACTCTAGCTTTCAAGTCTGAAATATCTAAAGGAAAAAGCTCTAAGAGGATCGAAGAAGATGATTCTGATGATGAAGAAAACATGAGCTTGATGATAAAGAAATTTGCAAAGTTCATGAAAGCAAAGGGAAAGGACAAGTTTCACAAAGATAGGAAAGAAAGTCAAGAATCTCCATCAAACGTAAAGTGCTTTGGTTGTGGAGAAAGAGGGCACGTAAAATCTGAGTGTCCAAAAAGCAAGAAAAGTGAAGACAAGAAGGAAAGAAAATTTCAAAGCAAAAAAGAAAGCATACATAGCTTGGGAGGATAATGCCTCTAGCTCAACGAGTTCAAGTGACACAGAAGAAGAAGCCAATCTATGCCTTATGGTAGATTTTGAAGAAACTAGAAGTCAAGTAAGCGATTCCAGCTTTGAATCTAGTGAATTAGATTTACAAAAAGCTTTCTTTGAATTGATGAATGAATCTGAGAAACTTAATGCTGCTCATAAAAATTTAAAAAAGGAACATAATGAATTGAAGTTAAATTATGATAAACTGCTTGATGACGAAGTTGTTCTAAGAAATAGAGTTAATACCTTAGAAATTAAATTATCAGATGCAAATGCTATTGTTGAACCTGTTGAATGCTTGTCATGCAAAAGTTATATGTTTGATATTGATATACTTGAAAACTTACTTGCTAAGGCAACTAAAGCTAATTCACATGCTAAAACAAACCTTAATAAGAGCAATGGAAACATGCATCAAAATTTTAAATCCAAGGTAAGAAGAACTCGAAAAATTTGGGTTGTTAAAGGAACTTTTATTAAAAATAAAATTAGTGATGTATGTTGCTTTTTCTGTATGAAGCATGGTCACACATCAAACAAATGCAATATCAAACATGTTGGTGTTCCAAGTGGCAAATATGCTTGGGTTAAAGCTGTGAGATGATGTAAACTTGCAAAAACTAACCCCAAGGACCCATATTGAGAATGGGGACCTAAAATTCTTGCTAACTTGTTTTGTAGGATCAATCTAAGCCCAAGAAGTCACTGTGGTATCTTGACAATGGTTGTTCAAGACACATGACTGGTGACAAGAAAAGATTCATCTCTTTTGAGAAGAAGAAACAAGGATTTGTAACGTGTGGGGATAACAACAAAGGCAGAATAATGGGTACTGGCAACATTGGAGGAGGAAACACTTTGACAATAAAAGACGTCTTATACATTGAAGGCCTCAAACATAATCTTCTAAGCATAAGCCAACTATGCGACAAAGGTTTCAAGGTAACTTTTGAGAGTGACAAATGTACTGTTTATTTTAAAAATTCTGCTGAAATTGCTTTGCAAGGTGTTAGGCATAATAACATATATTTGATTGATATTGATAGTGAATCTAGTCATAGTATAACATGCTTAGTTGCTAAAGAAGAAAATCCATGGCTATGGCACAAAAGAGCTGCACATATTCACATGCAACACTTAAATAAATTAATCTCTAAGGATCTTGTGATTGGTTTGCCTAAACTAAAATTTGAGAAAGATAAACTTTGTTCTGCATGTCAAAAGGGTAAACAAACCAAATCTTCATTTTCATCTAAAAGCATGATTTCAACATCAAAACCTTTAGAACTTTTGCAAATGGACTTGTTTGGTCCATCTAGAATTAAAAGTTTTGGTGGAAACTACTATGCTCTTGTAATTGTTGATGATTACTCTAGATTTACTTGGACTTTCTTTTTAACTCTGAAAAGTGAAGCTTTCAAAGCATTTAAAACTTTTGCTAAACGTATTCAAAATGAAAAAGATTTGAAAATCAAAACTTTGAGAAGTGATCATGGTGGTGAATTTGAAAATGAATCGTTTGGAAAATTTTGTGAAGAATTTGGCATTGCACATAATTTTTCTGCACCTAAACCTCCCCAACAGAATGGTGTTGTTGAAAGGAAAAATAGATCATTAGAAGAATTATCTAGAACGCTTATGAATGAATCTAATGTGCCAAAATACTTTTGGGCTGATGCAATAAGTACTGCTTGTTATGTGTTAAATAGGATGCTTATTAGGCCAATTCTAAAATTAACTCCATATGAACTATTGAATGGGTAGAAAACCAAATATATCTCATTTGAAAATTTTTGGATGCAAATGCTTTGTCTTAAATAATGGAAAAGATAATCTTGGAAAATTCGATGCAAAATCTGATGAAGCAATTTTTCTAGGATATTCTTTGACTAGCAAAGCTTATAGAGTGTTCAATAGAAGAACACTGATAATTGAAGAATCAATGCATCTTGTCTTTGATGAGATTGTAGACCTTGAGGTAAATCCTCTTGAGTCAAATAGACCCATTGCAGGTGATGAGGCTTACTTAAAAGAAGCCCTTGAGGAGATGTATCTAAATGAAAATTATCCTCCGGAGCTTCAAGAAACACCCCAAGTCGTTGATTCCAAAAGCTATCAACAACCAAGAGGACTATCTTTGGACAACATCATAGGAGATGTATCAAAAGGGGTAACTACTAGACATAATTTAAATAATTTTTGTCTAACTGTTGCTTTTGTGTCTCAGGTAGAACCTAAAAATATAAAGGAAGCTCTTCAAGATGACAAGTGATGCATTGCTATGCAAGAAGAGCTAAATCAATTTGAAAGGAATGAAGTTTGGGAACTTATTCCAAAACAAGAAGAATTCCAAGTCATAGGAACAAAATGGGTATTCAGGAACAAGCTTGATGAGGATGGAAACATCACAAAGAATAAAGCAAGGCTAGTTGCTAAGGGATACTATCAAGAGGAAGGTATAGATTATGATGAAACGTATGCACCGGTAGCCAGGTTAGAAGCAATTAGATTATTACTTGCATATGCATCTTTGATGAAATTTAAACTATATCAAATGGATGTAAAAAGTGCTTTCTTAAATGGTTTTATAAAAGAAGAAGTGTATGTTAGTCAACCTCCTGGCTTTGAAGATTTTAAATTTCCTGATCATGTTTACAAGTTGAAAAAGGCCCTTTATGGTCTTAAACAAGCACCTAGGTCTTGGTATGAAAGACTTAGTACCTTTTTAATTGAAAATGAATTTTCTAGAGGAAAGGTTGATTCAACCTTATTCATTAAGAAAGTAGGAAAACTGATGAGTCAATATTTTCTCAATTTCACTTAGCTTATTGTACCGAATTTAATTAGGGAATTATGCTTAAATGTCCAGTATTTTCCCATTTTTCCTAATTGTGCTTAATTTGATCAGAAATTCTTATTTTAATTAATTTGAATTATTTGAGCTAATTATTTTCATTATTAATTGTAGGAAAATTGTTGGATAAATTTTGGAACATTTGGAGGTCAAAAGAAAGATGCCACATCAAATATATTTTAAAATAAAATGAAAGAGAGGTGTGGGTTTCAATTTTTGATGCACATGGGAGTGGTGTATGCATTGGAGAAAGGGTGTGACACGCAGCGAGTTTGGAATCCAGCAACAGCACAGGTGTGTGCATGGAGGTATGAGAGGCCACATGAGAAGCGTGACTGAATGGGAAAGGGGTGCATCCAGCAAGCATCCAACACATCACGGTTCCATTTTGGATGTGCATACAGCAAAGCAAAGAGCTGTTGGTGGGCTTCACGTAGCATAGAAATGTGGTGGCAGAGAGATCTCGGTCCAGCACAGCAGTAGCAGTTTGGATTCACACGCTGTCCAGCACATTCCGCACCTCCACCAACAATCCAGCAGCATCCAATTTTCTTCATTTTTCCAGCAAAGAACGTGTGTCCAGAGGGGGGTGCATCCAGTGAATCCAGCAAGCAGCTGCACACGTCCAGGAGGCATCACGCGTGAAGGAGTCACGGCCCAAAGCACACATCAGCACACGGGGGAATCCAGCAGTATGGGAAGCACCTTGGAGGTGGCATCCAGAAAAAATGAGAGCACGTGAAGCATGAAGGAGAGTCCAGGAAAGGGTGACATCCAGCAAAGCGGTCTAGAGAACATGGAGGTTATGGGGGATTCACTTCTTGATCTAGAAGGTGCTGCCACGTCTTCTTTGAATGGAAGTGTCACGGCCCACGCTTGCAGAGAAATTGGCGTGCACGTTGAGGGGGGTGCACAAGGAAGGCAGCGGTGCACTCAGCAGCCTTGTGTCCAGCAAAGAGACGCGTCCAGCAGCTTGGAGAAGGGTTTTTAAAACCCGTGACGCTGGATGAAGGGTAGGGTTCCAGTAGAGTAGTTTTTCCAGGAGTGTAGTGTAGTGTAGTGTAATGTAGAGTAGAAAGGGTAGCAGCAGGATGTGTCTCGGCTTGGGAGGCATCCAGCCGCCACTTGCCACACATTTTTTTTTACGCTTTCGGTCTTTGGTTTTCAGGCTTTGGTTTTGAACTTTTCTTTGGTTGGAAGGCTGTTTTGAATGAAGAGAACCAGGAGGCACGTTTGTTTTTTTTTTTTCTGAAGAATGAAGCTCTGATTCAGTCTTATTTTCTTGCTTAGTCTTGTGCATGCTGTTACGTTTTTTTTCACTTTGCCATTTAATTTCATTTCGGTTCATGTACTTAGGAGGTGTAGCAAGTGGAATTTCATTTTGGCTTTGGGAAAAATACACGCTGATTTTGTTTTTCATGATTGGATTTACTTTAGTTTAGCATGTGGAATAGGCATTCGGTTATCTTCACGGAGGGAAAGAGGTCTTCTTTTTATATTGTGTTGATGTTTGAATCGGTGGTGATTTTGTTTTACAATTTTCATGCTTTATTCCAATGTGCATTTAATGTGTTAGCTCAATATTGTAATTTAATTTAAGAGCATTGAATGACTTTTCTTATTTATTTATTGCATTGCACTTACTTCACGCACTTTCACATTGAATGTTTTATTTCAGTGTTTTCAATTATGTTCGGTTGAATTTAATTTCCAGTTTTAATTTAGTTTATTTACAATCACAAAAACACTTTCAAAAACCCCCCTACGTGTTTGACTTAACACTCGAACCACAATTTGGTCCTTGAGAGACGACCTAGGAGTCACTTCCTAGTACTATACTGCATTCTTTTATGCACAACTTTTGTGTGAGGTGCGACCCTCTCAACAAAAACACATTTTAATCGTGCAAGTTTATGTAGATGATATCATTTTTGGGTCAACTGATGATTCTTTGTGTGAAGAGTTTGCAAAAATAATGCAAGGTGAATTTGAGATGTCTATGATGGGTGAGTTAAACTTTTTCTTAGGACTACAGATAAAACAAATGAATGGTGGAACATTCATCTCCCGAACTAAATACTGTAGAGAAATTCTTAGGAAATTTGGTATGGATAGCTGCAAGGAAGCTAACACACCCATGGGTACTTCATGTTATTTAGATAAGGATGAAATTGAAAAAGGAGTGAATGAAACCATGTTTAGAGGCATGATAGGATCCTTGCTATACTTAACTGCTAGTAGACCAGATATTATGCAGAGTGTTTGTGTATGTGCTAGATACCAAGCCAATCCTAAAGAATCTCATTTGACTGCAGTTAAGAGAATTCTAAAATATCTTAAGGGAACTACTTCATTTGGACTTTGGTATCCCTCTGATGCCTCACCTAGTTTAATAGGATACTCTGATGCAGATTATGGTGGCTGTAAAATTGATAGAAAAAGTACTAGTGGAACCTGTCATTTCTTGGGATGTTCTTTAGTGTCATGGCACTCAAAGAAACAAGCATGTGTAGCTTTGTCTACCACCGAAGCTGAATATATTGCAGCTAGAAACTGTTGTGCCCAAATTTTGTGGATGAAACAACAATTGGAAGACTTTGATATCTTCCTTGACAAAATTCCTCTAAAATGTGACAATACTAGTGCGATAAATTTGACCAAGAACCCCATAATGCATTCAAGAACTAAGCATATAGAAATTAGGCACCATTTCTTAAGAGATCATATTCAAAAGGGGGATTGTCAAATTGAATATGTTGATACCTTACATCAATTAGCTTATATCTTTACCAATGCTCTACCTAAAGATAGATTTTTTGAGGTTAGAAGAGAGTTAGGAGTGTTAGACATATCTTAGAATCAAAATCTATGCAAATTTTTGCATTTTTCGTAAACTTAACGCTTCATAATCGATTATCACTAAGTTATAATCGATTATTCATGCATAAAATTCAATTCTGGAAAATCTTGAGCAGATAATCGATTATCATTATGCATAATCGATTATCATGCAATTCTGGACAGTAATTATTGAACTGATAATCGATTATCACGAGCCATAATCGATTATCGCGCTGACAGTTTCAAAAATAGAGTCGTTGGAGCATCCCATAACGGCTATAAACGGCCATAAATGGCTAGTTTTTCCATTTTTCTTATAAATAGCCCCCCATGATCGATTATTAGACACTCCTTTGCACCCAAATACTGCTGAAATCAAATCTAGAGCTCAAATCTTCTTCATTTCTCTTCACCTTCTCAAAATCTCATTTTCCCATTCTTCCTCCATGGCTGACTCAAGAAGGCACCGTCGCAGAACAGCTGGAGCCTCCTCTTCTTCTCAACCACGTCTTGCAAACATAGATGGATGGATTTCAGATCAAGGGAAACATGCAAAATTTGTTAATTCTTGGCAAGAAAGGAAGATCATGGCGGTAAAGTTTATTCGTCTTGACTTTTTCCGCTTCTATGGCTTTCAATTTCCAAACACTTTTGCTGAGCAGGGGTTAACGCATCTGTTAGAACAAAAAGGATGCATTTATCCTGATCTTATAAGAGTCTTCGACTTCAACTTGCGCTATCGAGATGGGATAATATCTACTAAGGTCAAGGGAGTACGCATCATTTTAGATGATGATGTATGGACCAATGTTGCTCAACTTTCCATCTGGGATGATGCTGTCAAAGTCCATTTAGGACTTGAAGATTTCAATAGGATGATGACTTTTAAATCCTTCCTGCGTCATCCTGAACGGCAAACCAATAGAAGGCAATTACTGGTTGGAGGTTTTAAAGTTGAAGAAAGGATGATCTACTACTTGATTGTCTGGATTTTATGTCCTAGAGCAACCAACCATGCTCAATGCTCTGAGCAGGATTTACTTCTGTTGTATGGGATTCTAAATCACATACACATCAACTGGCCTGCTCTCATTGCTGACACAATGGTAAAAGCCAAGAAATCCCATTCATATCAATTTCCCTATGCTCTTCTTATTTCTAGGATTTTAGAATTCAAAGGTGTACCTGTTGAAGGAGAACTCGTTCAAACTATTGAAGCTGTGGGATCAGAAATTGGAGATACTACCTTTCGTCAAATGGGATTCATTACTAGAGGTAGAGTCCTTATTCACAAAGATGATGACCATCCTGATGTAGATGAAGATGATGACATGGACACTCATATGGCTGACCCAGTAAGTGCTGCTACTCCGTCTGATGCTGGACCATCCAACATACCCTCATCTTCCTCAACTTCTATGGAAGAACATTTTGCAAGGTTATCTAAACAGTTGGAGGATATGAGTCTTGCACAAAAGACTGACTTTGAGGAGATTTATGAGTGGCAGCGATCTGTTGATGAGTACATGGTTGATCAATTTCTTGATCTTGATGTTCGCCTATCTAACATCGAGGGTCATCTTAATATCCCACCTCCTGAACGTTCTCCTAGTCCTGAATTCTAGGTTTTAGGCCTCTAAGTTTGATTGTTATGTTATTTTGTTTATGGTATTTAGTTTCTTAATCTTTATGAATTTCATGTAATTCATTTTTGTTCTTAATATAATGAGCTTTTATTTTGTGCATATATTCCATTTTTGAGGGGGAGCTCATATTAATGGGGAGGTTATTACACTATTCTTTTTGCTTATGATCAAAAAGGGGAGAAGAAATATAAGGGGAGGATTAAAGAAAAAAATAGTTTTTAATTGTACAGGTACTGCTAACTCTGTGGTTGTCCATTAGTTATATATGTTGCAGGTAAACCTGAGTTGCTTTTAAAAATAGAGTTTTTGATCATCATCAAAAAGGGGGAGATTGTTACCAATAAGGAGTATTGGTAAAACTTGAAGATGTGTTTTGATGATGCTGCAACTTATAGATTTTGGATGTAGTAGGAAAATATTTAAAAAAGCAACTTGTAGATTTTGAATGTAGTAGGAAAATGTTAAACATTGTAATTTTTACTAGTATAATCAATTATGGTTAAGAAATAATCGATTATCACAAGTCATACTTGAATAATCGATTATCACTTCATATAATCGATTATCACTTTTTTGAAAACCCTGTAATGGACTTGAATAATTGATTATCACTTACAATAATCGATTATCCATGGCAGTTGGGAGCTGACCTTTGGCATTCAGTGTACTTGGCTATATAATTTGATTTGGAGAAATCAGAAGAAAACGTTTTTTTTTTAACTGAGAAAGCTTAGAACACTGTGTGTCAGAGGAACGTTCTTAGAGAGCTTTTTGTTCATTGTTCCCTTGCTTGGTCTTGTGAAAGGAGAGGCTCGCGTATCGTGTGTCGTTAGTCGGAGTAGACTCTCTTCAAGTTAGCAAGGTACTCTGCCTGGTCTTGTGAAAGGAGAAGCTTGTGAATCGTTGGTCGATTGTCGGAGCGGTTCTGTTCAAGTTGGTAGAGTGGTTCTTTTCGTTTTATTCCTGTTCATTTGATTGTAATCTGTTAAACCATTTTTAGTGGAACTGTTAATCACTATTTATAGTGATTAACGACTGGACGTAGATTCTGTTGAATCGAACCAGTATAAAAATATCTGTGTGATTTTTCTATTCCCTACACTCATATTATTTTACGTATATCAACTATTTGATTACATTTCTGAAAGAAAATTATTTTTACTAAAAGGACCAAATTAATTTTAATTGTGATCAAACACGCTTTTCGCTCTCTGAGTTTTAATTCCGCTATGCTATACTCTTCGAAAAATACCCCCTCCGATACCAACAGTTGTATTAGTAGATATGTTATCAATCAATTCAAAAGCTTCCTCTAGAGTTTTACACTTGATATTACCTCCAGCTGAGGCATCTACCATCAGCTTGGTTTGTGAACCAAGACCTCCAAGGAAAAGAATGACTAATGTTGCTTCATCAAAGCCATGTGTGGGCGTTTTTCTCAACAAGTTCTTGTATCTGTCCCATGCTTGACCTAGTGTTCCCTCCATACCTTGCCTGAAAGAAGAAATTTCTTGCTTCTCTTTGTTGATTTTTGATTGTGGAAAGTACTTGTTTAGAAACTTTGAAACCATAGCTTCCCACTCAGTAAATCTATCCTCTGGGAAAGAATTCAACCATAACTTAGCATTGTCTCCCAATGAGAAAGGAAACAAACTAAGCTTTATAGCGTCATCCAGCACATCATTGATTTTTACTGTGTTGCAAATCTCGTTGAATGTGGTTAGATGCTCATATGGACTTTCATGTGATAGTCCATTAAATTGGTTGCTCTTCACCAATTGTATCAATGCCGGTTTCACCTCCATATTTATAGCATTGACCATCGGCCTAGCAATGTTGTTAAAGTGATGAGGGCCAACAACTGTGGAGTAATCCGCTAGAGTATGTCTACCATTATTTTCTCTTACCATCTCTTCAGTACTCTGGTCAGATCTTTGTGGTGAGCGTTGTATAAGTGTCTCCGGAAAAGGACATAATTCTCTAGATGTTCGAATTCTCCTCCTCCTTCTACTCTCGTCCAATCCTTCAAGAAGAGGTTCCGAAATTTTCTTGCGCCTAGTACGAATTGTATCCTGCATACACAAGAAAACAAAACCCTAGAAACAATTGTTAGCACAAAAATATAAAAAGATAAAAAGATAAAAATCAAGTCAAAGCTAATCAATAATCAAACAAATAGAATAGTTAATCCACGAGTCCCCGGCAACGGCGCCAAAAACTTGTTAACACTTCAGCAAGTGTATCGAATCGTATCAAGTAATAATAAATGGTAAGACCAAGTATCGTTTCCCCAGAGACTCACGACCTAAACAGTTATGTGATTTCTTGATTAAATAAGACTTGTAAATGAAATCATTGTGTTTATATTGCGAAAAATAAACATGAATGCAAGTGTTGATCAATTAGATTGAAAGATGCAAAAGTGATTGATGTAAAATATGGAATGATTATGTTGTTGGGGTTTCCGACTTATCCTATCCACTCTCATGTATTTATGAATTCATCTTCTTCATTAATGTTAATGACACTTTCTAATTTACGTTAAACCTGATGTCTTGGTGAAGAAAGCCTAATCCTAATCACTAGTTCACAATGTCTTGTCTCCCTAGCAATTAATCATGCATTACATTCACACCGAAGCTCAAAGGCAACCGATCCTCCTATTCCTATGTCTAGGTAATATTGCTTCCAAGAGAATTTCCCCAGTTCTAGATTTACCTATATGTGTCCATATTGATAACATCAATGATCATGCAATTGAATGAGTTAAACAAAGCATGCATAGAGCGTAGAGGATAAACCCTAACAATTAATGAAGTAAAGCATATATAATCAAGAATCAATTCAATACATGAGAGTTTCAAAGGATTACATTGTTTCTCCAACAACAATGGAGGTTTAGTTCACCATAGACATGGTGAAACTAGATGAAAAGAATGAAAGATAGAACCAGAAAAGTTGAAGATCGGAGCTTCTGCATCCAAAATTCGCCTCCGAGGGGTGAAAGGAGTGTAATTTCGCATCTTTCTGTCCAAAGATATGAACCCTGGGTCAACTAAACCCTTATATAGTTTATTAAAAATACATAAATTTGGCCCATGCCCAAGTAGACAGCGCTCAGCGGTAAGTGCGGCACTCAAAATGACGCTCTGCGATGACGCCCAAGCGTGAAACAGTGAACTTAACAGCAGACTCTGGCGCTCAGCGGTAGAAATGCCGCTCAGCGGTGACTGCGATACTTGGATTAGCCCTCAACAATGGCGCTTAAGTGTTAGATAGAGAACTCAACAATAAGTTCGGCGCTGAGCGGTGAAATGGCATTGAGCGGTGGCTGCGATTCTTCTTTTATATGCAATTTTCCTTCCTTTCCTGAGCCCAACTCCTTACTACTTCACTTCTTCATCCAGTTGATCTTAATTCCTGTCAAAACAAGGAAAATAAGCATAAAACCCATCCAACTCTCTTATTTCCACAACTTAAGCAAAAACATGATTTCAAGCTAGTTTATAAGTCATAAAGGGTGTTTTTAATGTCAAAATTAAGTATAAAAATAACGGTTTTTCAACCGTTATTAGAGACCGAGCACTACCAAGAACTAGCGGTAGTACAAGACCGAGCACTACCAAGAACGAGTGCTAGTACGAGACCATGCACTACCAAGAACGAGCGCTAGTACGAGATCAAGCACTACCAAGAACGAGCGCTAGTACAAGAAATCAGCCACACACCTAAGTCCGAACGGTCATGAACGGGTAAGACTAAAGAGACCAAACTTAGTTAATGACTGAGTACAGAATACAACCGAATGATTAACTTCTGCAAAATTCTGAATAACACTTCCGAGACCAAAACTAAATATTTTTCTTAACTTCTAAACCTCCAAACTTGATTCATAAGTTATTTTAAACCTATCTTACTGAACCTATTTCACACTGACCCCCAACTCACAATTTCATATACTCTCTTTTCCAAAACCATAAAAGACCGAACGCTCTACTGCAGAAAACTCCAACCCAATTCACAGGTCTCGGCCAAACACAAAATTTGAATACAATTCAATCAATCATACAATTATTCATACATGCAAACGTTCAAACAGAAATTCCAAACACAGAAAAACATAATTAAATTTCTAGTTTTCCTTACCTTTTTAACCGAATAGCAACTCAGCCAACAACAGAATTCGTTCCCCAAAACCAAAATCTTTCTAGAATACCTATAACCCACCGATCAAGAAAGAATAATCAACCAACAGACCAAAACATGATCAGAATTTGTGAAGATGAAACAGATGAACACATGCAACCAGAAATTTGACTTGTCGGTGTCCGAAAACAGTTTTCTTAGGAAGATAATGAACTTACAGGCTCCAAACTTAATTTGATCGATTAAGATGGAAGATTTTGACACTTTGATTACTCAACACTATCTGATTGATGATCATAAGGAGGAGAAAGTGAGAATTTGTAGAGAGAAGGAGAAGAATTGTAGAGAGAAGGAGGAGAAAAGATCTTCAAGAAATTTGGAGAGAAGAGGTGCATGCAGAAAGTGGCTCGAAGTTTTGAAAAGTTTACTTATATACTACCGTTAAAAAACCGCTCGGTCCAACCAACTCCATACACCTAGATTCCACTTTTCTCTGAATTTAATGGTCCTCACACTATTCATCTTTATCTACTAAGAAGAATGAAAGTAATTCATGGTTAAAATATTTGGAGGATTTGATTACGCCATATTCCCTGCTAAATTATTTCTTCCTAGATTGACTTCAAGAAAACATCACTTAATACTATAAATTGGATTTGTCCTATAAATTGGATTTGTCCTTTAAATTGGATTTGTCTTTATGATATGACTCTTCGTTGATCAAGTCCACAAACTTGCTCAATATGTCAAGGAAACTTAGTAGCAATTCAGGATGAAGATTGCTGCAGCTAAGGAAAAGGTAATAGAAAACAAGGTGTTATGAGCTCTTTGTATATGGATTATCCTTGCTTTTACAGAGTGTTCCTAATAATTCTGTGTGCATGACATGTACATCTGTTGTTTCTTCTCATCTTTAAATTTTGGTTAAAATATACGTTTAAAAATAAATTATTAATCGAATTAAAATTACCTGAAGTATATAATATCTTAATCTCGAAGACTAACACTGTCTTAACAAAACAGAGTTGAAAACAGTGTCTTAACAGTGAGGGCTTCCCCGTGCAGTTACCTGTTTAGCTGTAAGCAATTAACAATTCAATGAACAGATGACGAACTTAGAAAGATGGTCCTAAAAACCATTACCTCTATGTTCTAAAACTTATTATGAAGCTTCTCTCAAAGCTCAAGATACATTGAATATCAATTTTACACCTCTACCCAACTACAACCAGGAATTTTCTCCAACCCTTTCTGTTTCATGGCTAACCTAATGTTATTGGCATCCTTCCAGGAAGAAAATGTAGAAAAAACATTTGCGGTGAGCACATAGTTAGCTCCCAATTCGGACTCCAGTTTAGACAGAAGATCAGCATCCAAACTAGGAATCCACCCGTGATTCCTGCAAGCCGCCAGAAAACTCCTCAATATAACACCATTCGGCTCCATAGGCATGCCCTTGATAATATCATATGCCTCTTCAATCAAGCCAGATCTTCCTAGCAAGTCAACCATGCATCCATAGTGTTCAACACTCGGTTTTATGCCATACATTCTCACCATCCGATCAAAATACCTTCTTCCCTCACAAACGAGTCCAGCGTGGCTGCAGGCCGAGAGAATCACAGCAAAAGCCAAACTATCTGGTTGCAGTCCCATATCCTCCATATGGTTAAACAAAGAGATAACATCTTTATGTCTCCCATGATCAGCAAGAACGGACATCATGACAGTGAAGGACTGCAAATTCTTGCCATCCATTGAATTGAAAACGACAACGGCCTCATTAATTTTTCCACATTTAGCATACATGTCAAACAAAGCTGTTCCCAATGCAACATCCATGTCCATGTGACTCATTATAAGGTAGGAATGAATGGACTGACCAGCACCGACATCAAGCATTTTAGTACAAGCAGAAAGCAAGCTAACCAATGTGACAGAGTTTGGCTTTTCATTCGTTTGCCCCATCTGATGAAAGACACGAAAAGCATCCAAAGGGGAGTTGGAGGCCACGTAAGCGGCAATCATGGAGCTCCAGGTCACAACATCTTTAACAGTCATTTCTTCAAACACCTTGCGCGCTGACCTTACAGAATGGCAATCAGCATACATGTTTAAAAGGGCATTACCCACATAGGGATCGGAGCAGAATCCGGTCTTGAAGGTGAGAGAATGGAGGGTCCGACCGAGGGGGAGGCAGGAAGAGCGAGTGCAGGCTTTGAGGAGAAAAGGGTAAGTGAAGCAGTCCGGGTTAAGGGTTGAGGTTTGGAGGAGGCGGAAGAGGGAGAATGAGTAGTGGGGGTTGGGGATGGAGGCGAAGGCTCTGATGAGGGTGTTCCAGGCGAAGAGGGGTGGAAGGGTGGGGAGGGAGTGGAAGAATGTGGTGGCAAAGGGGAGGGAGATGGCGGAGGCTGATAAGAGGAGTTGGGAGATGAAAAAAGGGTGGTGGTCCAGGGAGGTTTTGAGGAAGAGCGAGTGAAGTTGGAGGAGATGAGTAAGGGTTTTGGAACGCTTGATGAGGGTGATGGCGTTTTCCCATACCCGCCCTCTCATCTATTTCACGTTACAAGTTTTACTCTTTATCTATTTGTATTTATTTTTATCATTTAATTTATAAATTAGGAAATTAACACTATAATTATATTATAAGGTATCTATTACATGAAAACATTAGAAAGAATTAAATTCAATTTAACATGCAGATATCTAACCCTAGATAAAAAGGAACCTTGTTAGAACGAGAGTATTGTTTACCGTGTTTTCTATACTCTTACCCCATTAATTAGTTCTGACATGACATATTTTTTTTCTTCTTTTTTTATTAGAGAAAATTGAAGAAAGTAGTGGCAAGGTGAGAGCACTAGTACAATATTTGCTTTTAAACTCGCACAATATACCTCATTTTACACCAAACGGCTACCTATCAAAATGCGGTGACATATTTGTAATTAAGGTGACCTTATAGGCCTCGGTTGCATGCACAACCGAAGCATAATGGAGCTACCACCTCGGATGCATGCAGAACCAGTGCTAAAACCACCTACCCGCCACACTTTTGGGTTGACAACTTTATGAAAAGGTGATACTACCTTGGTTTAATGAAGAACCGAGATATAAAACCTCTGCCACACCTACAACTCACTGAACCCGCCAAACTTTTGGGTTGACAACTTTATGAAAAGGTCATACTACCTCAGTTCCCCTCAAAACCGAGACATAAAGCCTCTGCCACCTCTGCACCGTATGACTTTTTGAAGCTTCTATTCGTTTTCTCCAGGAGCTACGACCTCGGTTTCTTTAGACCCGGTGTCAAAAGTTAATTCGACTTCGGTTACATTTCTAACCGAGGCATATAGTGTTCTATTGCTTCGGGTGTTTTAGACAACCGAGGTAGTATCGTTTATTAAGTTCAAAATTTTCAGCTCATATCATTTCTTCTCGTGTTGTTGCTTCTACTTCTTCTTCTTTCTCTTCGCATGATATAAGCTTCCTTGCTTCTTCGTTGCTTCTTCGCGCTGCTGCTTCGTCTTTGCCGCCACCACTGTTGTTCTCCCCAAGGGTTGCCTCCACCAGCGTCGCCACCGCGAGTCCTTTGTTTTATTTGTGCCGCCTCCATCGTCGCCGCTTCGCAGTGATTTGTTCAGTTTTTGGTGTTGCCTTCGTCCCTGCCGTTCTCACCTTTGTAGCTGTTGCTGTCGTCGCCCCCACTGTCATCATTGTTGGTGCTGCCCATCACGGTAAGTTTTTCAAATGTCTTTGATATTTGAGTTTGTATATTGGTTGAAACTATTCCAGTGTCTCTGCTCTCTGCGTTTTGCTTCATATTTTGTTTTGTGTGTGATTGTAAAGTCTTGAAACTGGGTTCCTATTTCTGAACTCAAGCAGGTGATAGTGGCGTGTGTTCTAATACTAGAAAAGGTTCAGAATTTTGTGCGTTTCTTTTTGCGGTGAACATTGTTTGAATGATGAATGGGGCGATTTATGTTATGGAACCAGAAAGTTATAAGTGTTATCGATTGTTGTGTTTGTTATTATGGATTGGATGGAAGAGAGTAGGACACAAGGTTTGCAAATAATAAGGAATTAATCATGAATCAGTTTTTAAAATTATTATGGAAACATAAGCAGGTCAGTTTTCTTGTAAATTACGTAAATGTACTTATTCAAAGGAATTCTGGAATAATATGGAAAGTCATACTCAAAAGAAATGACCTTCTAGCAGATGAAGTTTTGGTTCAAAATTATTTTGTATGAATCTAACCTAACATTACCTAAACCCTTTGCTCACACTGTAGGAAGACTTTTATCCATTCAATAGGAAGAGATGACAACATTGTCAGATATAGGGTATTCAGTTAGCTGGATAAATTAATCAAGTTGTTAATAGTATGTAATTGGCAAAATCAATCCTCCACAGTTTAACTTTTGAACAAATTTAAGATGAGATAAGTAAGGCACTAAAATTACTTTTCAACAATATAACCCTTTATTTAATCTAAATTAAATTACTATATATGTTGTGTGTCTAATAATAGATGCATTAAAGAAAAAAGATTGGTGAACATCTTATTTGTTCTAAACATCTAGAGAGAATTAGCAACAAATGAAGAAAAAAAAAAGATAATTCATAAACATGACTAACAAATAATGAAATGATAAAAGAAAAATCAAGTATGTTAATAAGTTCTTATAACTATCGGTGTATTATTCTCATTTGTTGTTTGCTTCAATATATTGTTTGTTTGAATATTTTGCATGTTGTATATGTAATTATTTGTTTGCTTGAATATATATTGTTGTTGACAATTAGCCTTAATTTCCCGTTTGAGATTCAATACAAAAATTATTTACTATCTCCAGATTTTTTGAACAAACGTACCTTTTACAAATGAATAGAGGAGATGGTAATAATAATTTACAAGTTTTGAATCTTAAACTGTCCAGTTGGACAGTTTAAGAAGAGTAATAACCTTTTCATAGTTTATTATAACATATCAATTTTAATATACATGTCTTAAATTTCAAGAAAATTTGTCGTTGTGTTTTGTATTGATCTTCGGGTGCATATTTGATTGTGATTTATAATCACTTTCATTTCGTGTAACCTGAAGACCAATTTGAAATGTTGGCAAAATTTCGTGAACTTTAAGATACGTTGTTTATAATTGATATGTTTAATAAACTAAAAAAAGTGAATCTTCTTGAATGGGATAGGGTCACACCTTGAATAAAAACATGATCAAAGTGATCATTCAAGATTATTGAAATTGCGTAAACAATTTCAGTAAACATGCGTACGGATCGAGGGTGGATTAATTTACCACGCATCAGCATTGAGTACGAGAGAGGGGTAGAAGAATTTATAGAGTTTGCGCAACGTAATGCGAGTACAAGTAGTGATGATGGAGTCAAGTTCAGATGTCCCTGTGTGAACTGTTTGAATGGGAGGAAGTTGAACGCAACTGATATTAGGGAACATCTTATCTGTGATGGTTTCATACGAAGTTATACAACATGGATATGACACGGCGAATTAATAGACTTTCCAACTGTCTCTCAAACTGAAAATGTATATGATTCCACCATGGATATGGAAGATCGACCAGAAGAAGACAACTTAGAGGACATGATCCGCGATGTAGGCGCAGAAGCTTTTGCCCAAGCGCATGTGTATGAAACGATGTCCATTGATGCGGAGACTCCTTTGTATGCCGGTTCAACTAAGTTCACACGATTGTCAGCGGTGTTAAGGCTCATGAATTTAAAGGCGACCAATTAATGGACTGATAAGAGTTTTACAGAATTGTTTTCGTTGTTGAATGAAATGTTGCCAGATGGAAATACGTTACCCACTCGTAATTATGATGCAAAAAAAATTCTTTGTCCGATGAGTATGGAAACGGATACATGCATGGTCGAATGATTGCATATTATATAGGAATGAGAATGGAGTTTTAATAAAGTGTCCAAAATGTGGGTTATCATGATACATGTCAAGAAACAACAGTGAAGATAGTGGTCACATAGAAAAGAATGGTTCTGCTTTGAAAGTAGTTTGGTACCTTCCACTCATGGCTAGACTTAAGCCTTTGCTTGTGAATCCTAAAGACGCTAAAAACCTAAGATGGCATGCAGATGAGAGAACAACTAATGGGCTGCTTCGTCATCCAACTGATTCAAAGCAATGGAAAAATATTGATCAAGAATTCCCTCAATTTTGTCAAGAATGTAGAAATCTTAGGTTTGGCTTAGCTACTAATGGAATGAACCCATTTGGTAATTCAAGTACCAATCACAACTGTTGGCCCGTTATACTGATAATTTAAGATTTATCTCCTGGATTGTGCATGAAAAGAAAGTACATGATGTTGTCAATGTTGATATCTGGTCCAAAGTAGCTTGGAAATGACATAGATGTTTATCTCAGGCCACTAGTTGAAGACTTGAAGTTGTTTTGGGTTGATGGGGTTGAAATATTTGATGCCTTTGCTTCAGAAACTTTCATGATGCATGTCATGTTATTTTGCACCATTAATGACTTCCTAACTTACGGTAATTTGTTAGGGTACAGTGTGAAGGGTTATAAAGCATGTCCTATAAGTGAAGAAAACACTGCAGTTCATCAATTAAAACACTGCAGCTCATCAATTAAAACACGGAAGGAAGACAGTGTATATGCGTCATCGACGATTTTTACAATTTAATCATCCATATCGAAGGTTAAAGAAAGCATTCAATGGAGAACAAGAGAAAGACAATGGACCCATTCCACTTACTGGACTTGAAGTTCTTGAAAAGGTTAATAAAGTACATCATCTATTTGGGAAAACGTCCAAGAAATCTTCTGTGACTACCCCTTGGAAGAAGAAATCAATATTCTTTGATCTTCCATATTGGTCAAAGTTAGATGTTAGACATTGCATAGATGTCATGCATGTAGAAAAGAATGTTTGTGATAGCTTGATTGGTATATTACTAAACATCCAGGGAAAAACAAATGATGGAGTGAATGCGCATTTGGATTTGGTTGACATGAAGATCCGACAAGAGTTGGCACCAAGAGAGATTGGTAAACGTACTTATTTTCCCCCTGCATGTTACACAATGTCCAGACAAGAGAAGATAAGTTTTTGTCTTTGTTTAAAGAGTATCAAGGTACCACAAGGATACTCTTCAAATATCAAGAGCTTAGTGTCAATGCAGGACTTAAAGCTTGTTGGACTCAAGTCTCACGATTGCCACGTCTTAATGCAACAATTGTTACCGGTGGCAATTCGTGGAATTTTGCCCAAAAAAGTTAGGCAGATCGTAACTCGATTGTGCTCATTTTTCTCGTCAATTTGTAGTAAAGTCATCGATCCTACAAAGTTAGATGAACTTCAAAGCGAAATTATCATCATTTTGTGTCAGTTAGAAATGTTTTTCCCTCCATCCTTTTTTGACATCATGGTGTATTTACTTGTTCATTTGGTCAGAGAAATAAAGTTTTGTGGACCAGTATACTTAAGATGAATGTACCTTATTGAGCGTTATATGAAGATTTTGAAAGGATACGTCAAAAACCAATATCGTCTAGAAGGTTCAATGATTGAAAGATATATTGCTGAAGAAAGTATCGAGTTTTGCTCTAATTATATGACTAAAGCATTATTGGGAATGGAGATGTGCCTCTCATTCTTGGGAGACCATTTATGAAGACTGCTAGAGTTTTAATTGATGTGGAGAATGGTAAGCTTAAAGTGAGAGTTCAAGATGAAGAAGTGAATTTTGATGTATTTAAAGCCATGACACATCCTAAAGATGATAAAGCATGTTTTCAACTTGATATACTTGATGAAGTTGGTATGGTGCAAGAAAGGATGGTACGTTATTCTTCTCCATTAGAGAAAACTCTTATTGATGGTTGTGAAGACTTGAATGAAGAAGAAGAGAAATTAATTGATGAATGTATGACGGATTTGGAGACATTGAAGGAGATTCCAGTGAAGGATGCTAAGTTTGAGACGATTGATACCAAAGAAAAGAAGTTAGAATTAAAGATGTTACCATCACATTTGAAGTATGTTTTCTGAGAAGAAGATGGAACAAAGTCAATCATCATTAGTAATTCTTTACTTCTTGAAGAAGAAGAAAAGTTGATAGAAATATTGAAAGCCAACAAAGAAGCTATTGGGTGGTCAATCTCAGATCTCAAAGGTATAAGTCCAACTTATTGCATGCACAAGATCTTTATGGAAGATGACTATAGGCCGAGTGCTTAACCACAGAGAAGGCTAAATTCAGTGATGAAGGAGGTGTTTAGAAAAGAAGTATTGAAGCTCTTGGAAGATGGCATTATTTATCCAATCTCTGACAGTAAATGGGTGAGTCCAATACAAGTAGTTCCAAAGAAAGGTGTGATGAGAGTGATTTATAATGAGAATAATGAGCTTATTCCTACTCGGACTGTTACTGGATGGCGAATGTGCATTGATTACAGGAAGTTGAATAAAGCCACTAGGAAGGATCATTTTCCCCTTCCTTTCATGGATCAGATGCTAGAGAGATTGGTAGGTCGGGCTTTTTATTGCTTTCTGGATGGATACTCTGGATACAACCAAATTGTGGTAGATCCAAAAGACCAAGAGAAGACGAAATTCACATGTCCTTTTGGTGTCTTTGCCTACAGAAAGATGTCATTTGGGTTATGTAATGCTCCAGCCACGTTTTATAGGTGTATGCAAGCAATTTTCGCAGATTTCATAGAGAAGTGTATTGAAGTCTTCATGGACGATTTTTCAGTTTTTGGAAATTCTTTCCAAAGATGTTTGGTGAATCTGGATATTGGTGAATCTTATACACTTGTGTGTTTGAGTGAAACACTTTATCTAGTGAGGAAAGATTCCATGAACACATAACTACATATATGCTTAGTTGATTGATCATTCATGAGAATAACATTTGTTGGATATTATGTGATTATGTGAACACTAAAGCATGTGTGCATCTTGACTGAATTCTTTGTGTTGAGCTGATTTGAGTAATTACTTGTCTTGAAAGAAGGAGTTGTGAATGTGGTGAACCATTGTATGGATTGGTGGAAGATTGAGTTACATCTTGTTTTCTTGAGGACAAGCAAAGTTCTAATTTTAGGGTTGTGATAACATTTGAAAAAATGTTATTTTTATACTTAATTTTGACCTTAAAGACAACCTTTATGACTTAGAAATTAGCTTGGAATCATGTTTTTTATTAAGTTTTGAAATAAGAGAGTTGGATAGGTTTTATGCTTGGTTTTCCTTGTTTTTGAAGGTTTTAAGATGAATTGAATGAAAGAAGTGAAGTAGCCAGGAGTTGGATTCAGAAAAGGAAGAAAAAGTGCATAAAAGAAGAGCCGCAAGTACCGCTCAATGCCACTTTTACCGCTGAGCAGCACTCTGAAGTCTCGCAGTCACCGCTGAGGAGCAAAACTACAGCTGAGCGTCAAATAGAAGAACCGCACTTACCGCTGAGCGGTAATTACCACTGAGCGTCATTTTATTGGGCCTTGGGCCACTTTTCTGTAATTTTTAGAAAGCTATATAAGGTTTTAGCCGAATTAGGGTTAGTATCTTTGGACAGAACGAAGCAAAATCACACTTTCTTCACCCCTTGGAGGAGGATTTTGGATGCTCAAGATCTATTTTTCAACTTCTAGGGTTCTATCTTTCATTCTTTCATTATTTTTCATCTAGTTTCACCATGTCTATGGTGAACTAAACTTTCATTGTTGTTGGGGAACCGATGTAATCCTTTGAAACTCTCATGTATTGAATTGGTTCTTTAATCTATATGCTTTCTTTCATTAATTGTTAGGGTTTTTCTTATATACTCTATGCATGCTTTGTTTAACTCATTCAATTGCATGATCATTGATGTTATTTGTATGGACACATATGAGTAAATATTGCCTAGACATAGGGATAGGAGGATTGGTTGCCTTTAAGCTTATGTGCGAATGTAATGCATGAATAATTGCTAGGGAGACAAGACATTGTAAACTAGTGATTAGAAGTAGGCTTTCTTCATCGAGACATCGGGTTTAAGGTAAATTAGAAAGTGACATTAACATTAATGAAGAAAGATGAATTCTTGAATACATGAGAATGGATAGGATGAATCAGAAACCCCAACAACATCATCATTCCATACTTTACATCAATCACTTTTACTTCTTTTGATCCAATTGATCAACACATGCATTCATATTTAATTTTCAGTATTTGCATTTAAACCTACAAGAATTCGTTCACAAGTCTAATTTAATCAACAAATCACATAATTGTTTAGGCCGTGAGTTCTTTGGGAAACGATACTTGGTCTTACCATTTTATTATTACTTGATACGATTCGGTTACACTTGTCGAGGGTTAACAATCATGATAACCCACATTTTGGACACTTTTTCAAAAGTACAAACATGTATCCTTTTATACTCCATACCCATCGGACAAAGAATTTTTTTTTGCATTATAATTACGATTGGGTAGTATATTTCCATCTGGCAACATTTCATTCAACAATGTCAACAATTCTGTGAAACTCTTATCAGTCCATCTATTGGTCGCCTTCAAATTCATGAGCCTTAACTCCGTTGACAACCATGTGAACTTAGCTGAACCGACATACAAATGTGTTTCCACATCAGTCGACTTTGTCTCATACACATGAGCTTTGGAAAAATTTTCTACGCCATCATTGCGAATCATGTCCTCTAATTTGTCTTCATCTAGTCGATCTTCTACCATGGTGGAATCAATAACATTCTCAGTTTAGGAGACCGTCGAAAAGTGTATTTCTTCGTCGTGCCATATCCATTTTGAATAGCATCACAAGAAACCATCACAGATAAGATGTCCCCTAATTTGGTTTGCGTTTAACTTTCTCCCATTTAAACAGTTCACACAAGGACATCTAAACTTCACTTCATCATCACTTCTACCGTCATTACGTTGCGCAAATTGTATAAATTCCTCTACCTCTCTCTCGTACTCATCACTAATGCGTGGTAAATTAATCCAATTTCAATCCATATACGTAAATATTCTACAAAATTGCAATCATACAATCATGCAATCATACAATCATATGGATGTTAGTGAGTGAGTGTTCCCATAGTTAGTGAGTGAGTGTTTAATATTCCAAAGATTGGTTAACCCCCATAATGTACAGGTTATAAAAGCAACTTGTTCATATGGATGAGGAACGTATTAAGGTGGTGGTCCACCATTGTGGACATTTTGTCAGTGATGATAATGGGCAGTTAAAATTTGAAGGAGAGAGAGCAGAATGGTCTTGTGATCCAGAACTGTGGAGCTATTTTGGCATAGTAGCCTTAGTCAAAGAATTAGGTCATATGGACATTAAAGAATTATGATACGGTTTAGGAGGTCAGTTTGTGGACCCAGATAGGTTAGAATTATTAACTGATGATAGGGGTGTCATGCATATGCTGAACATTGCTAGGTTAAATGATGAAGTTCATCTGTATGTGGTTCATAATATGATGGAACCGGAAATAATAGAAATGATTGATTGGGTTGGTGATGGTCAACTTGGAACAGAAATGGTGGAGGGTGAGGGGGATGCCCATGAGGGTGATGGTGAGGTCCATACTGAAGTTGGAACAGAAATGGTGGAGGGTGAGGGGGATGCCCATGAGGGTGATGGTGAGGATCATACTGAAGTTGGAACAAAAATGGTTGAGGGTGAGGGTGATGCCCATGAGGGTGAGGGTAATGCCTATGAGGGTGATGGTGAGGATCATACTAATGTTGGAACAAAAATGGTTGAGGGTGAGGGTGATGCCCATGAGGGTGAGGGTGATGCCTATGAGGGTGATGGTGAGGATCATACTGATGTTGGAACAAAAATGGTTGAGGGTGAGGGTGATGCCCATGAGGGTGAGGGTGATGCCTATGAGGGTGATGGTGAGGATCATACTGATGTTGGAACAAAAATGGTTGAGGGTGAGGGTGATGCCCATGAGGGTGATGGTCAGGATGTTGAGATCCATGAGGTTGAGGATGGTGAGGTCCATCATTTAGAGGAAGCTGAGGTACATGATGTACATGATTTTGAGCTAGAGGATTTAGGAGAGGATGATGATGTAGAGGACAGTGAGAGTGATGGTGTACATGAGGCAGAGACTAAGGACGAAGATGTAGATGTGAGTGAAGAAAATCTAATTTATGTCAGCGTGCATTGTGACATTGGGACTTCTAAAGGAAATGTGAGAGAAGAAGCTTCCAGTGCATTACTTGAGTCTTCACGGTCAATAGATAATGATTGTATTGATGATGTCCGTGGGTTGTCTAACAATGAGTGGCTATCAGAGGAGTTGATTAGTGGATCAGATAGTGAGGACAATGATGGGTCCACTAAGATAAGGTTTCCCACTTTTAGTATGCCTAAAACTTTGGAAGGTTATAAATGGGAAGTAGGAACCTATTTTGCTGAGAAAAATGAATTCACAGATGCCATAAGGACTTATGCACTAAGTAATGGGAGAAGTTTAAAATTTATTAAGAATGACAAGAAAAGGATTTCTGTGAAGTGCTTGGGTGGAAGAAGAAATTGTAAATGGTATGCCTATTGTTCCTTTAGGACTGATGTCAATGCATGGCAACTAAGAAAAGTGTTTGATGTTCACAGCTATAGTAGAGATTTCAATGTAAAGTTGATGACTTCAAAGTGGTTGAGTCAAAGGATGGAGAAAACTGTGAGAGAAAACCCTACAATGAAGGTCATGGACATTAGGGACAAAGTCACTAGGAAATGGAATGTAGGAATTTCAAGAAGTATGGCTTTTAGGGCAAGAGCCATGGCAAAAGATAAGGTTGAAGGGTCATTCAAAGATCAATTTAGAAGACTTCATGATTATGGTCATGAGCTGCTGAAAACAAATCCAGGTACAACAATACAAATTAAAGTTGATAACAGTAATGGTGAGGTCATATTCCAAAGATTTTATGCATGCTTGAAGGCATGCAAGGATAACTTCATTTGTTGTAGACCTATTATTGGGTTGGATGGATGCTTTTTGAAAGGCAAGTATGGAGGGGAGTTACTAACAGCAGTGGGAAGAGATGGAAACGACCAAATGTTGCCCATAGCATATGCTATTGTGGAGGTAGAAAACAAAGACTCCTGGACTTGGTTCTTGGAGCACCTTATTGAGGACCTTGGTGGGGCAGCTGTATGTGCAGGATGCACATTTATTTCAGACCAACAGAAGGTCAGTCAATGTTCAATATCTTGTACATATAACTAAATATCTTCATTAAATAAATGTTAATTAAAATATCTTGAATATGTCAGGGTCTTTTGCCAGCTATCCAAGATCTTCTGCTTGGTGTAGAACAAAGATTTTGTGTTAGGCATTTATATTCAAACTTCAGAAAAAAATTTCCTGGAAAAAACCTTAAACGTCTCATGTGGAGAGCAGCAACAACCACACATCCACAACAATGGGAGGCTGAAATGAGGAATATGAAAGACATCAATTTAGACGCATTTAAATATTTGCTTGCCATCCCACCTAGGTATGTGAAGTCTTATAATTATTAAGTCTTATAATTATTTAAATATTTGCTTGCCATCACACATACTTTGACTAGTTATATTCACTTATCCCAGGTTTTGGTCAAGATCTAGATTCACCTCCAGATCATAATGTGACACTCTTGTGAACAACATGTGTGAGGGCTTTAATAGTGTGCTAGTTGATAGTAGGTCTAAGCCTATTATTAGCATGTTAGAAGACATTAGGGTTTACATAATGAAGAGATGGGCTGCCAACAGGACAAAGATGACATCATATCAAGGTTCAATCTGCCCCAAGGTTTTTAACAGATTTCAGAAGGAGTCCTGGTTAACTAGATATTGGTTACCAAGGTAACTTTTATGATGTGTGTTTCCATTCATGTTAAGTTTGTTTCCATTTATATTGATCCATTTAATTGTGTTGTGAATTGTGTATTAAATACAGGTGGTCAAGAGAAAAATTATTTGAAGTGAAGCATGTTTCACAATTTGGTCAGTAATTTGTTGTGAATGTTGACAACATGGACTGCACATGTAGAAAATGGGCAATTACTAGCATTCCTTATACTCAGGCCATCACTGCAATGAAATTTTTGAATATAAATGCAGAAGAATACATTGGACACTAGTTTAGGAAGTCTACCTATAAATTGACTTACAACACAATAATTAACCCTATCAATGGTCAACATGTCTGGGATGTTACACCCTATTCAGATATATTACCACCAAAGAAGAGGACAATGCCAGGAAGGCCCAAGAAGAAACCAAGACTGAAGGATTGGGAGTTCAAGAAGAATAATAGTGAATTAAGAAAGGGTGGGCAGAGGAAAAAATGTGCCATCTACAAAGAACTTGGAGACAATAGAAAAGGTTGTCCACAAAGACTTCCAACAGTAGAGGTTCCTACTGCCCAATCTATAGAAGTCACCCAACCTCCACCAACAAATGTTCCAATAACTCAAGAGTCTACTATGCTTCGTACTGACCAATGTCCTGAACAACCACAACCCAGCCAACCTTCTGCAACAGATGTTCCTGTTACTCACGAAACAACTATGCCTTTATCTGATGAATGATGTGATGAATGATCTAATGTACTAAACTTATTTATATTTTGTAGCAAATGTTTGCTCTATCACTTTGAACACACTCTATTATGATGTATTTTGGATATGTAAGACAATGTTCTTATCATTTTGAACAGGTTTTGTTATGATGTAAGACAATGTTTGTGGTTATGAGAAAGTGATTATTTCCAATTTCGTTATCACTCATCTTCTTTACACCTTATTGCTTTATGATGTTTCTGATTATTCCACTTAGTCATGATTTTGCTTTATGATTATTCCACTTAAAGTAACAATATAATTAAAACAAATTACCTCTCCTTATTTATATTCAACATAAAAAAATTAAAAGTGAACAAAAGAAAATTAATAAACACAATAATAGAAACTTGGGACTGTGAAAAACCAGACAATAACCGAGAAGATGCGACAACCTCTGTTATGAAACGGAACAATTTTCAAAGCAAAAACACAATACGTACACAAAAATACAACAAAACGTAAGTTTGATCATCCAAAACAATAAAAAATGCATTAAACCAATCCAAAAACTCAAAAACAAACCAAAAATTTCTAGTGACCAAAGTCGAATTTGATCGGATACAAACATTGACGATGAAAAAAGAGGAAGGAAATCCTTCTACAGTAACAATAGAGGCACAACAAAGGTGTAAGGAAGCAAAAAGAAGGCTCGTGGCGGTGCAAGGAAGAAGAAGAAGTTGCAGAGGTGATCGCTGGAGAAGAAGGAATTGTTTGCATTTTTCCGAAATTTTAACCCTGGCAGGGGATACTACCTCGGTTCTACAAAAAACAGATGCCTAATGTCCCTAGAAAAAATTAAAAATTAATTTTAAATGGCATTTTGGAAATTTTCATCAACCATTTTACCTCGGTTAAGCGCCAAACCAGTGCCAAAATAAAAATAAAAAAATATATTTTAATTATTTTACAGGGTCAGTAAATGTAACGCTGTAATTGACATACTCTATGGCCTCAATTCTACAAACAACCGAGGCCATATACCCATCTCAGAAGAGTCTGTCAGTTTAAATGTCAAAGTGTCAGGTGGGAATGTTAGTGGAGCAGAAGGTTTTTGGCCTCGGTTCTGAGAACAACCGAGGCCGAAACCCTTGCACATATATTTTTGTCAGGTGAAAAGTCTTATGTTGGCAGGTTTCGCAGACTATTTGGCCTCGGTTATAAGGGCAACTGATGTCATACACCCCTTATGGCTTCGGTTATTTTAGAACCGAGGCATAAATGTTACTGAAAATTTCAAAAATGCCATCGCGCCAACTTATGCTTCGGTTTCTGATCAACCGAAGCATAATAGGCGCGTTAGTATCCTATTTTTTTACTAGTGATTGTCATTCCTTGTTCATCTTCAAAGTGTGGAACCTTATTAGATGTTTAAATTTTTATGCATATTTAGATACAGACATCCCTCCTTGAACTAACTACATGAATTCCACCTCTTTCGCAAATTTCACACTTCTTCTTAAATATCTCACAGGTGATACTCTCCACCTTCCTCTAACAACATCTTCATACTACCCCACCAATGGTTGGCTTTACAAAAAGTTAACTTGTTGTCAACTGGACATCTCCTTGCCTAAAAACTCTATTCCATATCCGTCATCCACTAATCTACCTCATGTGGACTGGTCTTGCCATTAAACTTAGTTGGGCGATGTTTTAGAAAATTCTCTAAACTCCATTCTTGAGTTTGAGTAGTTGGAGGGTGAGACGATCGAGTTGCGACCTTTGTTTCACCCAACTGTTGCATAGTTGCCATGTACTAATGTTGTGATCTCTTTGTCGATACTCTAACAGCCTCTAATTGCTACAATGAATAATTCCTTCATTCTAACCTGATAGGCTGTCGTTGAAGCTATCAAATTAATACTACTTTTCAAGGAAACTTTAGTATTGCCAAGTAGTATCCAAGAAAGTAGATAGGGATAAAGTAACCCTGAGTCGTCTCCCTACGAACACGGAATTGCTTTCGAATATCTGACTCTTATGAATGTTATGCAATGCTTATGAATAAAAGCAATGGTTGAAGAATGTTTAAAGAACAAATAAGAAACTTAAAAACAGTTATGAAGAAATAGGCTATCTCCACTGCTTTTCCAAGATAGATTCATCATCGGTTATTCACGGATAATTGTTCAATTGATTATTGTTTAAGTTTCAAATTAATTAAAGTACATTCTTAATTAATTTGAGGGCTATCATGCATTTAACCAAAGTAAATTCTCAATCAAATGCAAAACCTTTCTAGATTATTCACAACAAATTCAACCAAAGTACATTCTCAATCAAATTCTATTGTGTTTAATCATGTCTATTCTTAAATCTCCTAACCAAGTTAAAAGTTAATCAATCAAAGTAAATTCTCAATTAATTATAGTTGAAATTATTACTACCAACTAAAGTACATTCTCTATTGACAGTAAAACCCATTTAATCATATGAAAGTTCCTAAATTAAATCAAAGTAGATTCTCAATTAAACCTAGAAACCCTAGAACTCATATAATCAATATGCATGTAGATTCAAACACATTATGATGCAAAAATCTTTACTTTTAACAAGATAGAGAGATGAAAGACATAGAGAGAGAACAACTTAAATCAATAATCAAAATAAACAATTGCATTAACTGAACATAACCTCAGAATCCATCATGGAATTACAACAGAATAGCCCTAGATGCTTAGCTCTCCATGAATGGAGTTGAATACAAGATGAAAGAAAAGTGAGAGGAGTATGAGAGAATGAATGAATTCAGTGAAGTCCCTTTTTCTGCCTTCCTTTGGTCTCTTTATATAGGCTTGATTGGGTTGGACTCTGAATAGTTTATTGATAAGATATTTTCTGTTAGATATATTATATCTTTCAAATATTCATTAGATTAAATCAGTTTTAAAGAATATTTGATAGATATTAACTCAATTATCTTATATCCTATATCTTCCAAATAACTAAAAGATTTAGATAATGATAAAATTATTTGGAAGATATTTTCTGTTGATATTCCCAAATTAAATTCAACAACTGAATTTTATCTTTTAGATTTTCTAACTTTCCAAAATTGCACAAATACCCTGAAATTTCCTCTATTTGCACTTTAACCCCTTCAGAATTCTCCAAAATTGCACCAAAACCCCTATTTGACCAACTTTTACCAGCTTTGACTGAGGAAGGGCGCGACCAATAAGAACTTGCCACGTGGCAACCCTCTTTCTCACCCAATTAGGATTTCAAATAAAATCTTATTTTGGCCTTAATTTGCAATTTGGATAAATAAAGTTTCAATTTCAGCTGCACAAATAAATATTAGAACATCCAAGAATAATTTATGCAACTAAAAATCACTTTTTAAGTCTCTTTTTATTCCCAAACCCAAAAATTCCAATCATCACAAATCCTCTTTAAATCAATCATTCAAGCACATGAATTTCATCAAAAATTTAATTTTAAAGCATAAATGTGGGCATAAATATGCACTCATCATAACCTAATTAGGTACATCTTGATTCGTGAGAGGAGGAAGAGGAGGTGGTCTAAGTTCCGTAACTCTGTTCATACCGAGAAAGAAACCATCATTCCATTCATAAGATAATCCCACTACCACTAACACACTAAGTACACACAACAGAAGCTAAACAAACTTATAGTCACAAATCTTCTAAGGAACTACTACTCTGATACCAAAAATGTAACCTCATATTTAATAGAGTAATCTACTAAACAAAATATCATAAGATTGATATAACATAGCGGATAGACAAGAACACAAGTAATTTACCATTACAAGTATCCAAAGTAATAACTATATCAATAAAAATATATTTACAAACCTTCCTATACAGAGTATTTCAAAAGAGGTAAACTGTTATACAAAACATCTAATTATATTTACATATATACATCTAATTATATATATATATACATATATATATATATATATATACACACACACAGTTATATATTAACCATGAATATCACTTTAGAGCATCCTCCGGCTCCATCAACGACAACCTATCACCTACAACATCCTTTACTCACACCAATTGATGATCATTGCCGAAGATTTCAACCAAAACACATGGAGAAACAGAAAATCAAGCTAGCAGGGTAAACTAGTGTACAAATGAACCAACATATCATAACTTAAATTAACAATTTATAGAATTCAATAAACATAAAATCATACAACTAAAAGACTTCTACACTCAATTATTTTATACGATGTTTGACAAGGGTAAGTCGACCTACTGCCCATTATGTAAATCTTTCTCTCCTAAGACCCAAAAGGGCTACGATTAAGACCTCCTGCATTTCTATCCTCCACCCCATTCATCTCTACATGTTGAATGATTTAGAATATCAAGATACCTGCTTACTTAGTCTCACCATCAAGCATTCACCACAATTTACTTGAACATAGAACCTCTCCTTAAGGTTCTTTTCACAATCCATAACTCTCATTCTCATAATCACATACATATATATCATTCCATGAACATCGATATTTGTTGACATATGTACACTTTCAACCACTTTAAACAAAGCTTCATTCATAACAGATAATGAAAGAAAATAACCAAGTACTAAGCCTTAAAAACTCTATGTTTTCAAAGAAAATCGATTATTTCATTAGATAATCGATTATTTCTAAGAACATTCAAATAAGGAATGAACTTTGACTTAAATAATCGATTATCTCTCTTGATAATCGATTATTCCACAAAGATTTCAAGCCAAGAAGGAACTTTGATTGAGATAATCGATTATCTAATCTGATAATTGATTATATTTATCAAAATTTAATCAATAAACTCACTAGTTGTTGGTACTTGATAGAGACCATTGGCAAATGATGGTGATCATTGCACAAAAAGCACAAGTTGTATGGTTTTGGTCTATTCATAGCAAGATGAAATTGGAATTGAAGTCCTTATTACAAACACAAGTATTACATTCATTCATATCAATTCATTATGATATTAATATATAAGCTTATGTTTCTAATGTTTGAAATGTTTCAAATTTGTTTAAAGTTGTGGGTAGGACCAGAGGACAACAAATTGAAATTATATATCCTAAGGTTTGGAATTTGTTGATCTTTAACTATAAATTTTCGTAGTCAAATTTAAACGATTACATTTTACTAAGTTCTTTCACATGTTTAGTATAACAAGCAGAATGATTATTGGGCATGTGGCTACTACATCATGTCATGGATGAAGACAATCATCCGAGCACGAAACAGAGCAGATTGGACTGAGGTAGAAATTTACATTTGAAAATCTTACAAATATCCATAAACTTTTCACATTAATAAAGAGGATAAGAGAGGAATGGGCATAATATTTGAATAAACATTTTATTTAGCTATAGCTTTAGGTTTTTCCTTAAAGTTTTGCAATGTTTTGACGATAGCATTTGCTTAGCTTTTAGTTTTTCTTGTGCAGCTTTTTGAATGGATGAATTGATGATAGCAACGTTTAAACTGTGAATAGATGAATACTATGAATATATGAATCGGAAAACAAAACTATAAATTACGACGTGTATATAAAATAGTAACATCGCCCTATAGTATTCCACATCAGAATTACGTCTCCCGGTATGACATCGGTCATGAATTCGTCGTTAAAAGCCCAAAATCTTTTACATTGAACGATGTTTTTGTACTAGTGCAAATATGCAAATTAAACCAATTCAAAAGACCAAATTGGTATTCTTAACCTTGTATTTGATTCATAAACTTGTTTGTAACTTAAATTGGGACACAATTTGCTCAATTGAGTATAAATTCAAAGCATTTAGACCAATTAAATTACCCAAAAGACCAAACAATAGTTCATACTCTTTAAAACCAAAATTTTTACAAAGCAAGGTGCCAACTAAGTCACAAACACTAGTAAAAAATTCTCTTTTTAACTCACCCAATAGGCTTCAGTTTATAGAAAACTGAAGCCTATCAAAACGCGGTGGCATTGTTGTAAATAAGTCGAACTTATACGCATCGGTTCCCATTGACCCGAGGCATAAATGTGTTATGACCTCGGTTAACAGGACACCTGAAGCCTAAAATGTAAACCTGTCCACTTGCAGCAGAAGCTTTTTGGCTGTCAACATCATTAAAGGGAGATATTGCCTCAGTTATTCAGTGTACCGAGGCAGAAAGACCTGTTCGTCCTCTCTGCAAACACCTGCTACGCCTGCTGCGCCTGATCAGTCAAACCTTAGGCATCGGTTGCCCTAGGAACCGAGGTCGTTGGTCCTCCACCACCTGATATTTATGATTTTTGAATGTTCTATACTTTCTGTCCAGCTCTTTATACCTCGGTTTCTCCTTTAACCGGTGCCATATTGGGATATTGCCTCGGGTTTTAAATAACCGAGGTAGTAGCTCTTCTTAAGTTCTGAACTTAACTTACTGACTGTTTATTTGCATCGCCCAACAACTTCTTCTTGCTCGCGCTCTCCCCTTCTTCCTCTGCAGTTTCGTCCACCACTGCCACTCCTTGCCTCACCGTGTCGCCCCCCTGTGCTGCCAGTGCTTGTGCCTGCCTCGCCGCCCCGCCCCCTCCACGCTCGTCGCCTCCATTTCCATTCTTGCCCGTCCCTCCTCCTTGCATTGTCGCGTCATTGGTGCCCCGTCGCTACTGCCTCCACCGCTGCTTCAATCTTGCTACCTGTATTGAGGTTGGTTCATTGTCTTTTTGCTGTGTTTGATAATAATTGGTGGAGGCAGAAAAAGAAGAAAATTTTATGTTTGGGTAGTTTTCATTTGTTATTGTGTATTATAAGTATCGACTCAAGATCATGTTAATAATTCTATTGTTATTTGATGATAAGATTATAAGCTAAACAATATTCAAATCAGGTTTGAGAAAAAGATATAAACAAGTGAAATAAACTCAAGTATCTAAACCCTAAAGTTAATTAAAATGACAATATTTACTCATGGTTGAATATAGTTTATTTGAATATATTGCATGTTGCATATGTAATTATTTGTTTGCTTGAATATATATTGTTGTTGTGAATTAGTCTTAGTTTCCCGTTTGAGATGCAATACAAAAATTATTTATTATCTCCAGATTTTTTTCAACAAATTTACTTTTTACAAATGAATAGAGAGGACATGGTAATAATAATTTACAAGTATTGAATCTTGAATTATCCGGTTGGACAGTTTAAGAAGAGTACTAACATTTTCATAGTTTATTAATACATATAAAGTTTAATATACATGTCTTAAATTTCATGAAATTTTGTAGTTGTGTTTTGTATTGATCTTCGGGTGTATATTTGATTGTGATTTATAATCACTCTCATTTCGTGTAACCTGAAGACCAATGCGAAATGGCAAAATTTCATGAAATTTTATGTGTTTTTTATAATTTATATGTTTAATAAATTGAATGGGATATGGTCACACCTTGAATACAAAAACGATGAAAGTGATCATTCAAGATTATTGAAATTGTGCAAACAATTTCAGTAAACATTTGTAGATCGAGGGTGGATTAATTTACCATTCATCAGCACTAAGTACGAGAGAGAGATAGATGAATTTATAGAGTTTGTGCAACGTAATGCTAGTACAAGTGGTGATGATGAAGTCAAGTTTAGATGTCCCTATGTGAACTGTTTGAATGGGAGAAAGTTGAATGCAACCGATATTAGGGAACATCTTATCTGTGATGGTTTCATACGAAGTTATCCAACATGGATATGGCACAGCAAGACAACAAACTTTCCAATTGTCTCTCCAACTGAAAACGTATATGATTCCATCATGGATATGGAAGATCAACCGAAAGAAGACAACTTAAAAGACATGATCCGTGATGTTGGCGCAGAAGCTTTTGCCCAAGTGCATGTGTATGAAAAGATGTCCATTGATGCATAGACTCCTTTGTATGTTAGTTAAAATAAGTTCACACGGTTGTCAGCGGTGTTAAGGCTCATGAATTTAAAGGCGATCAATGGATGGACTGATAAAAGTTTTACAGAATTGTTGTCGTTGTGGAATGAAATGCTACCAGATGGAAATACATTAACCACTCGTAATTATGATGCAAAAAATTCTTTGTCTGATGGGTATGGAGTATAAACAGATACATGCATGTTTGAGTGATTGCATATTGTATAGGAATGAGTATGATGTTTTGACAAAGTGTCCAAAATGTGGGTTATCACGATACAAGGGAAAAAACAACGGTGAAGATAGTGTCACAAAGAAAATAATGGTAATGCTTTGAAAGTACTTTAGTACTCTTGGCCAGACTTAAGCGTTTGTTCGCGAATCCCGAAGACGCTAAAAACCTAAGATGGCATGGAGATGAGAGAACAACTGATGGAATGCTTCATCATCCAGCTGATTCAAAGCAATGGAAAAATTTTGATCAAGAATTCCCCCAATTTGATCAAGAATGTAGAAATCTTAGGTTTAGCTTAACTATTGATGGAATGAACCCATTTGGTAATTTAAGTACCAATCACAGTTGTTGGCCCGTTATATTGATAATTTATAACTTATCTCCTGGATTATGCATGAAAAGAAAGTACATGATGTTGTCAATGTTGATATCTGGTCCAAAGCAGCCTAGAAATGACATAGATGTCTTTGCTTGAAGTTGTTGTGGGTTGATGAGCTTGAAATATTTGATGCCTTTGCTTCAAAAACTTTCATGAGGCATGGCATGTTATTTTGCACCATTAATGACTTTCCAACTTACAGTAATTTGTTGGGGTACAGTGTGAAGGGTCATAAAGCATGTCCTATATGTGAAGAAAACACTACAGCTCATCAAATAAAACACGGAAGGAATTCCTCCAACTTTTTAGCCAATTGGCCAACCTATATCTCCAAATTCCTTATAGCAGCTTCAGTGCTCTTATGATTGGAGATAGACACTTGCATGAACTGTTGGAGTGTCTCTTCTAACTTTGCAGTTCTTTCATATAATGAGGGTTGTTGTTGCCACTGTTGTTGTTGTGGTCTGTTGAATTTCCCAGCTTACCCTTGACCCATACTTGGGTGAGGTTTCCATCGGTTGTAATTACCTGGACGAAATTGATTACCTTGTCTCATAAAATTGACTTCCTCTTGGGTAACTTCCAGCACAGCATATTGATTATTGATATGATCTCCATCACACAACTCACAAAGTTGTTGTTGAACCTAAGAAACATTCTGCAACTCCCTTAGCAATTGAAAGATTTTCTTCATCAGAGTCTCCAGTTGTTGAGTCATAATCTTATTATGTGCCATCAGAGCATCTTGAGATTGTAATTATAGAACTCCTTTTTGTTGAAGTTGAGTTCTTTCACTATGCATCTCATTATCATTTGTAGCCATATTTTCAATCAACTCATAGGCTTCCTGTGGATTCTTGTACTTGATATTACCTCCAGCTGAGGCATCTAGCATCAATTTAGTTTGTGAGCTTAGACCGCCAAGGAATAGAATGACTAGTGTAGGTTCATCAAAACCATGAGTAGGCGTCTTACTTACCAGGCCTTTAAATCAGTCCCATGCTTGACCTAATGTTTCATCTATGCCCTGCCTAAAAGAAAAATTTTCCTACTTACCTTTATTCACCTTTTATTGTGGGAAGTATTTGTTCATAAACTTTGCAACCACAGCTTCCCACTCAGTGAAACTGTTCTCTGGAAAAGAGTTCAACCACATCTTAGCATATCCTCCAAAGAGAAAGAAAACAAGCTCAATATAATAGCTTCATCTGGCATGCCATTGATCTTCACAGTATTGCATATCTCATTGAATGTGGTCAGATGCTCATACAGATTTTCATGTGATAATCCATTGAATTGGTTGCTTTTCACCAATTGAATCAAAGCAGGCTTCATCTCCATGTTTGCAACAATAACTCTCGGCCTTGCAATGCTATTAAAATGATGAGGGCCAATGATTGTTGCATAATCTGCCAGGGTACGTCTACTATTCTGCTCTCCAGCCATATTTTCAATATCCTGGTCAGACATTTGAGGTGAAGGCTGTAAAAATGTCTCAAGAGAAGGGAGAAGTTCTCTAGACTTCCTGTTTCTCCTTTTTCTTCTACTGTTGTCCAGTCCTACAAGAAGAGGTTTAGAGACTTTTGTGCTTCTAGTTCTAATTGTACCATGCATACACTAGAGAACAAAACACTGGAGCACCCAATTAGCACTAACAGATAGAAAAGATAAAATTAAATATAAAATAAAAAGAAAGATAAAAAGATAAAATTAAAGAAATAAAAGATAAAAAGATAAAATTAAAGATAAAGTCTAATTAGTTAAGGATTACACAAAAGTATAGTTTAAACCACAAATCCCTGGCAACAGCGCCAAAAAACTTGTTAAGACCTCGGCAAGTGTACCGAATCGTATCAAGTAATAATAATTGGTAAGACCAAGTATCGTTTCCCAAGAGACTCACGTCACTAAACAGTCATGTGATTTCTTAACTAATTAAGACATTTAAGAACAATTTATAATTTTGAATGCAAAAACAAGAAAGTAAATATGAATGCACTTTTGATCAATTGAAGAAAAACACAAAGGTGAATGAATGATATTGTAATTATGAGATAAGTATGTTGTTGGGGCTTAGATTTCACCTAGTTTACTCTCATGCATATAAGAATTCATCTTCTTCATTCAATTGTTAACGTCACTTTCTAAAGTACTTAAAACGCGATCCCTCGGTGAAGAAAGTCTATCCTTAATTACTAGACCACAATCCCTTGCATCCCTAATCATTAATTATGCATTACGATTATAAGCTTAAGACGACCAAACCTCCTATCCCCATCCTTGGGAAATATTTCTTTTAGGAGCAATTCTCCAGATCTAGGTTTCCCTGTATGTGTCCATATCACGAAAACCAATAATCATGTCATGAATGACTTAAACATAACAAGCATAGAGCAAAGAAGAATAAATAAATTGATGAAAGAAGCATAAATAAATTGGAATCAATTCAAATACATGAGAGTTCACAAGGTTACATCATCCCTAAACAATAACTTAAATTTAGTTCCCCCTTGTCATGGGGAAACTAGATGAACAATGGAATGAGAATGAAAGATAAACCCTAAAAACTAAAGAGGAGAGCTTCCGCATCCACTTCTACCTCTAGAGAGTTGAAGAAAATCTGAGTTTGTTTCAATTCTGTCAAAAGATACTCTCTCTAGGTCGAGCAAATCCTTAAATAGGGCTTAATTGGATCATAGATCATGGATCATGGGTCTACTTAGGGCGCCCAGGCGAGCTTGCGAGAGAATGGCGCTCAGCGCTCCAGGAAGGGCGCCGAAGCGTGAAACGTTACAAGAAGATTGGCGCTCAGCACCCCAAAAAGGGCGATCAGGCGTGAATGCGAGACTCCTGCACTGAGGGCCCCAGAAAAGGGCGCCCAAGCGTCCTACGAGCTATAGAAGCCTTCTCTTCTGGTGCTCTTTCTATCCTTTCTAAGTTCCAACTTCTTGACATTTAAATCTTCTTCTAATTCATCCCAGTTTCCTACAAAATCAAGGGAATTTAGTGATAAAATCCTCAAGTATAACCTCGACTCTCTTATTGACCAAAATAAGCTAAGAACAAGAGAACAAGCAAGCTTCTAAGTCAAAAAGGGTTCATTGGTTATCAAAACTTACTCTCAAATAACGATTAAACCAATCATTATCATGTGCGCATTTAAAGATCTTATAAAGTTCTTGTTAGAATTGATGAGCTTTGTTTCTCAACACCAAGAGGGGGGGGGGGGTGAATTGGTGTTTTATAAAAATACTCGTTTTTCAAATCTTTTTCGCAAAAGGAATGAATATGTATGCAATGTAACAGTATGCGTATTCGAATGATGACAGTATGTAATCGATTAATGTAGAGAGATAGGGAGAAGAAAAATCAAACTCTGAGTTTTATACTAGTTCGGCCTCAATGCCTACATCTAGTGTCCTTTCAATCAACTTGAGATTGAAAGCCAATTGCACTATAGAGATCTGAGTTTTTACAATAAGGGCTTTATAGTGACCACACTGTCAAAATGTAAATCACTTCTCTAACTCACTAATCTAATATAGCCAAATACAACAACCCTGCAGCAAGAACAATCCTCTCCTACAATCAACCCTTTGAGAACCCTCTCAAAGTACAAGAACTCCCCGTTCTTCTTCCTGGCGACAAGCAGAGGGCACAGTAACACAAAGATTGGGAAACTTCTCCTGATCACACAGCGAGCACCTAAGTTATGCCGAAAGATCAGTCTCTTCAAATTCGTAAAGCTTGTATCTCAATAAATCTTCAAGATTAGTCCACCACGTCAATTTCTTGTTTCTTGGAGCGTTTGATCACCTATGTAAAACCTTTCAAATCAATCTGGATTAGATATGAAAATGTTAATCTTGATTGTCTTACAGAAATAAAATCAATGCGTCTATATATAGTTTTAGTCATTTCAGACGCAATATAATCGATTACTCTTTTAATCTAATCGGATACATTAAACAATTGTAACAGATTTATAACTAACTCAGCTCCTTAATTGAATACGCAATTAATGCAATCAATTTCCATTTAATTCTTGGTCAACATATTTAAAAATATGACCGTTGAAACAGTTATGACAAGCATGAAACAATTTTCAAATCAATAATAGACTTAATTGAATACAAAATTCATGTAATCAATTAAGCTTCAACACTTAGCATATTTTTGACAACTAATTTTTCTAATTCACATCATAGCACACTTGAAAAAGATATGTGCAAACACATATGTTTTAATCAATTTACCAACTAATATAATTGATTTAAAACAAGTTTTTTTGCCTTAGTTTAAAAACACAAGTTGTCTGATGACCTGAATTGATTATCACACTACTGTAATCGTTTTAGTCATTCAGATATGCTTTTATGCATGTGATTTCCACAAAATCAGAACATATAGTATGCAACACCAATATAATCACTTTACTAACACAGTATGCATCATTCAACACATTTTATGTTCAACACATGTGATAATCATAATATGTGCATATTTCACAGTAAGCATAAGCACATACAACATATGACATATAAGACAATACATATTCATGTATTTTATTATCAATGTGTTGTCATGATCAAAAACCAAAGTCACAGGGACTAGGTTCAACTATCACAGTGCTCCCTCTATCAATAGTTCCTAAAAAGACAACAAGAAATTGTTTTTATTGTATACCAATTCACCTCCCCTGCCCCCTCTTGGTAAGAGAAACAAGCCATATCTTTTCTTACACTTTACAACGTGTGTGCATATCTTTTCTTATACTTTACAATGTGTGTGGAATAGGTTTTCTCTTTGAGATTGTTCAAGCTCAACATGCTTTGTCTCAAGGAGTCGTCTGGCCATAACCAAATCTCCATCACAAGGTGGAGTCTCATGTTCCGCGTTAGACATGGATGACTCAAAGTCAATTGAGGAAGACTCCTCACTATCTTTACCATGCTCAAGCATGTAGGTTGACCTCTTTGTGTGACACTCAGAAGAATAGTGTCCTATTTCCCCACACTTAAAATAATGGGTCTCCCTACTCTTATTATCTCGTGAAAGCTCTTTTCCTCTCTTTTTCTCTCTCTTTCTCTCTTCTTATTTCCCTGTCTTTTCCTCTCGCTCTCTCTTTTTCTTTTTCTCGAGGTTCCTCATATCTCGATTGACTACCCTCCCTCTTAGGATATTTCCTATACATGGAGGTTGTAGGGTAAGTCCTCTTAGTGGAAGTTTTCTTCTAATTTTCTCTTCTAGTGTCACACATAGCTGGACAAAGTCATTGAGATCTAGATAAGGTAAAGGTTCTACCTTATCACGGATCTCATAGTTTAACCCACTTTGGAACCTAGCTATTGTGAATCTATTTTCCTCTTGAATTCCAGCTCGTAACATGAGTAGTTCCATCTTTTGTCGATGCTCCTCAACACTCATATTTCTTTATTGGAGTCTATGGAGCTTATTCATGATCTCCCTTGCGTAATATGTTGGAACATGTCTTATATGCAAGGCTACTTTAAGCTCATTCCAATATTGGATGGTATATTCTTGTCGCATCCTTTGTTCTCGAATCAAAGATGTCCACCAATATAAAGCAGTGCCTTGAAAAGTCAAAGTTGTCAATGTAACTTTTCTTGCATCATCAATGTGGTAACACTCAAAGATTTGTTCTACCTTCATCTCCCACTTAAAATATTCTTCTACATTATCTCGACCATAGGAAGGGGGAGGAGGGTCAAGTTTTGGTTCCACATGATGATCTCTATGATTGTGGTGTTCACCATAAACATTTTGGTCACTATGATGGGAATGATGTTCACCATGCTCATTTTTATTACTATGGGAAGACTCAGCATGAGCCTTACCTTTTTAGCTAACCTTGATTTCAGCAACCATTTGCCTAAGCTCACTAATCTCTTGTCATTCTTGGTGAAACTGGGCTTGAGTTCTATTAATTAAGCTCAGCATGAGTTCTATTAAGTTTGGCTTGAGTTCTATGAAGCTCTTCACTTATGTGCACATTATCAGAATCATTTCTAAAGCTCCTAACTTTGAGGCACTTCGGTTTCAAGATAGAGAGAGAAAGAGTGCTAAGAGTCTGAGGCTTTTCTAGCGGACACGCATGTGTGAACCTATGATCTTATTGACTTTTCTTTTCACTCTTTTTCATCAACGTTGGTGTGTTGTCTGTGATTTTCCATTTCCAATCCTTTCTTCCTCATTTGTTTATTATTTTGATTACCCTTTTTGTTCAACTCCAACATTTTCTTTGTTTTCACCGTTTCGATCCTCCTACTCCTCCTTGAACAACCTCAACCTACTCCAATGCAAATTGTTCAACCGATTCCACTATTAACCATGGACAACAATACAGTGTTATGCAAAGATAAATTGCGCTCTAGTCTTTTAGAATTTTAAAACCACGTTCAAAACGAAACTGCTATATCAAGAAACTGAAAGTTTCGGATCAAATGCGCAATCAATTTCTGCGGTTTCTGAATATAAATATGAATTCTTATGAGTGAAACCCGCGGAAGAAGTAGGTCACCAGTGAGGGAGGGAGACAACGCCAGTGAAGGAGGGAGAAAACTTGGAAAGATTGACTCTGTGTCAGAAAAAAAAATGATATGGCACTTCACCGTTTGCCAGCTCAGTTCTTTTTAATCGTTGATTTTGGAGGACGAAAAATTAAGGTTTCCTTGAGGAGAAGGACCAAAATGTAGCTTAGTTTGAAAGAGTGACTAAAAACAAATTCGCTTGATAGTTTAAGGACTAAAACATATTTAACCATTTTTTTAATATGGTAAAATCATTACTACTTTTATTACCATATTCTAAAATAATTTAAATAAAATAGATAATTAACTTATTGGCATAAATTAATGAAAACTATGTCCTAGTTTTTTTTCGGTTTTATACATGTGACATGTAACAGGTCATAAAAGATAATAAAATATGTTATATTCTTATGCAGTTTTTAATGGTCAAAAATATGATAAAATATTATATTATTAGAGGAATTTTTGTAATGGTTTTTATCCATCAGTGACATTATAGTTTTTTCATATAATAACTAATTTTACAGACAAAATTAATTAGTTACTATACTAATTTAAAAACTAATTTACAAACTAAAATTTATTGGTATATTAATTTAGACACTAAATCATTTTAGACAATAAGTTTTTTGATAACCAAAATATTGATAGTTAATGTTATAATACTAATTTAATATCTAATGTTCAAAAAAATTATAGTTTTTTATTCACTAAGCTACTTTAAATACTATTAATTTTTAATTTATAAATTAGTTTCTAAATTAGTAATTATAGTAATTAATTATTCTGGATCTCTAAAATTAGTTGTTATTTATCGATGGTTTTATAGTGTAAACTATTTTCTTTTCTAACAATAATACCAACATTTTAAATTTTGTTTTTACAAATTATTTTTATATATCTAATTTTAGTGGTTATTTTAATTATCATAAATTTTATTTGTAACAATTTTTTATCGTTAAAATATATAATTTTAACCATCTTATATGTAGTATTTTAGTGCGTAGTAAGAACCAAGAAAATAGAGTACTATAGTTGATAAGTGTTTTAAAATAATGAGATCAAGTTTTTTAAAGTTAAAATAATTCAATAAAATAAATAAATTTTCGTAAACTCGTCTCATTACTTAAAACACAAACCATCTCTCTAAAACTTTTTCCCTATTTCTCTCTCACTTCTCTCTAAGATATTTGACTCATCGGTCATCTGTTTGACAATTAGGAAGTTCCTAGGAAATTAGGAAGTTCCTAGGAGATTAGGACTGAGTAATCTCCATTTTTATGTTATTAGTTTCTGGTATAGAACAAGTAAGTTTCGATTCCTTTTTCCTTTCATTCTTAGTTTGAGATCATGCTTAGTGATCTCTTGACGCATGTGTTTCTTGATCTCCATTCCTAGTTCTTTGTTGGTTAGAGGTTCTAAGGACTCTTTGTGATCACAATTTTGTGTCTTGTTGGTGTTTTTAGAGTTCCTTGAACTCTAACTCAGAGTTTCAATGTTAATAGAGCTTAGTAGCTTTGGTTTAATGTAAGGGAAGCTAGTATTATATTTTGATAATTTAGTGTTTGGAATGTTGATTTTTTATTGAATTATGTTGGTATGCATTGCTAGTTAAGTTTGGAAATGATTCTCGTTTTGAATGTTGTTTTTGAGATGTTGAACGATGTCAACTCTGTTATAGTATTGAGGAGAAGTGGTTGGATTAATTTATAAGTAATTTCTAGGCATAAAATGGAGTGTTGATAGGTGAAAATTTGAAGTATAGGTTGTATGAGTAAAATTCACTTTTTGGTGTTGTTATAAGGTCATTTTAGACTGGTTGAGACCTTGAGATTGGAGAAATCTGATGTAGAACTTATTGGTAGTTGATAGGATGAGTTTTGTATGACTTTTATTCATTTTTAGGGGTTTTGACTAGTGAAATTCTAAAGTATAGGGTCTGTGATGAAAATGAGGGTTTGAGGTCTATAATTGGGTTCGTTGTGACTTGTTCAGACCCTTAGATTACAAAATTCTGAATTAGAGGTGTGAATTTGAGTTTAGGCACTTTTGTGTTAGTTTTGTGCATCTAATTTTTATCCAAATGAGCAATGTAATACTCTATTTTCATCTATAAACATGTCTTCGTATTAATCTTTGAGTTAGATATCCTAAATTGATTATTTGGATATGTCTACGATGCACCAAAACTAGAAAAATCAGGTTATTGTAAAAAACTGACAAGAATAATCGATTGTCTCACTTGATAATCGATTATTCTAGCCATAAGGTAATTATTTCTTCAAAGCTCTCGGAAATAATCAATTATCACATACGATAATCGATTATTGTAGTTCGAAAATCATTTTTACATTATTTCTCTCGGGAATAATCGATTATCAGGTGTGATAATATATTATCTTTAAAAAAAACTTAAAATTTTAATTTTGTTGGGGCATCTTGTATGTAGGTTGGTTTCTTTTTTTCTGTACTTTTTTTTTGTTTCTTAAGGATAAAAATGAAATGGTAATGTAAGCCTTGTTTAGTAATATCAATTGAATTTTGTAAGGTTTTATGCATAAAGTTGTGTATGTTTTCAAGTATGTGTTAAAAGAGTTTCTAAGGTGAAATTCTTAAAATGGTTGATTCAAGTATTGTATGTATGAATGTAGGGAGCTTAGTCTTGGGGTTATCTTGACACTCTAATGATCACTTATTCTCAAGTAGAGAGGGGTGAGGCATGTGGTGAAAGTAGTAGGAGATCCTAGTCTAGGGGCTTTACCTTGGCCTAAGGCGTTGTTTAACGGACTAACCTTGTGTGGTAGCTTGGAGTAGGCCAGTTGTTTAACCATTACAAGTGCATTACCCATCATAGCTTGACATTCATACTTTATATAGATTGTGCAGCTTTCACTAGTGCAGTGAAGGAAAACGATAGCGGTTGTTTTTGACAATACACTTCGATTTTCAAACCGAGGCCTATACTGGCGAGGTAAAAAGGTGGGGGACTTTTGGTCTCGGTTCCAACCGAGGTAATATCCCAATGAATATTGTTTCGATTGTTCTACACCCCAAGTAGTAAGGAAGAATAAAAAAGGGGGAAGGGGATGGGTTATTACCTCGGTTCAATCGAGATAATAATCTGGGCCTATGACAACGGTTCAAGCTAGAACTGATGACAAAGTCCTTTATTTTTTTAAAAAAAATCACGTGCAGCCTAGAGTACTGGTTGTGGTTGAAACGAGGCCATAGATAGGCTTTCTACCTCGATTTTGGCCACAATCGACGCCTATTTTCCTAGAATTTTTTTAGTGGCAAGTCTGGTTTTATGATATCCACTATCACAAAAACAGACTTGCATATAAAACACAATATATATATATATATATATATATATATAACACAGAATCAACACATAATTTTTAAAGGATAATGTACAAAATCTAATAACTATAAATCAACATGTGTTAATGTATTCTAAATCCTAATAATTATGAACTATTATATAATCTAATTAAATGTTTTGCATGTGCCTTCCTTAGGAATGTAATGGCTTCTCAGGAAGTGGAGTAGGAGTCTTCAATCTCTGCACAAGACATGTGATATTAATTAGTGTATATGAATTCCAAATGATGGATAAAATCAAAATTCATTAAATTTATATATTACTGTTTCCTTGCCACTTCTAATATGGGCACGAATAGTGTGTGTCATCTAATACATTACGCAGTATCCACACTCATATGCCCACTTTGTTTGTGACACTACAATATATATTCACAATTGTAAAAAGTTAGTGAAAATCATTAAAACAAAACAACTATAAGAAAGTATGGCTTTAGTATATGTCAAACCTTGAGAGTCAACCATGCAAGCTTTTTACCGTTAGCATTTGATCTCTCAGACAAAATCATACGTGTTGCAATGGAACTATTAAAAGCAAAAGGCTTTAGCATTCATTTATATAACAAAGAAATTCCAAACATTGAGGTTGTTAACAATCAACTACTTGTCTGAGATGTTTGGGAAGACACTTATGCAATGAGCAGAACCACACATCATAGCTCTCCGGTATGGAAACAATAAGTATCTGCCAATGGGCGCATTAGTATCCCCTTTTTTCTACTAGTGCTTGGTCTTTGGCATGATTATGACGTTTGATTTACTTTGTGTGAAATATGATGCATGATGAATCTTAATATTCTATGTCTGATTTGTTTCTTCATTAGCCTACCCTTTTTGTGTGTTTTGTGTTTGGTTGTTGTGTATGTTTGGTTCTTGTTACAATGATCAGCTGGTGGGTGTAAGCAAAGGGTGAAAATGTCTCTGTTGAGCAAGCTTTGGATGGTGATGTAACAGAAGTTTAGTTCCACTAGTGTAGTCAAGGAAATGACAACGGTTATTTTCGCCGATAGGTAGCGGTTCCACAACCGAGACATATAAAGGTGAGGCAAAAAGGGGTAGGCCTTTTGCCTCGGTTGTGAACCAAGGCAAAAAGGGGTAGGATTTTGGCTCGGTTCACAAATCAGAGAGAAACAATTATCCGACGTCGAACTATAAAATTCAGTAAGTTTACTAGGTACAAAACTGTGTTCCTAATGATGTTGAACTGAAGAGATTGATCCTTGAAGAAGGACATTAGAGTCATTTTAGCATGCATCCTAGCATGACTAAGATGTATCAGGATCTCAAGGAATCTTTTTGGTGGTTTTGGATGAAAAGAGATATAGTACAGTTTGTTTTTGCTTGTTTGACTTGTCAAAGAGCAAAGGTGGAGCATCAACGATTGGATAGTTTGTTACAGCAGTTGGAGATTCCTAAGTGGAAGTGGGATAGCATAGTCATGGACTTTGTTACCCATTTACCACGGACGGTTAGAGGTCATGATGCTATTTGGGTTATAGTTGACAGGTTAACTAAGAGTGCTCATTTCTTGGCAGTGAACCTGAGGATGTCTATGACAAAGCTTGCTCAGTTATATATAAGAGAAATAGTAAGGCTGCATGGAGTCCCGTCCAACATAATGTCTGACATCCAGGTTTTGGCAGACTTTGCAAAGTGAGATGAGAAGCAGATTGCAGATGAGTTTGTGTATCATCCCTAGACAGATGGTCAGTCTGAGAGAACGATCCAATCACTTGAAGATTTGTTGTCAACGTATGTTTTGGATCATTTGGGAGTCTGCGATGAGGTGTTGTCGTTGGTGGAGTTCACTTACAAGAAAAGTTATCAGTCCAACATTGGTATGGCACCATTTGAAGCACTGTATGGTAGACGTTGCCGGACTCCTCTTTGTTGGTTTCAAGAGGGAGAGTCGGTATTAGTTGGATCGAAGTTGATTAAGCAGACCACTGAGAAAGTGAAGCTTATACAAGAAAGCATGAAGGCTTCTCAGAGTAGGCAAAAATCCTATGTTGATGAGAGACGGAGATCGTTAGAGTTTGCGGTTGGGGATCACATTTTCCTTAGAGTGACTCCTATTACTGGTATAAGCAGAGACATTCGTCCTAGGAAGTTGTCTCCAAGGTTCATTGGTCCGTATCAGATTCTAAGGTGAGTAGGGCCAGTGGCCTATGAAATAGCTATACCTCCTCAACTTACAAATCTACATCTAGTGTTTCATGTCTCACAGCTTAGGAAATATGTGTCAGATCCTTCTCATGTGTTAGAGGTGGACGATGTGCATGTCATAGATGATCTCTTAGTGGATGGTCAGCCCATAGGGATTGTGGAGAGCCAGATGAAACAACTTAGAGGAAAGATCATCAGTCTAGTCAAAGTTGTGTGGGATAGAAGGACAGGTGACTCTGATACAATACTAATAATAACAATAATATCAGGATTTTCAGTGGCAATGATAATAACAATAATACTAATTTTAAAACATTACTAATAATATTCTATAGAAATTACATTTAAAAAAAATTATAATACAGTTTAGCATTTGTTTTTTATAAGCCGACGTTAATATATGTTATTAGTATTTCTTTTAGTACACTAATATAGAAAACAAAAAACTCAAAATCACTATATATAAAAATAATGTTTACTATTTTTATAAAATTCAATTTCTATTTTTATTTCAATGGTTTCAAACAAATGCAAACTAATTGTTTTTTCTAAATTCTTTTAAATAAATAATAGTGTTTTTCAAATAATTGCAATATATATATATATATATATATATATATATATAGATATATGCGCGCGCGTGTATGTATTATTATACAATCATTCTGACGAATAATTTAAAAACAAGACTTTTTAAATTTAATTTAGATGCCAGGTTTTTATAAATTTCATTTTTAGTTTTGAAAGAAACAATCTGTTATATTTGTAATGAAGCTCTCTATTTCCGTACTATTATATATTTTATGGTGTGGCCCATTTAATAAACTTTTAATTCATTATTAAACTATTTGACAGTATATAGTTGACATTTGAAAAGCGGGACAAACTAATCAACAAGAAACGAAAGAAGAGTAAGTATAACTTTGGCTGTTTGCTACTTGCTTCGGTACGAAAAGATGACAAAATATAAATAAGAGTTAATAAAGTTGTCATAACAACTTCACTAAGTTCCTTAGGTAAAATCCCTTATGATGACATCTCTTAATTTCTTGCTCTATATATGTTAGCTTCAATCATAATACATTTGCATCACCCTGTCTCGTGTATCCTTAGAGCATAAACTAAGCTTCCGCTGTTCTCACTAAAGCCAAAAATGTCAACCACCATCGATATCCCAGAATCAAGTAAAGTTGTGGTTGCGGCACCACTAAGGCCAGGAGGATGGAAAAAAGGGTTAGCCATAATGGATTTCATTCTAAGGTTAGGTGCCATAGCAGCTGCTCTTGGTGCTGCTGCCACTATGGGAACAAGTGATCAGACACTCCCTTTCTTCACTCAGTTCTTTCAGTTTGAGGCTAGTTATGATAGCTTCACTACTTTCCAGTATGTCATGATCTTCAAAACTCTATTATTTTCTCTACCTTTTCGCACCATCTATGTTAATTAATTCACTGAAATGATAAATTTTAACCAATGCGTAACACAAATGCAGGTTTTTTGTTATTACTATGGCTTTAGTGGGTGGCTACCTCGTGCTATCTCTTCCTTTCTCCGTTGTTGCAATTATTCGTCCCCATGCTGTTGGACCAAGGCTTTTCCTCATTATCTTGGACACTGTAATCTTTAAAATATTCATAAATTCAGTTCTATTTTAATAATCTTCTCACTATTATTTGCTTATAAATACCCAACAAAAAAGCACATTTATTTTCCAAATGATCCCTTCTGTGGCAAAATATAAGTCTATTTTACTTATGATATTTTTTCCTGGGTATTATAATTTCATTTAGTGAATAATTTCCTAGTTTTGGACTTGCTGATCCAACAGTAAGTTTTATTAACATTAGCATGATATTTTGTTACAGACTTTTATATGAAATGCAGGTGTTTCTCACTCTAGCCACTGCCAGTGCTGCTTCAGCTGCTGCCGTAGTTTACTTAGCACACAACGGTGATCAGGACACGAACTGGTTAGCCATATGCAACCAATTTGGAGACTTTTGTGCGCAGACCAGTGCAGCTGTGGTGTCATCTTTCGTTGCCGTTGTTGTCTTAGTATTGGTTATTGTGATGTCTGCTTTAGCAATTGGCAAGCCTTGAAAATTAACGTATTGGGGCTTTTAAGTTAAATGAACTATTGCAGTTATATATAAATATTTTGCATGTTCTATTTTGTTTCCGAAGTATGATGTGCTATTTATAATTAATACCTCGGCTTGTTTTAATTTCCTTCAAGTATGATGTGCTAATTCATTACTTGTATACATATGGTCATTCTAATATTATATGCACAGTTTCAATTTCAGCCAGTGTGTTTTACTTTGCACTAATTATTCTTTACTTAACTTTCTCTTGCGGTACTTTCCTCAATAAAAAGACCCTGTTCCATTATTTTTCTTCTTGTGATTAACATATTAGAAGAATACTCAGAGAATGAAAGATTTAATTATAGGTACTATATGTTATATATCAGACAGGAAAATTGTAATTTTCACATCACACATAAAAAAAAATACACCACCTATAAAATTCCATTTAAATAGTATTAATACTATAAAGGAACTATCACACATAATACATAAAAGGATAATGATACTTAGACAACATTTTTTTGACAACATTTTAACATTATTTACGTGTTATTCTGTGATTGGTCCATATTGGTGTTTATGATTATTATTATTGATTGTAGAGTAATTTTGGATCAATCATAGAATGACACGTAAATGATGTTAAAATGTCAAAAAAATGTTGCTAAAGTATCATTATCCTACATAAAATAGAACAGTTAACAAACAAAAATATAAAGTTTCATTACAGTTATCAATACATACCTATAAAACCAACTTTATATGCAAACTCCTAAGTCAAAACTATATACAAAACAATTATTCAAAAAGGAACCCTAGTAAAAATAAAGGTTTTTTAACGCGCTATATACGCCTCGGTTTTACTGAAACTGAAGCGTATAAAAGTGCGGTGGCATTTTCGTAGTTTTAGCGAAAGTATATGTCTCGGTTGTCAAGCAACCGATGCTTAAAGGGGGATAATGCCTCGGTTCTATGAACAACCGAGACAGAAAACCCTGCTACCCACATGCAAAGCGGAATTTTCACCTGCCAGACTTTTTGAATTAGGGTTACTGTCTCGGTTCTCTGACCAAGCGAAGCAGAAAACACTGTTAAATAGTACTTTTGACCTGACAACCTTTCTAATATAGGGCTACTGTCTCGGTTGGTTAGAGAACCGAGGCAGTAGAGATTGACAAAATGTATTTGAAACTTTCTATGCACTAACAACCCATGATTCAAGACGTTTTTTTCGCAAGCTTTATGACTTCAATGTTGCCCACTAACTGAGGCAATATGTTGTTTATGCTTCGATTTTGAAGCTAAACGAGGCATATAGTTATTAACAATTTTACTTTTAAAATTGTCTGGGGGTTTACGCCTCAGTTGCAATTTTGACTGAGGTAGTAAGGGTGTTATTGCCTCGGTTTAGTGGAGAACTGAGGCAATAACCCATTTAAATTTCAGAAAACGTGAAACAGAAGCACTCTTTCGTTGTTCATCTTCTCCCTCGCGAAACAGAAACCTTTCTCCGCCGCGACCATTGCTACTCTTTCTCCTGTGCTTCCATCACCGGTGATTGCAATTCTTCTTCCTCAAGCACACAACAACCATCGTTCTTCTTATTCCACCGTAGCATTGCCTTCTTCTTCTTCATCTTCCTCGAGCCTTGCCTCTTCCGCCATAGTTGTCGTCGTCGCGAGACCATTGCCCCGAACTGGCATGTGTCCGCAGTCGCCACCTATGCGCGACCACCCCCAACCGTTTTTCGCCATTTCTGTCGAGCCTTGCGTCTAACGCCATTGCCGCCACGCTCCTAGGTTCATTACTCTTTCCATTTTTTGCGTTTTACTGTTTGATGATTGTGAAAAAATGTTAATGTGTATGATATGATGTGAAAGATATGTTGGATTTTAGATTTGTGAATGTCAAAGAGAGGGTTATATTGTGATTAGCATAAATTAGTTTAAGTATCTCATTTTCAATCTAATATAAATGATATTAGCATATGTTAGTTTAAGTTTTGATTAGATTAGTTTAGGTAATGATTAAATTATTTTAACATTATGATCATAATCGTTTTTGGGAATAATTTCCTACTAAAATTTATTATCATGGATCACAAAATAGAGACATTGTAAAGATAACATCAAGCATTTGAAAATTTAAGGTTAGGAATCATGTGATTAATTAATGTGTTGTTTTGTTTTTGTCCATATATGTTGTAGATTCTAATATGCGGATATTTTCTATAGTTGGTTTTCACTCTTCCAAGTTCCTATTCTTAAAAATTTAGTTTTAATATAAACATATATTAATTGTTTGCTTGAATATATTGTATGTTGCATATGTAATTATTTATTTGTTTGAATATATTCTTGTTTTGAATTAGCCTTAGTTTCTCATTTGAGATTCAATACCAAAATTATTTACTATCTCAAGATTTTTTTTTTGAAGAAATGTACTTTTTACAAATGAATAGAAAGAAGATGGCAATATTAATTTACAAGTATTGAATCTTGAATTGTCCGATTGGACAGTTTAAGAAGAGTAATAACTTTTTCATGGTTTATTAATACATATAAATTTAATATACATGTCTTAAATTTCATGAAAATTTGCAGTTGTGTTTTGTATTAATCTTTGGGTGCATATTTGATTGTGATTTATAATCACTTTCATTTCGTGTAACCTGAAGACCAATGCAAAATGCTGGCAAAATTTCGTGAAATTTGTTAAGATTGTTGATAGGGGAGCAAAGGTTTAGCTTAACCCACAATCTCAGTAATATCTGATTTTTTGATGATGACTCATCACGTATTAAAATTTAAATTATTTTCTATCTTAAAGTTATATCATATCAAAATAAAAAAAGTTATAAAGTAAAAATTATTTTAATTTTAATAAATAGCATTTTTTTTAAATTAAATTAACACTAATTTAATAAAAAAATAAAATTAAATATTAAAAGAAACTCAATTAAATACAAAAAATTATAAAGTAATAGTATTATTATGAATATTATTCAAATAATATATTTATTTTATCAAAAAGATATCACATATACTAGAAGAAATAAACTTTCATGTATGTGTCTATGTTTATATTATGATAAAAGAAATAAAAACTGAATTATTAAAGTAAATTATAAAAATATTTCATAAGTAAATAAATTTTATGATTTATTTTCATAGTTAACTAAATTTCAAAAGACAATTATAAAATCTAAATGATAAAATTTGTCTAAAAAAAGTAATTAAGAAGATAACTCCCTTAATTAATTTACTAGTAAAATACACTTGTTTTCATATATTAATATTTTTATTACATTAAAATAATATAATTTTTAAAATACTTATAACTTTATGAATTTTATGCTTGTATTATTTTTATGAATAATTAATTGAAAATAGTACTAAATAATATATTTAATTTTGTAAAAGTAATATTAAAAATTTATGCAAAAATTTTTTAAAGGGAAAATTTATTTAATTATTTTAAAATAAAGAAAGATTATTTATTTTTTATTAAGTGGAATATTTTTTATTTGTCAGTGAACTTCTGAAAAAGAAGAACAACCTTAACTGATCCTACAAATCGAGAGACCAAAATAGATATTAAACTTTTTTTTTAAATAAGGTGGTTTTAGTGCTTGTGTAATATATTATATTTTCAACAAATTAATGGATATAGGAGTTGAAAAAATCATATATAAAAAGAACTAAGGAAAAATACATTTAATTGTAAAGGTAATTATAATAATAATATTGTATATTAAGAAAAATAAAAAATCTTACATATAATAAGACATAAAAGTTAAGTAAATTTTTTATGTTAATTAAAAATATTCCTAATACAAAAGAAAATTATATATTTTTTCTTTTAGATTTTGCTAGTTATAATATTTTGCAGGTGGTCTTGCATGAATAATATATCATTTATATTATGTAGTTAATAATTGTGTCGGTAAGTGTGAGCATGATATTTTTTGTATTTTTATTATTTTAGAATGATTTTACTATTATGTTGGGGATAAGTAACATTTGGATGAAATATCTGAATATATATTTCCATATAATCGATTTGCATATAATTTGAATTTAAACGATATGCTAATGGTATTTATTTTCTCTCATTATTTAATTTAAATTTGAAAGATATGCTATTACTCAGATAATGTGCATACGTATATATATTAGAATTATGCTAATGGTATATGCTCAAATAAATTGTAATATTTAAAAGATTTAAAAAATAACATCTTAAAATAAAATATAGATTATATTTTAATTATATCAGAATCTATCTAATACTTGATTTTTTAAAAGAAAAATTCAAAACAAGAATTAGATTATCAGAGATATATATTTAAATTAAGCAACTTATAAAATATTATAATATAAAAAACTAAAACAACTAAAACATATTGTTTCAGTTGAAAGGGGACGAGCAAAACTCCTGCTCCTCCTGTTCGGGAATGTTCCACCTCCGCCGATCGGTCCTCCTTTCTCCTGTTTTACTGTCTGGATCTTCCCCTCTCACTGCCAAAATGGGGGTGTCCTGCAGGAAACACTCTGACGTTCAAGTCTGAATTTATCTCCATAAGTCTGGTATATCTCAGAAAAATCAGAGAGCTTACCTTCTTAATCAATTGTTATTTATAGGGTTTCAGGAAATATCATCCATTAATTTACCTCTTAATGACGATCAATATCCACAATGACCGTTACATCATTAATTATGCATTCATTGACATTCAAAGGTTGTTTCTGACAAATGGTTGGAGAGTTCACGAGTATTATCCTGGCGTCCGACCGGGAATGATCGGCTTCCATCGCCCATGTGTACCCGGTCGGTCTAATTAACACTTCCATCGTCCTTGGACGATCGGTCCAACCTTCTCGGTAGTGACTCAAGCATGTCCGATCGGTTTAACCTACTCGGTAGTAATTCAAGCATGTGCGGTCGGTCTAACCTACTCGGTAGTAACACATAATTTTTTTATAATTTAAGTGTAGTAAAATAATTATTTAGAAAAGAATAAAAATAAAATAATATTAGATAAAAAAAATATTGTTAATTTTGAAACCCAGAGTAAACTAAAATAGGTTGCTTAAGGTACGTCATAGACAGACACTCTATTGGATGTGGTAACGGTGCCAGGCACTTGGCAGTAACAACGGTGCTTCTATTTTTCTGGGAGAAATTAAAAAAAAATCCAAAGATTTTTTGAAGTATGTGACAGACAGACACTCTTATACTCTTATATTCGTTGTGGTAACGGTCACAGACATTTGTATTTGCAGTAAGAACGGTGGTGACACCCAGCTCATTCATAGGGAAAGAAAAAATTATATCTAATCTAAATATTTAAAAAGATTTAAATATAAAAAAAAAAAAAAAAGAATCACGTGAATCGGTTTCTTAAAGTCTGTAGGTCAGACAGTTGTATTGGCCATGGTAACGGTGCATTGTTTTTTTCTTGAAAAGCCAAAACATGAGAGCAGATAAGTGAGAACAGGTTTGGTACTTTAAATATACCTCAACTTATTCATTTTATGAGAGAAAGAAATAGCATATCTCTTTAGGGAAGAGAAGAAGAACAAGGGAGAATTGTTTGGCTCGTACGTGTTCTTTTTTAAGGGTAAGTTATATAGCACCTCCTTAATTTCTTAATGCATAAATATGCTTTTTGCATAAGGTGCTCATGTCTTTTGGTTTTTTGTGTGCTTAAAGCATGTATTTTTATTATTCTAGAATGGTGCTGCTATATATGATTTTGGGATAAGTAACATTTATGTGAATAAATATTTCCACAACCGATTTGTATGTAATTTAAATTTAATAGTTATGTTATTCTTAAATTACGTTTTCTTGTCTAAAGTTTAAATTGGTTCTGATGCTGAATATGAGTTTTTGGTCAATAATGTTAAGACATTTTTAAAGTTAAAAATTTGTTTGTTCAACTTTTCTAATGAGGTTGAAATAAGGTTCAGAAGGATATTTTATAAAAGTCATATGGAGAAATTTGTCATCTTTATATTTGTTAATAAACATGATGATAAATTCTTTATATTCTATTTGTTTTTCTATTTGCGTTCTAAATTGATATTATATCCTTGAGTTCATTATGAAAAATGTTTATGTTTGTAGAAAAACAAAATCTACTAATCTTCTATATTGTTATGCCAACAAATTTAGTTTTAAGCCTGTTGCAGAAATATTTACAGTTAAGAGGTTGCTGAAAAACCTTTATGAATAAATAATGTCAATTACCATCAAATAAAACTAGTAAAAAATAAGTATGGTATTTTTTCATCTATCTCATTTTCAAATATGTTGTTTAATTAGGCAAAGTTATGGCATGTTAATGATAATAAAAAAGAATGTGTTTTATTTCAATTTAAATAACATAGACCATCAACCATAAGATCATTTAAAAAAAAAAAACTTCTCATAAATTAAAATTAAACATATTTTCTATTTATCATCATCAATTTACCATGAATTTTCACAATTAAACATAAGATTTTAGAAATGTGATAGACTCCAAAATTGCATATTTTCTTTCACATAAAGTTCTTTTGATGGTAAAACAACAATGTCACTGATATTATTTAATTTTAAAATTTCTGAAATTTTCTTAACTGCGAGTATTTCTGCAACAGACTTAAAATTAAATTTATTGGCATAATGATATATCAGCAGGTTTTTCACTTTTTTTTCTATAAACATAAATTATTTTTTAAAATGAATTCATGGATATAATATACCAGTTCAAAATACAAATAAAAAAAAAAGAAAATAACTGCCAAAAACTACAATCAAAATCAGGTTGATGAAATATACTTCTTAACCTCAATGCATTAAAAAAGTAAGATGAATAGATTTTAAAAATTCTTATAATAAAACAACCCGTTCACCATTCTAACTTTTCATCTTCCAAAATTTCTTAACCTTCTTGTCCAAAACTCATTTGCTTATCACAACATTATAACCACTTTTCTCTTTAATATTAGATAAAACAAATATCAAACATTACAAAAGTAGAAATATTTCCATATAATCTATTTGCATATAATTTGAATTTAAAAGATATGCTATAATACTATTTATTTTCTCTCCTTGTATAATTTAAATTTAAAAGATATTCTAATGATATTTATTTTCTATTATTGGAAACCATATTTTTGTTCCTCTTTTCTCAACATATGAACTGGATCAGACCATAGCCTAGGATGAGTTTGGAAGAAGTAATTTGCTGTCAGGGTTTAGATAAACTCAGTCAAGTTCATAAGATCATGGTTGAATTTAACATTTTCAAAGATGAGAAGTGAATTTAAAGCATACACTAAGATTTGAAGAGTTAATAGTTTCTATCATGCACTTCCTCAAAATTGCTTCTTATCTTTATCCATTTCTATACATAGTCATTTTAAACACATCATATCTCTATCTAATCTAGGTAAGTGACTTTGAACATTAAATGTATTAAGTGTCTTTTTCTATTTCTACACTTAAAAACTGATGTTAACATATATTGTTAAGGTAACCGATCAATAATGTTATTGATTAAGTATCATTATTACTATTTATTTTTATACTTAATTTAGAGATACTAGAAAAGAAAATACTATAATTAATTTATTTAAAACTATATTCAATTTCAACTACATTTAAATTTTTGATATGTGTTAGTATCTCATAGACATTTTTAGGTATTATAGAGTATTTATTTTATTTTTTAAACAAATTCTATGGTTAATTTTAAATTAGATACTCAATGGGTTATAACTGTTATTATTTTCTTCTCTAAAACATATTTATTTACATTTTATCGTTACTGCTTTGATGGATATTTTAATTAAAATTTGAAGTATTTTTAAATTTCTCGTTTAATGTTTTTTTTAAAAATCAAGGTGTTTTTAATAGTTTTGTAATATATTATGTTTTTCATCAAATTAATGGATATAGGAGTTGAAAAAGTCATATATAAAATTTTTTGCCAACCTGACTCTAATACTACAAATGTAAGGTCCTAACTTTGAGAATTACTTAAACATATCAAAGTGTAAATTTTCATAAATATTACGTTGAAAATTTAAATATAAAATTAATTTATTCACATTATAAAACGTAAATATCCCCAACTCAGGTTTAAATGAACTGTACATTTGAAAAAAATTATTTCTCAATTAAATATTTAATAATTTTTAATGCTCCTGAATGCTAGCTCCTTCTATATGTTCTTGTACAACATACATATCTTACGACGACATCGTAGTATACAAATAAAAATATGGATGAACTATATGAAAATAACAAAAAGTATATGTAATCTCAAAGTATAATAATCAAAGTATCACAACCATAAACATCCAATCAAAGTATAAATATGGGTGAACTATATGAACTCCATCACGAATGAGAGCTCAATAACACAACAACAAGGGTTCCATGGTCGCAAAATTAGAACTCTAAGAAATTAAGAAATAACAAAAGTGAAAAAGAGCACCGTTTGAAGAAGAAAGAATTAAAGAAAAATAACGGGAGAAAATAAGAGATGCCGAAAACGAAATAATAAATAAAACTGTAACCGCCTGAAAATTTTCGGAGATTTTAGATAAGAAATAAACACATATTATATTACCTTTATTTTTGTAGTGAATATTATTAAAATTACCTTCAGAATTAAATATATTTTATCTTAGTTCTTTATATATATATATATGTATGTATGTATGAGTTTTTCAACTCCTATACCCATTAATTTGTTGAAAACATAATATATTACAAAAGTATTAAAACCACCTTGATCTTCACAGAAACAATGAGTTAATACAGTAAAAGAGAAATTTAAAATACTTAAAATTTTAGTTAAAATATCCATAGCAGTAAAGATAAAATTTAATGTAAAAGAATGTGTTAGAGAAGAAAATAGTAAAAGTTATAATCCATTGAGTATCTAATTTAAAAAAGATATTTCATATTAAATCTTTAATTATACCAAAAGTTTTATGAAATTAGCCATAAATTTTAAATTCCAAAAATAAAACACATACTTTATTATACCAAAATAAAGTATATGATATATACAAACAAAAGAAGAAAAATGTTCTTTATATAAAATAAATTTCATTTATTTTTTTTTAAATTTCTCCAACAAATTAAATATGGAATCAACCATAGAATTTTATTCAAAAATAAAATATATACTCTATAATACCTAAAAAAGTCTGTGAGATACAAACGTATAAAAAATATAAATTAATTATAGTATTAATTTATAAATTAAGTAATATAAAAATAATTAATAATAATGAGACCTAATCAATAACATTATTGATTGGTTACCTTAACAATATATGGTAACATTAGTTCAAAGTTACTTATCTAAATTAGGTAGAAAAATTGTGTAATTAAAATGACTATAGTTATGTTTAGGAATGGACAATTTTTTAAGTACATGCTCTTCTTACAAAGATAAGAGCAAAATTTGATGAAGTGCGTGATAAAAAAAACTTTTTATTCTTCAACTTGAGCATTTTAGTGTATGTTTTAAATTAACTTCTCATTTTTGGAAGAAAAATTTATTTTAAATAAATAGTTTAGAGTTAAATTAGTTACTTTAAACCTTCAACGTTAAGTTCATCCATAGTTTTCAAAAAAGAAAATATATATTACTAGTTTTGTAATTTTTTTTACTCACTATTTGTCTAACCATGATAGGGTTAACATTAAGTTTATTAAGTGTGCTATTACTAAATATTGTTCTCAATATGAGTAACATTTGAATGACACATGTGAACAAATATTCGCATATATGATTATGTGTGTAATTTGATCTCATGAATAATCAGTTATGTACTTTTTTTTATGGTTTTTATTCATTTGTTTTATATTTTTAGAAATTAAATGAAACATAAAAGTAACATTTTTCTTCATCTTCTCTTGGTTTTGAAAGTCACAGTTCCAAAAAGTTATATTATTGTTAACTATATCAATCATACATAGCTAACATTCTCTTACATTTGAATATATATATATATATATATATATATATATATATATATATATATAATGAAACCAATTTTAATATTATAAAAGATTTAGAAAATAACCTCTTACAATATAAATTATATTTTTTAATTATATTAAAATCTATCTATCATAATTTTTCAAAAGGAAATTTCAAAACATTACAAAAAATAAAATTCAATTTAAACCTATATATATATATATATATATATATATATATATAATATTTAAATTCTCTGCAGATCAAATATTGTAATATAAAACATAATTTTTTTATACTGCTATCTAGGAGTAATGGGATAAAAAAAAATCATGTGATATCTGATTAAGCAGCAGTGACTGAATCACTTGTGATAAAAAAATATTTTGAAAAAGATAATAAATAAAACTAAATATAAGGTGATATCTGATTAAGCAGGTAATGGGATTGACCATAAGATCGATGCATGGCTGTACAATTATGGAGGCACTCTATTAGACCGGACATCGGTGCATGGCTGAATAATTATGGAGGTACTCTATTGGACGGAACATCGGTGTGTTGGTGTATAATTATGGAAACCTGTTACCAAGAACAATAAAATTTTGTATGATAACAATCCTTCAAAAGAAAGAGCAAGGAAAACTGAAGTTATTAACAGAGCAACGTCTCTGCAACTTAGTGCTGAACTCGATTACTTTGAATGATTTGCTTTGAATATGTGAATTCTTCTTTGAGACTGATCTAGATTTTGGTCCTAGATCTAGGACCAAACAAAGAATAGTTTGGGTCCTCTTCGTTGTCATCCTGTTCCTCTAATTCATCCTCTTGATTTAACTTGTTGACTGGTCTTACAAACCAAATGGAAAAGTGCATCATACCAAATGGTTTATTGTTGTTGTTTATATAGCTTTCCTCTTGGAAACAACATGACCCGCTCCGTGGCAAAACTTTCTTCTTCTTCACTAGTATGATGTCGCTCTTCCATTTTGTTTGGAAGACCAATTACAAGTTGAGAAATTGACATTTCATTAGCTGCATGTACTTCTGAATTAGTGGAAGAAGATTGGCCAGCCTTAGTTTCAAGATGGAACCCACTTCTATCATCTGCAGAACCAAAGATTGCAACATCGATGTCTGAACAAGGTTTCATTCCAAAGAAACCAATCTTGCATCTGAGTTGTATTTGTTTTTATTTAACTATTAGATGTACAATAATATATTCATTAAAAAGTGATAATGTATTCTGAATATTTCTAATAGTAACAATACGAAGAATTCTAGATTTTTTTGTTTTGATATTTTTTGTCTTGATCTAATCTTAGCAATATACGACTTTCTTAGCAATATACGACTTTCTGGTACTACTTTTTTTTATACAAATTTTATGAATATATATATATATATATATATATATATATATATATATATATCGTTATGATTTTTCATTTTTCTTAACTGCTCTATATATCAGTGCAAATCATTAAAAGAAATTAATAAATACACTAATGCGATGCATAGGTAAAAGACTAAAGTTAAAATATTTATTTTAGAAGGTAAAGTTGAAAAATATTAATTAAACTAAAAAGTAAATGATACATGTTGAACATAAAAGTTATATATAGATCTATTTTTCAACCAAAAATGTTCCTGATAAAGAAAAGTTGATACCGCCTTATAATATTCTGCCGTTTCTAATAAGAAAGTTTCCTATGATAGCTATAATACTACAAATTATTAAAAGATATATTGTATATAAAAGAAGGAAAGAAAAGACAACTCAAATCACCTATCAATATTATCTTAAATATAATTATAATATTAACTATATACACACAAAGTTTTATATTTCTAAGAGTGATATTACACTAGATAAAAACATAATATTTTCAGCTATACTGGATTCATATGAACATCTTATCTCTAACTTCATAAAAGTGATCAACATACAAATACACATATATAAAAGAAAGATTCAATCTAAAGTCAGTCTTTCCTCCATAAAAAAAATAAATATACCACTTTTATCATTTTTATTTAAATAAGTAAGTTTAAATATAAGCAGAGGTTTAATCAAATATGTTTCTTCTGTTAGAAAATTATCACATACTTCACCTTTTTAATATATTTATAGATTTATAAACTTTAGGGACATTAAAAATTATTGACAACGCATCAGGTTATTTAGCTTTAAAATGAATATTGATTTGTTTGAAAACTTCTTTTTTCCTCTTTTATAAACCAATGAGCTGCTGGAACATAAATGAGTAAATAAAGTAAATGACTAACGTATCCTTTAATATATTAGGCCATAAATAAGAAATATTTTTCACCAAATTATTATAAAAATTAATATGAGAATTAAATATAATATATATAAATAATGTTAAACTATGTCAGACCCTCTAAAATCCTGAAAACCCCATTTGAGTGGAAGCCAGGTGTCAAACAAAGGGGATCTGGAAATCAGAAAGTGGAAACACGTGGCTGCAGGAGAGTGACCGTTCGTTTTTAGAAGACGACAATAGTTAATGTCAAATTTCAAATGTTGTGTGATGAGTCAATATTTTCTTGATTTCACCTAATTTATTGTGCTAGAATTAATAAGAGAATTGTGCTTAAATGTCCGGTATTTTTTCGTTTTTGCTAATTGTGCTTAATTTGACCAGAAATTCTTATTTTAATCTATTTGAATTATCTGAGCTTATTATGTTCATTATTGATTGCAAGAAAACTTTCGGTGATACATTTTGGGACATCAGGAAGAATGCAAATAAATTCAAGACTCTCCATATAGACATTTTAGAATTAATAAAATGGTAATTTAGTAGTTTAGAATTTTTGAATCAACTCTCACATTTTGGGTCAATTTTTGGTAAAGTAGACTATACCCAAAAGTGGAGGTGAATGACTTGGCACCTTAGGGGTTTTTTTTTGTGTGGACCCCACCCTTATTAAAAGGTGACACACGACCTTTACGGCAACTGCCGCCCCCTCTCGGGATTTCCCAATTTTTCTCGCTTTGGTTTTCGGAGAACGTTGTCTTCAATGGGGAAAAAGAAAAGCTGATGTTTTATTCCTTTTGGCTGAATCCTCATTGCATTTTCATTTTTATTGCACTGTTGATTGATGTTTTAAATGAATGGAGCGGTTGAATGTTGTTGAGAGCAACACGTCTAGCTGAAGCGCTGATTCATGGCACATGGAAGGGATGATTTTGTCTTCAAGTTAGAAGCACACACCTGCTACAAAGATTCACGTTTCCTTTCTTTAAACCAACAAGCAATGCATTTTCTTTATTTTAGATAAAGCACGGTGATTGAGTAGAAGTGCACGCTGATAATAATTGTTGTTTCTGGAGGAGAATCAAATTGTATCTATTAGTTGTTTTGATTTTTTTAATTTTGTTGGTAGTGTATGTATTAGTTGTATGTATTTGCCGTTTGTTTTTGGTAGTGTATTGGTTGTTTGGGAGTTGGATTGTTAGGATAAGTAGTGTGTTACACACTATTCCAAGTTAATTTAGAAATGTATAGTGTAGTGATTGGCACGTTGAATTGTAGATTGTTTAGTTTAGATAAATAAAAGCTGAGTTTCAACAAACTTTGAAGGCTGGAAATTTGGGATGATTAATTGGTTCTAAGCCTAACACTTATTTATTTTTCAAGGAATTGATTCAAAGAGTGTAACTCAAGGTAGTTAACAAAATATAAGACATAAAAAAATAACAAGATTGATAGATTTTGAGACCAATTGAACATAGATTTTGAGACCAATTGAACGCATTTGGTGTAGATAAAAATTATGAAAAGTAGACAAAAAAGAGAGTTAAGGTTTGGTAAGTTTAGTTTAGAATAAATAACAAGAAAGAAATTTAAAAAAAAAGACTTGTTGGGTTTTGGATGGAAGGAAGGGAGATATGTTAATTTAAACAATATTCAAAGAAGGTTTGAGAAACATGTTGTAAACAAGTGAAATAAACTCAAGTATCTAAACCCTAAAGTTAATTGAAATGACATTATTTACTCTTGGTTGAATATATTGTTTGGTTGAATATATTACATATTGCGTATGTAATTATTTGTTTGCTTGAATATATATTGTTGTTGTGAATTAGCCTTAGTTTCCCGTTTAAGATTCAGTACAAAAATTATTTATTATCTCCATATTTTTTTAACAAACGTACTTTTTACAAATGAAAATAGAGGAGATGGTAATAATAATTTACAGTATTGAATCTTGAATTGTCCGGTTGGACAGTTTAAGAAGAGTAATAACTTTTTCATAGTTTATTATAACATATCAATTTTAATATACATTTCTTAAATTTCACGAAAATTTGTGGGTGTGTTTTGTATTGATCTTCGGGTGCATATTTGATTGTGATTTATAATCACTTTCCTTTCGTGTAACCTGAAGACCAATGTGAAATGCTGGCAAAATTTCGTGAAATATGAGATATGTTGTTTAAAATTGATATGTTTAATAAACTAAAAAAAGTGAATCTTCTTGAATGGGATACGGTCACACCTTGAATACAAACACGATCAAAGTGATCATTCAAGATTATTGAAATTGTGTAAACAATTTCAGTAAACATGCGTACGGATAGAGGGTGGATTAATTTACTACGCATCAACACTGAGTACGAGAGAGGGGTAGAAGAATTTATAGAGTTTGCGCAACGTAATGCGAGTACAAGTGGTGATAATGAAGTGAAGTTCAGATGCCCTGTGTGAACTGTTTGAATGGGAGGAAGTTGAACGCAAGTGATATTAGGGAACATCTTGTCTATGATGGTTTCATACGAAGTTATACAACATGGATATGGCATGGCGAATTAACAGACTTTCCAAGTGAAAATGTTTATGATTCCACAATGGATATGGAAGATCAAGCAGAAGAAGACAACTTAGAGGACATGATCCGCGATGTTGGTGTAGAAGCTTTTGCCCAAGCGCATGTGTCTGAAACGATGTCCACTGATGCGAAGACTCCTTTGTATGCGGGTTCAACTAAGTTCACACGGTTGTCAACGGTGTTAAGGCTCATGAATTTAAAGGCGAGCAATGGATGGAGTGATAAGAGTTTTACATAATTGTTGTCGTTGTTGAATGAAATGCTGCCAGATGGAAATACGTTACCCAATCGTAATTATGATGCAAAAAAAATTCTTTGTCCGATGGGTATGGAATATAAACGGATACATGCATGTCCGAATGATTGCATATTATATACGAATGAGAATGAAGTTTTGATAAAGTGTTCAAAGTGTGGGTTATCACGATACAAGTCAAAAAACAACGGTGAAGATGGTGGTCACACAGAAAAGAATGGTTCTTCTTTGAAAGTAGTTTGGTACCTTCCACTAGTTGCCAGACTTAAGCGTTTGTTCACGAATTCCAAAGACGCTAAAAACCTAAGATGGCATGTAGATGAGAGAACAACTGATGGGCTGCTTCGTCATCCAGCTGATTCAAAGCAATGGAAAATTATTGATCAAGAATTCCCCCAATTTGGTGAAGAATGTAGAAATCTTAGGTTTGGCTTAGCTACTGACGGAATGAATCCATTTGGTAATTTAAGTACCAATCACAGTTGTTGGCCCGTTATACTGATAATTTACAACTTATCTCCTGGATTGTGCATGAAAAGAAAGTACATGATGTTGTCAATGTTGATATCTGGTCCAAAGCAGCCTGGAAATGACATCGATGTTTATCTAAGGCCACTAGTTGAAGACTTGAAGTTGTTGTGGGTTGATGGGGTTGAAATATTTGATGCCTTTGCTTCAGAAACTTTCATGATGCATGCCATGTTATTTTGCACCATTAATGACTTCCCAGCTTACGGTAATTTGTCGGGGTACAGTGTGAAGGGTCATAAAGCATGTCCTATATGTGAAGAAAACACTGCTGCTCAACAATTAAAACATGGAAGGAAGACAGTGTATATGCGTCATCGACAATTTTTACAATCTAATCATCCGTATCAAAGGTTAAAGAAAGCATTCAATGGAGAATAAGAGAAAGACAATGCACCCAGTCCACTTACTGGACTTGAAGTTGTTGAGAAAGTTAATAGAGTACATCATATATTTGGCAAAACGTCGAAGAAGTCTTCTGTAACGACCCCTTGGAAAAAGAAATCAATATTCTTCGATCTTCCATATTGGTCAAAGTTAGATGTTAGACATTGCATAGATGTCATGCATGTTGAGAAAAATGTTTGTGATAGCTTGATTGGTACACTACTAAACATCCAGGGAAAAACAAAAGATGGAGTGAATGCGCGTTTGGATTTGGTTGACATGAAGATCCGAGAAGAGTTGGCACCAAGAGAGATTGGTAAACGTACTTATTTGCCCCCTGCATGTTACACAATGTCCAAACAAGAGAAGATAAGTTTTTGTCTTTGTTTAAAGAGTATCAAGGTACCACAAGGATACTCTTCAAATTTCAAGAGCTTAGTGTCAATGCAGGACTTAAAGCTTGTTGGACTGAAGTCTCACGATTGCCACGTCTTAATGCAACAGTTGTTACCGGTGGCAATTCGTGGAATTTTGCCCAAAAAAGTTAGGCTGACCATAACCCGATTGTGCTCATTTTTCTCGTCAATTTGTAGTAAAGTCATCGATCCTACAAAGTTAGATGAACTTCAAAGCGAAATTATCATCATCTTGTGCCAACTAGAAATGTTTTTCCCTCCATCATTTTTTGACATCATGGTGCATTTACTTGTTCATTTGGTCAGAGAAATAAAGTTGTGTGGACCAGTATACTTAAGATGGATGTACCCTATTGAGCGTTATATGAAGATTTTGAAAGGGTACGTCAAAAATCAATATCGTCTAGAAGGTTCGATGATTGAAAGATATATTGCTGAAGAAAGTATTGAGTTTTGCTTTGAGTATATGACTAAAGCAAATCCGATAGGAGTCCCTCGGACATCATGGTTGAGTAGATATTCTACAAGTAAAAGCATCCGAGGTGTGAATGTGGTGACAAAAAGTCGTGAAGAATTGATGCAAGCACATCTGTACATATTAAACAACACAGATGAAGTGATCCCATTTTTGGAAGCACACAAAGCCGTTGTAAGGGACAACTATCCACGACAATCAGAGAAATGGCAGTTGATGGAGCATAACAGAACATTCTTGTCCTGGTTCAAATCTGAAGTTTCGAAAGAATCACGGTCCTCTAAGACTTTGTTGTGGTTAGTAAATGGCTTGAAGTTTGATGTTGTATGTTGTACAAGCTACGAAATTAATAATTGCACATTCTATACAAAGACTTTGGATGATAAAAGCACAATACAAAATAGTGGCGTCAGTCTAGAAGCTGAGTCGATACAGTTTTCCACATCCAAAGATCAAAATCCTATAGTTGGATCCATGAGATACTATGGTAGAATTGAAGAGATATTTGAAGTTGATTACACTAAGTTTTCCGTTGCACTCTTCAAATGTAAGTGGGTAGACAATAAGAGTGGTGTCAAAATAGATGAATCTGGTATGACACTTGTTGATTTTCGAAAGGTTGGTTATAGAGACGAACCGTTCATCATGGCATATCAAGCAAGTCAGGTTTTTTATGTCAAAGATCCTGCGTCTGTTGCTCTCCAAGGAAAAAGGCAAATTGAAGATAAAGAAGAGAATCTAAGTAATCTTCATATCGCTGACAGCCATCCATTTAAAATGATAATAAATTTGGATGACGACCCTCTAATTGATGATATACAAGCACTACGAGAAGATCACAATGAGGGAATATATATATATGACCAATCCATATGATTATGTATGAATTTCATGTTTGTGTAAATATTTATGGCTTTTGTTAAATAATATATGTTATTTTATAAGTGCTTTATTTATATTTCATCTTATTTATTGTGACAGATACATGGTTGAGTCACCTCATTCGTCAGGCGATGAAGTCCCCACCACTTCTAGACGGACGAGAGGAGCTACGAGGTTACGACAGCTTATACTTAGAAGAAATGCAGGTGAGAGGACACCTATCATTATTGACGTGGTCACTGGAGTTGCATCTGGCCCAAATGCAGATGTATTTAGGTCTTACCTTGGAGTATTGGCACGTGATCGTATCTCTATACTTACTCCATCCTTTGACCATGTTTCTAAGGCTGATCGGAATCTCATCTGGCAAGATCTATTGGTAAGTTAAGCAATATTGCTCCATCTTCTATATTCATTATATTGATAAATCTGTATTGATATAAGGTTATTACTTTCTTTGTTGCAGATAACATTTGATATGCCAAACGTTGAGAGCTTAAGGAATAAGTGTTTATCTGCAATTACAGAAAGATTTCGAGGGTTTAAGACAAAATTGACATCTAGATATATATTTGGACCAAAAAGTAATGAAAATTCATGTTCCAAATATTCAACAATTGACGAAGCAACATGGCGTCAGTTTGTAGAGCTTCGTTCATCCGAGGCGTGGCAGGTAAGTACAGTAAAATCATTCAATTCATCATTAATAATTCTCTACTATGACAATTGTTTCATATTGTCACAGGAAAAAAGGTCAAAAGCACAGGGAATAAGCGCTCAGAATAAAAATCCACACCTATTGTCTCGTGGTGGATATAGGAAGCTTGAAGAAAAAATAATGAAGCAGAAGTCAGATAGCAAACTTCCACTTTCTGAGGGTGGTGACCCTCCTCCTCCTCCTTCACCACCATCTCGGCACGAGAAGTGGAAGTTAGCCCGTATAAGACCATCGGGCTCCTACACTTCCGAGTCTGCCAGAGAAATATCTGAAAGAATTGTAAGATGTCATTTCTTATATTTTTACATTAATTTTGATATATATATTACATAGATTTTTCTAATGATTTTGAACTTTTGTTATGTGACAGGACTCCTTGGTTGAGCAGAGCTCCCAAGGTCAATTCACACAAGAAGGTCGTCAAGATATTCTTGCCACAGCTATTGGACGACCTGAGCACTCAGGACGGGTGCGTGGTGCTGGGACTGGCATAGGCATACGACAGTTTTTTGGGTCTTCCTCGCGTCCATATTCATACGAAAAGATGAAGGAGGAAATAAGAAAAGAGATGACGCAAGAGACCACAAAGAAGGTTCGGGCAGAGTTGTATGATGAAGTTGCTGAAATGGTTGCGCGCCAGTTCCAACAGCATTATGAGGATTATGGCAATCATCCTCCGCTATCTCCTGTAGCGGAACATGTTGTGCCCCCTATAGGTAAACTTATTTATTTTTGGTAACTAATTTACTTTTTGCATAACCTAACATTTAATTTGACAGGTAGAAGCGGTAAAGGAAGTTGTTCAGCTTCCGGTGCCCCAGGGGACGACATGGATGAAACTCGTCCATGTCAGTTATATATTCTTTCTGATACTGGGACCGTGCTAGTGGCTCGTGGTACAGTTTATGAGACAACCACTGTAGTGCATGGTGTACAACTTTCAGAAGATGAGTTCAAGGTCACGGTGGATGAAGTTGTCATAGCGGATGCCGTTCTTCCTGTGCCTACAGATGAGTTCTTCACTATGGAAAAAGCATTTAAGTCCTTTGTCGCCTGGCCTAGACATTTGATTGGTGATGTATCTAATCCCCCTGTAAACACTCGTACTATATACTTCTCAATTTTAATATTTACTTCTAATTGACGTTATAACATAACCATTTTTACTTTTAACAGAAGATAGGTAAAAAGGGAAGTCCTCCACCGAAGAAGACTTATTTATCTGAGGATGACCCTCTTGGTGTGTTAGACGAGCTTGCTAAAATCATTTCAGATGTGCCGATGAATGTACACTGGGATTCTACTACATTTGGAAGAGAAGCTCAGATCCCATTGCACTTGCATCATCAAGATGTTAGGGAGCTTGCGTCAGGTAGAGAAGAAATTAATATTACACTCATTCAGCTGTGGATGATGTAAGTTTATGAAAACTTTTTTATACAATTCTATTTTATCAACTTACTTATATCATATTATTTCTTCATTTTAGGTATATGTTTGATGTTAGTTACAAGAAGGGTTTCAACAATGTATATGGGTTCATTGACCCCTCTATGACTCATGAAAGAAATAAATTTGATGATATCCAGACATACATCACCACTTGCTTTGGAATGGGGAAGGAGATATATTTTCTCCCTTATATACATGGGTAAGTGAAGTTTGTTAACTTCAACACATTCATTTATTAATTTTGGTATATGATTCATAAGTTATTACCAATTTCAGGTGTCATTGGCAGCTACTTGTGATCTCCATACCGGAGAACACTGCTGTCTGGTTTTGTTCATTGCAGAAGTCTCCTCCCAGCTCTCTTAGACATGTAGTAGATTGGTAAGAATCTCAATGTTTCGACTTTTTTGTTATATAAATGTATGCTAAAGGAATGTTTTTTAATAGTTCCCTTGCAACACATATGATGTTATCTGGGAGATCTACTGCTACAGCTAAAAAGCTTGCATGGGTTGCCCTTAAGGTTTGGTATTTTAGTCCATATTTTGTTACATTTGGTTCCATTCAAATGATGTTACTTAACATTTTATAATTATGATGATATATTGTAGTGTAATAGACAAATGGGGTCATATGTATGTGGTTACTACGTTATGTTTTGGATGATGACCATCATTCGTGCACATTACACCAGTGGATGGGAAACGATAATATTTAGGTTTGAATTTTATGTTCTCTATAGTTTGGATTTCAGATACACTAATTGAAATCATTGTGTTTTATGCAGAAATTTAATAGGACTGCTCCAATTCCAAAGAAGTCAATTCAACTTGTGAGGAAAACACTTGCTAAATATGTAATTCATTTATATAATAGTATGTAGTAGATATTAAGATATAGTAAGTTCTAAGTTTATGTTTCTAAGTTGTTTTATGCTTTTCTACATTATTGTAAATTGAACTTTGTACATTGCATTGATTTATGATTGAAACTTGATTTATGATTACATTGGATTGATTTATCATGCTTCTAAGAAGTTGATTTATGATTCCATTCAATATATTTATGTTTTAGTATAATTTTCATTTAAAATATACGTTTCTACATTATTCTGGACTGTTCTGGCTATAAAAATATATGCAGGTCTGTTTCTGTGGTTGGGAATGTTGTAGAAACAGACCTCATTTAAAAAAAAAAAGAATATATGCCTCGGTTATGGTCCCAACCGAAGTAGAAAGACGACTTACGGCCTCAGTTATGGTCAAACCCGAAGCAGAAAGTCTTGCGGATGAGAAAAAAAAAAGAGTCTACTGCCTCGGTTCCAGCCATAACCGAGGCAGTAGAGTGGCACATACTGCATCGGTTTCAGCTATAACCGAGGCATAAAGTCATTACTGCTTCGGTTAGTACTGAACCGAGGCAAAATCCTCTGCTTTCATGCCTCGGTTCTCAACCGAGGCCAAAAGTATAGACTTTTTGCCTCGCCTGAATATGCCTCGGTTCGAAAACCGCTGCCTGTAGACAAAAATAACCGCTGTCGTTTCCCCTGACTGTACTAGTGTGATCATCCGTGTGGATGTGAGCAGAAGGAGAAGAACGGCTGGAAGAAGCACTGGAAGAAGAAAACTTGGTTGAGGTAGAAATAAAGATCGAATAGTAGAAGCGTTCGGTCGATCTTTGGTTTTTGTTATATGAACGTTCGACCTTTTGTTTGTCTCCTTTCTTGTAACTAGACCGATCGGTACAAGTTATTTGTAAACCGTTCAGCCTTGGTTTCACATTTGAACAAATTTAAATTTTTTTACTCTTTTGTAAGGCCGCTCGGCCAGAGCTGTGCCCTATCTTTTATGAGACTGAGCTGAAATATTATTAACATGTGATTATATAGTTTTATACTGTATTTTTGGGATGTTACAAACTATAAAAGATTTATTATATAATTAATAAAATAAAACCATCGACAAAAGAAAATAAAAGTTTTGATAATAGTTGTACAAAAGTAATTATAAATAAAATAAGTTTGTGGTTTTATTATAAGACGCTGATAGAAAATTTCATTTTTCTACTTGCTAACTTAATTTAATTTTTGTATTGATCTATTTCTTTATTACAGCAACCTTGCATAATAGCTTAATTAAATTAATATATTAGAGTTTTAATTTAAAATAATTTTATCCAAGTTTTTATGATATGTATTCACAACAATTGATATAAGTACATACGTCTAACCAATTAATATGTGAAGGATATAATAATATTTTTGAGTCACTTTATAGAAAATCATTATTCGGTAGGATATATGATCGCATATATGTATGAACTGTATGTGTAAATATCGCATAAAAAGAGCCTCTGAACAGAAGAAGAAGCACCGCCCTTAGTAAGTGATATCTTTGTTATTGCTTCTTTTCTTTCATACCATTTATAAATTTATCAATCGCTGACTACTCTTCTTCAACAGATAGATGGATTAGAAACTACTATAAATATATTTTTAATAAATTATGAAATAGTTAGATTCTTAATAATTAAAAAAATATAATCTATCAGACAATATTTTCTAAATTTCATTTTTCTACTTGCTAACTTAATTTAATTTTTGTATTGATACTATTTCTTTATTACAACAACCTTGCATAATAACTTAATTAAATTAATATATTAGAGTTTTAATTTAAAATGATTTTATTCAATTTTCTATGTGTATATGTATTCACTTTTAAACAATTGATATAAGTACATACGTTTATCCAAACAAGACACCTTCAAACATAACCCGCAAGACTCTCCACTATAACCAGTCCACACAATTTATCCATTATGATTTTTCAAAATGAAAAGTTTAAAACATTAGAAATAATTAAATTTAATATATATAATTTAAATTAAATTAATTGATTACCTAAGAAAATAAAAAAAAGATAATTATACATAAATATTCTCAACTGTTAAATATTATAATATAAAACATACATTTTTTAATACTTTACATATATTTAGAGGAGTAAAATAATGATTTAAAAAATTTAATAACAATATAAAATATCTCATTATGGATATCACGTGATATGTCATTAAGGAGGCACCCTATTGGAGGGGACATAGGTGCATGACTGTATAATTATGAAAGCACTCTATTGGACGACACGTTGGAGGAAGTCACGCCGTGTACGACAGTTCGACCTCTATCTTTGCTACCTTAACCCTGGGAGATAGTTGCTCCCACCGCGACCAAACAGAGATGTCGCTAGAACGCCACTCTCTTCTCCTTTTAAAACAGAACCCCCCAAAGCCCTAAGGTAATCTCCCGTGGTTTTTGCTTAAGGATTCAACTCCTTTGTTGGTGATTGGAGATGAATAGAGAGACATGGACGCTTAATTTCATTATCTGTTTTTGTTTGTGGTCGCCGTAACCAATTCAGGGTGGTTGGGTTTTTTCTTGTAGAGGAGAGAATCGGGGGTTAGGAAAAAACGACTTAACAAAATTTGATGTGTTACTTAAGAAATACGGGTGTATTGAGTCTCATTTGGCTATTGGCTCCATTTGATGCAGGTAAAGAAGGCGCAGAGCACATCTATCTTGTTTTATTTCTGGCTTTCTGCATGTTTTGTTAGGGAGGAATTGAAGGAGAAAGTGATGTTTTCCTCTCTGGATATGGCTTTTGTGGTGTGTTCCGTGTAGTGTAGGTTGAAGGGATGAACTTGTTTGGAGGAAAAACTGTTTCTTTTTCTTTTTGTGTTATATGATTCTATTATGTTATGAAAGGAACTGAATATGATTCTAGCACGGGTGTTAGTTTTAAAGTTTATTATTTTTATGATATTTTCCTCTCTTTTTCTAGTTGTGGGATAGAAGACTGACTTCAGATTTCTATAGAGTCGCAATTAAAAGATGATGCAATAGAGAAAATGACAATAAGCAGATGTTGATCATGTTCATGGAAGGTGGATCTGTTCATGACCTGATGTTAAAAATGTATATTACCCATTCTTGCAGAAAGGTTGAGGAATAAAAAACCCTTCTACTGCCTCGGTTCACTAGAAACCTAGACCAAAAGTATGGCGAAAAAAAAAGTAAAAAAGGAACTCCCTCTATCGCCTCAGTTTAATTTTAACCGAGGCAAGCATACACCTTTTTGCCTCGGTTTAGAACCGAGGCAAAAAGTGGTAGACTTTTTTCCTCGCTTGTATATACCTCGGTTGCAGAACCGGTGCGAATTGGAGAAAATAACCGTTGTTGTATTTCTTTACTGCACTAGTGTACCATACGAGGTTACTCCTCCAACAAAAGTCTTTGGCCAAGATAAAGTCTCTAGACTAGGACCTCCTACTACTCTCCATGATATAACCACTCATCTTTACTTAAGGTTAGGGTTATTGAGAGCGTCAGGATAAACTACCAATACTAGCTCCAATACATTCATACTCACAATACTAAGTAACCAACAATAAGAAATTCCTCCACGGAACTCCTTTTCACAACTTTCCATTCATGGATACATATAACACCATATATCATACAAAAACTCATGAAAATATTTCACTTTCGTCAAAGAAACCCAAAACAGTGCATCCAAGATCACAGAATAACTCAGAAAAAGGAAATAAAAAATTTGTACAAAGGGCGCTCCGACGCCCAAGGGTTGGCGCTCAACGCCTTGGCCACTAGAAGTCACTAGTAAAAAATGTGGTTTTTAATTCGCTATATAGGCTTCGGTTATGTGAAAACCGAAGCGTATAAGGTTATATACATCGGTTAATCTAAGAGCTGAGGTAGAATAATGATATGGCACCGGTTAATTCAAGACACGAGGCATATACCACTACCCAGTTCAGAAAAAAGGCCCTATTGCCTCGGGTGACTAGGCAACCGATGCTTATATCTCTCCACTTTATTTAGACTTAACCTAATATGCGCTTCTCCTTCCTTTACTCTCCTATTTTTCCTCTGCGCGTGCTTCTCCTTCCTCCTGCTCTCTGCGTGCCAGTGCTCGGCCTATTGGTGCCCCGCCTCGCCGCTGCTGCTTGTGGTGCTTCCTCCAACGACTCCACTCTTTCGCCGTCGCTGAGCCTCCGTCGTTGTTGCCTTCGCCGTTGCTGCTTCCGCACTACTGCCTCAGCCAAAAATAGAAAAGGGCCAAGCTGCTCCAGATCCGTCGTTGCTACTTCCGCACTGCTGCCTCCACCGGAAATAGAAAAGGGCCAAGCCGCTCCAGATCCAGATCCCCCGTTGCTGCTTCCACACTGCTACCTCCGCCGAAAATAGAAAAGGGCCAAGCCGCTCCAGATCCAGATCCGGCGCTCCAGATGCAGATCTTCAGATTGGCAAGATCCACCGCTCCAGATCCAGATCCGCCGCTCCAGATCGCGAGCCCTCCGTCGTCTCCGCCGCGGCGCTTGTCGTCAAACTCCTCACCGCGAGTCGCTGCTACCCTCTCACCCCTTCGAATGTCGCCGCCGCCCAAGATAGTAGCGTTTGCAGCCGCGAGTCGCTGTCAAACTTCTCATTAGTTTTAGTCTTCTTGTTTGATTCCTGTATAGTTTTCTTTTGATTGTTTTAGATTGTTCAATCAATGGTTTAACATTGTTGTAATATTGTGTGTTGTTTCTTGTTTGATTCGTGTATGGTTTTCTTTCGATTATTTTATATTCTTTAGTTGGGAAGTTCTGTTTGGCATGATGAATTGACTCCTAAATCTGAACAAATAAAAAAAAACGCTACTGCCTCGGTTCTTAAAGAACTGAGGCATATTTCTATCTCGTTTTATTTCGGTCCGTAACCGAGTCATAAAGTTTGGTTTTTTTACCTCGCTCACATATGTCTCGATTGTAAAACCGATGCCTATAACCAAATCTAACCGATGTCTTTTCTCATTATCCTACTAGTGAGTGGGTGCTTAGTGTCGAGGCCATTGGAAATGGGCGCTCAACGCCCTGGCCATTCAAAGTGGGTGCTCAGAGTTAGAAAGTTAGCAATGGCGCCTCTAAAATAGGGGTGCTTAGGGACGTTATACCAATTGACAACACACTTCGAAAATGGCTTTTGATGCACTTAAGACTCATTCTATTGATCAGATTGGTTCCTTCAACATTATAATTGATAGGAAAACACTATTATAATTGAACAAACTCAAAGGTTCAATTCAGATCCTACTCAACAGTTCAACTACTAATTCATTTATTTGATATTTCAATTAACTAAGAGCTTAGATAAGTTTCTAATGACCATAAAATAACCCTTAGAGAAGATGGTTGTTGGGTTAGGGTTTCTCTATTAGAGAAGATGGTGATGACGTGGCATGCGATGTGGCAAGGCTATTGATGTGGCACTCTCTCATTGGGTGAATGGTGAATGCAAGGATTACTGACATGGCATCATCTGGTGGGTTTGATTTAGGAGTGGTGTAGGTAGGAAAATTTAGGGGTGTAGGAGTAAAGGTTTATTAATGGGCTTTCTGTTTGGCCTATTTTAGAAAAGAGTGGTGTACATTTGTAAAAACAAAGGTGCATTCAGCCCTTTTCTTGAATAAACTAATTTCCTGTGTTGAGACTTTTGGGCCTTGATTTGAAATTTTGGATAAAGCTTTAATTTTAGCTGCACAAATAAACATTAGAACATCTAAGAAATTATTGTGCTAAAACTTACTTTTTTTGTCTCTTTAATTCTCAAACCCAATAAATTCAATCATCACAAACTCTTTTCAATTCAACCATTTAAGCACAATAATTTTGTTAAAAATTTTAATTTTAAAACATAAATGTGTGCATCAATATGCCTTCATTAATGTCCAAATAGCTTTTGTTCTTCCCTGCTTGTGTTTTTTGATCTTCTTGTAATCTTTTATATTCATGTCCAAATAGCTTTTGTTCTTCCTTGTTAGACTGCTTGTGCTTGTGTTTTAGGGATAACCTTTAATATTTTTCATTGTATGTGTTACATTTTATAATTTTAAATTAAATATATTCATCTTATTTTAACAAAATTTTATCAGAAAGTAAATCCTCTATGAAAATACACGGTTGGATGCAGCATAATACTTTTTGATGAAAACAAATTAAATATCCTAGATGACATCATGCTTAAAAAAAACTGAATCCTAGATGACATGATGATAAAATTAAAATATTTAATTTAGAAGCCACTCTTATATAAGATATTACTAAATCAACAGAAATAGTACGTATGTTAAGATGCAACAACTCAGTAAATTATTTTTTAATTAAAATATTCTTAATGCAAAAGGAAATGATATTTGTTTTAGTTTTTTTATATGATAATAGTGTGCAGTTTACTGGAAAAGTGTATGAACAATGACCTTGGATTCTTTTTTTCTTATATAATAAAGCAATTTAAATTAAATTAAATTTATTTGGGAATTAAATTGAATTTAGACCTTTGTAATGTTTTGGGATTATTTTTTTCAAAAAATTATAAAATAATGGTATTCTAAAGTAATAAAAAATATATAATATATAAGGCATTCTTGCACAAAAGTTGCAGAATGAGAAAGCCAAAGTGTCCTGCATTCCAGTGGAGGAGCATGATGCTCTTATAAAGATAAGAACTGAGGTTGACGAAGCACACATTGATTATGAAATTCATGTTATCTTGGCTAAAGTTCTCCACTTGCATCTGTTTAGGTCAAAATATTTTGGTGTGGTACAAAAGTCCATGGTTCAAAGTTATCCAAGTTGTAATCAACTAGTTATTAGCTCAGGACTCTGAAAGCAAAATAAAATGTTGGTTTTGTTTTATGATCATACTACGATGAAAAAGAACTAATATGAATGGCAAACAAGTGTTTAGTGTTAATTGTTCTTAATAGCATAATGCTGGCAAAAACCCTCATTCCATATGGCTCTTCTTTCAGTGGAGTAATGGTATTGTATTAATGATGAGACTCTTGTAAATTTATCTACTAATAATATGTTGCTAACATTCTTTTTAACATGATATCATTTTTTGTTTTTTAGGTTTCGGTGGAAATCTCTATATGGTGGCCATTTTTATCAAAGTTAGAGTAGGTTCCTCCTTTGGTTTTGGATTCAAGGGACCTTCATTATTGTAATAATTGTATATAATTTTTTTGTATTTTATTTTAGTGGAATACGAAATGAAATGATTTTTTTTTGTAATTTAAGTACTATTTATAGTTGTATTTTTTTTATTTAACTAGTTAGATGTACAATGATATATTCACTATAAAGTGATTATATGTATTCTGAATATTTATAATAGTAACAATAAGAAGAATTCTAGATGTTTTGTCTTGATCAAATGTTAGCAATATACTACTTAGTGTTACTATTTTCCATAACCATATAATCCATTATTAGAAGCGTGTAGGATTATTTGTAGAAGTTGTTCATAATAAATAGTTTTATTAGGTCAATGTGTATGAATTATTTATAAATTTCAAAGGTTTGTTGAATATCTATAATATTGTTATTAGTTTTTTTTTTAATGTTTTTATACAAATTTTATGAATGTTTTTTAAACAAATGATTTTTCATTTTTCTTGATTGTTCTACATATAGTCTCAAATCATTAAAAGAAATTAATATATACACTAATGTTCATGCATAGGTAAACAACTAAAATTAAAATATTTGAATTCTGCAAGAAGACAAATTTTATTTAAGAAGAGAAGCAGAGGACTAGCGAACCTCTCTGCAATATCATGTGGAAGCACTGTGTCTTCGATCACAGCAGGTTTATTTTTTCAATGAATCTTGTTTTTGTTGAAAACTGTTTTTCTTTACCTTTTTTCTGAACCAATAGGATGAATATGAAAGAAAGGTAGTAGACGAAACCTCTCTGCAATTTCGAGGGTTTTTTCTATTGCCAACTGTATTCATCTTTTTCAATAGCATCTTTTTTTCATTGAAAACTGCATTTTTTCTGAACCAATAAAAGAACAACCAATTTACTGCTGTGTTTCTGCGTTCATAATAAAACATTGAATGGGCAGATTAAGATTGCTTCCTTCTATAAAGTAATATTGATAAGAAGATTCATCAATGAGAAAAAAGAAAACGATGAGCAAGGTAAATGAGTAATATAAAATATATAAAACATGATAAATAAAATGGATAATATCTCAGTAAGCGGGTACTACTTTACTTTATTGGACTGGACATAGGTGCATAAAAAATAAAATGGACATAACGTGATATCTCATTAAGGGGACACCCTATTGGAGGGGACATCGGTGCATGGCTTTGTATAATTATGGAAGCACTCTATTCGAAGGCACATTGGTTATAACATTTCTCTAATGGCCTTGTAAAGATGGAACCCTCTTACCAATAATAATAAATTTCTCTGTGATAACAAGGAAAAACCTATTACCAGAAAAACATCTCTGCAATGTCCAATGAAGCTACTGTCTCCTCAGGTCACCGATTCTTTACTCTTCACACCATCAACTCGTTCCCAACTCAGCACTGAACTCGGTCACTGCTTTTTCATCTAAGTTTCATATTTGTACTGAATGGTGTTGGCAATGGGTTCAGCTTGCTTCCAATGGTATTTGTTTTCTCTCTTTGTAAATCATATTTTTGTTCTCTTTTCTCACATATGAACTCCATCAGACCATACCCTACAACATACAACATATGTTACTTTGTGCATTGAAGTTTTGATCGGACCATACCCTACAAAAATATCTTATCTTGTATCAGGTACTCTATATCAAAGTGCCAAGACATATGATTTTAAGTCAGTTACAGAAATGCTTGCAGTTAAGAAGACTTCAGAAACATTAAATCAATCCAATAAAGGTAATATGAAAAAAAGTTTATCTTTTCAGTGCATCTTGTTTTTGTTGAAAACTTTCTAAATGATTTCTCTTTTCGGTTTGGTTTCAAGAAGGCATCACTGGATACTATAAATTGGATTGGTCCAAGAATTTTAAACTAATGACTCCTAGTTGTGACGAAGCTTCCAACACTGAGTAAGTATTTTAAATTTTCTTAAAAAATATTCTTTTTTATTTTTCTTTTGTTTTATTACTTTCACCAATTCATCCTTCTTTTGTTTTCTTTTCATAATTTTGTTGTCTTAATATCAATTAAAGTGGTTGGAAACTTGCTTAATATATGTCCAGAAAACTAAGGAGCTATATTCAGGACGAAAATTCAAGACATGGAAAAGCAGTGAAAGAGGCAAAACTTAAGATTGCTGCAGCTAAGGAAAAGGTAACAGAAAGCTATATTTTGCTGAAAACCGTTTTCTTTTTGCCTCTTTTATGAACCAATGAGTTGGACTGGGACCATAGGCTATGAAACAAACTATAGAGTTTTTCATTCCAACTCAGCAATTTTGTGGCTGTTGTTTGATGTTTGTATTTCTGCATAGCAACGCACCATGTTTAGCTTTTCAATGAATATTAATTTATTTGAAAACTGTTTTTCTTTTTGCCTCTTTTTAGAATCAATGAGCTGAACTTGTAGGGTTTTCAATAGCATTTTTTTCTTTTACTGAAAAATGTATTTTTTCTGAACCATAGAAGAACAATTTACCACTGTGTTTGTACGTTTGTAACAAAAAAATTAAATCTGCAGATTAAAATTGCTTCCTTTTATAAAGTAATATTGATTCTCGCAAATGTAAAAATGGAAGAAGTTAAATAATTAATTATCCTCTCATCAATGAGGAGAATAGAAAAAGATGAGCAAGTAAGGTAAATGACTAACGTATCATTTAATCTAGGTTTAATTGCTTGCATTGTCCCTAGTTTGGCTGCAACGTGTCAAAGTAGTCAATCTTTTTAAAAAAATTTCAATTACGTACAAACTTGGTTTAAAAGTGTCAATTTCGTCCAAACGTATGTAAAATTTGCTTCAATCAAGTCCCTTCCGTTAAATTCACCAAAACGGACGTTAATTTTACATACGTTTAGATTTAACGTCCGTTTATGTGGATTTAACGGAAGGGACTTGATTGAAGCAAATTTTACATACGTTTGGACAAAATTGACACTTTTAAACAAAATTTGGACGTAATTGAAACTTTTTAAAAAAGATGGACTAACTTGACACGTTGCAGCCAAACTGTGGACAATACAAGCAATTAAACCTTTAATCTATTACAAGGATGCCATAAATAAAAAATATTTTTCACCTAAGTTCTATGGTAACAAATTATTATAAAATTAATCTGAAAATTAAATATAATACATATAAATATTTTTTTTTTCTGTTTTTCATTATTTACATCCCACAAATTTCTCAACTCAAATAACATAATGATGGTCGTCTTTCTCAACTTAAAAAAACTTAAAAAAGAGTTCTAAAATTTAACCTTGTCAAAGAAATTAAATATCTACTTGTACATCTCAGTTACATTCGTAGAGTACAATTTATGTATTTGCAATTTTTCATTTTGCATGTTGGAGTGTGGTGATTTCTTTTATTACTCTTTGTTCATTTTGTTTCTTGATTTTGAGGTACATTTGGATGATAACACATTTGTTTTGTTGGTTTTCCACTGTGAAGTGCCGGCAAAAGAAGGAGAATTGTCCGATTAAGTTCTGCCACAAATGCCTTTTGAGTAGGTCAGTTCAGCATTATAAATCTTGGATTTTTTATTTATTTATTTTAAATGTTTGTATTTTTCATAGAAGTGTGATATGCTTAGTACCACTGTTGAGGAAGAAATCTCAAGTAGGTTACTGCTATATTCGTTCTAATCATATGCAGCATATATATATATATATATATATATATATATATATATATATGTGAAAATATGGGAACAGTGGAAGGGCATAGGACCTTGTTTTTGACCATGTTTATGGGAAAGCCTTTTTTAATTTGCAACACCATCCAAAGATCCATTGTTTTGCAAGAGTATACAAAGAAATATAAAAAATATCTTGTCTTGTACCAGGTCGCTGGTATCCCTCATGAGATACTATATGTTGTGAGAACAGGGTAGGACCATGAAACAGTTGTTGTCTATAGTGGTTCTGCTTACCTTGAGTAAGATTGTTTATTATGCTGGATACCTGTGGTGGTTTTTGTACAGAAAAAGACAACTCATTTTGGTGGTTTTTGTGTGTTTCAACTATAGTTGCAAAGCAATGGAATTTGGGACACACGTCCAATGCAAGGAACAACTTAAATTTTTCTAAAAACTATGACTGATATATTTTTTGTAAATGTGAAATGTTCCAAATGTGGGGTCCAAACATTCTATACATTTAGAAGGAATTAGGCTCTGATTGTCAGCTGAGATATCCTTGGTACAAAATGAAAGAATCGGAAGTATAACAATACAATACTTGTATATATGCATATGTTTTCTCCAATGACGATTTTCCTGTGGTAAATTAGGTATGGAGAGAATGCTGAAGAGGTTGCACAGTTGGCTAATTGGACATGTCCGAAGTGTCAAGGCATTTGCAACTGTAGTCTTTGCCAGTGGGTTTCTTTTGGATTTTTTCTATTTGCTTTTTGAGTTGGTAGTGTATCCATGAGTTCATTATGATAAAGGAGTTATGTTTGTAGAAAGCGACGAGGTGAACAGCCTACTGGTCCCCTATATCGTAGTGCCAAGGAATCTGGCTTTAAGTCAGTTGCAGAAATGCTTGCAATGAAGAAGAATTTAGAAACATCAAATCCATTAAATGAGGGTAATCTGATAAAGGTATGCTATTTTTCTACCTGTCCCCTTTGCTAAATCTCTTGTGGTTGACAGATTTGGTTGAAAAGGGTCCCTTCTTTAACTGTGCAAATTCATGATAAGTTAATGATGATATGAGTGAATGTGTTTATATTTCAATTTATGATAAACTTTTCATGAGATGGTTCGTGTTCTTTTTTGTTATTTCTTGCAGGAGCCTGAAGTATTTCTCTCAGGGGAACTTGGAAATGAAAATTTTTCAGATGCAAATGTCACTGCAGTTTGCACCAAAGATGATGGTGATGAGAATTTTGGAATGAACTTAGAGAGCAAAGCAATTGCAGAGGAAATTCTTTTGCCACCGGGCATGGAGTTAAAAGAAATATTTGGCATCGAGTTACCACCCAAAGAGGTTGGGAATGCGTTGCAGATTTTAGAGTTTTGCAGAGTGTTTGGAAAGGTATGGTTTCATGTTAACAAAGTTTCCTGATGGTTTTTCTAATTAATTGCATTTAATAGTTCACTGATTGAATAATCACGATCGGCAAATTCCTTTAATGCTATAGAGGGATGTTACCAAATTGGAACTAATTATTTCTGTCAATATCATGCAACTTGAAAGTCAAATTTTAGATGATTTTGCAGTTGGTCATTTAATTGAACGTTTTGACCATGAATTATATTCCCTTCTGTTACGTTAAATTATATACCCTAGAAAAAATGATATTATGGTTCAAGCTTAATTCTTTCTTTATAGTTATGGTGTTGCAACTATTCATAATATATTAATCAAGTGTTTCTTCACTGTTAACCTGTGTGTAATTTTAATCAGGTTCTTGATCTCAAGGAAGGAGAAGCTGAAGCCATTTTTAAAGAATTGATCAGTGAAGAAATTATGGATGAACATAACTCCTCACTGATTCAATTTCACATTAGATTGTTGGGATTGATCGTAAGCAATTCGAAAAAAGAGTGAGTTATCCCTTACAACTCTTGTTTGAAGTTTTCTCAGTGATTAAATTTTTTTGAGATGCTTGAATTAAAGTTTCCATATGGATTATTTTGGTGTAGGTCTCCATCCTTCTCAACCAAGAATGAAACTAATTCATGGTTAAAACATTTAGAGGATTTGATTATGCAATCATATCACCTTCTAAATGATTTCCCTTTGGATTGGTTTCAAGAAGGCATAAGTGGATACTATAAATTGGATTTGTGTAAAAAGTTTAAACTGATGACTCTTCTTTGTGACGAAGCTTTGAGCACTCAGTAAGTACTGTTAAAAAATATTCCTTTTTTGTGTATTCTTTTGTTTTCTTACTTCAACACTTCATCTTTTTTTGTTTTTTTTCTTCTTACTTTTGTTGTCTTAATATCAATTAAAGCGGTTGGAAACTTGCTTAATATGTTCAGAAAACTAAGGAGCTATATTCAGGACGAAAATTCAAGACATGCAAAAGTAGTGAAAGAAACAAAACTTAAGATTGCTGCAGCTAAGGAAAAGGTAATAGAAAACAAGGTCTTATGATGCTATTTATATATGGATTATCCTTGCTGTTACAGTTCATAATAATTCTGTGTGTATGATATGTACAGATAAAGTGTCTTGCACAAAAGTTGCAGAATGAGAATTCCAAAGTATCCTCCATTCCAGGGGAGGAGCATGATGCTCATATAAAGATAAGAACTGAGGTTGACGAAGCACACATTGAGAAGTTAAGGTTAAAGAGCACAGGTGAAAAATGTAGTCATGATTAATTGTTTCTTAATAGATGTTAAGGTTAAACATCTAGGTAGGTCTTGGTTTAATAAAGAAATAAATGTTGTTAATGTGGTAAAAACAGAAAATAGAGTATGTGTAAGTAATTTTGTTTCTTAAATAAATTAACGCTCTTAACTAGGCCAAAATGGAAAGTTTGGATACATATAGTTGTTTTATATGTTACTAGTTTTAATGTTTATGCTATTGTAAGGGTTGACAACTGTTTTTCTTATGTTAAAGACAAAAGTGGATGTGATGCCACGAGAATCAATCCAGAGTTTGTGGACAACAATGGGATGACATTTGGGAACTTACAAAGTTACAATGACGAATCGGTTCTTCTGCTGCAAGGTAATTCTCAAAATTTATGAGCTCAATTTGTCTGATTGATGATACCATTTTGACTAGGGAATTAGCAAGTTTTCTAAAAGAAAGCATCAATGCAGATATGAAGATACAAGATGAAACTGCTACTTTACCTGAAGAAAGCTGGTTTGTTTACGGTCTTCCAGAAAAGGATGAGATTGATAATTATATATCTTCAAAGTGAGTTCTTTTCTTAAATTTTTAATGTTCTATTCGGATGTTTTTATTTGTAGACTAAGCCACAGCTATTGAATCACATGTTTCTTTTCTACCTTTGTTGCAGGGCTAAAAGACTTAAGAGTCTCAATTCTCAAAAAAGTTTGTAGGAGTTTATGTTTAATGTTAATTGTTCTTAATAGCATAATGCTGGCAAAAACCCTCGTTCCATATGGCTCTTCTTTCAGTGGAGTAATGGTATTGTATTAATGATGAGACTCTTGTAAATTTATATACTAATAACAATATGTTGCTAACATTCTTTTTAACATGATATCATTTTTTATTTTTGTAGGTTTCGGTGGAAATCTCCTTTGTTTTTGGACTCAAGGGACCTTCATTAGTGTAATAATTGTATATAATTTTTTTTGTATTTTATTTTAGTGGAATACGAAATGAAATGATTTTTTTGTAATTTAATTATTATTTACAGTTGTATTTTTTTTATTTAACTAGTTAGATGTACAATGATATATTCATTATAAAGTGATAATGTATTCTGAATATTTATAATAGTAACAATAAGAAGAATTCTAGAGTTTTTGTCTTGATCAAATGTTAGCAATATACTACTTAGTGTTACTATTTTCCATAACCATATAATCCATTATTAGAATTGTGTAGGATTATTCGTAGAAGTTGTTCATAATAAATAGTTTTATTAGGTCAATGTGTATGAATTATTTATAAATTTCAAAGGTTTGTTGAATATCTATAATATTGTTATTAGTTTTTTTTTTAATGTTTTTATACAAATTTTATGAATGTTTTTTAAACAAATGATTTTTCATTTTTCTTGATTGTTCTACATATAGTCTCAAATCATTAAAAGAAATTAATATATACACTAATGTTCATGCATAGGTAAACAACTAAAATTAAAATATTTGAATTCTGCAAGAAGACAAATTTTATTTAAGAAGAGAAGCAGAGGACTAGCGAACCTCTATGCAATATCATGTGGAAGCACTGTGTCTCCGATCACAGCAGTTTTATTTTTTCAATGAATCTTGTTTTTGTTGAAAACTGTTTTTCTTTACCTCTTTTCTGAACCAATAGGATGAATATGAAAGAAAGGTAGTAGACGAAACCTCTCTGCAATTTCTAAGGTTTTTTCTATTGCAAACTGTATTCATCTTTTTCAATAACATCTCTTTTTCATTGAAAACTGCATTTTTTCTGAACCAATAAAAGAACAACCAATTTACTGCTGTGTTTCTGCGTTTATAATAAAACATTGAATGCGCAGATTGAGATTGCTTCCTTCTATAAAGTAATATTGATTTTCGCAAAATGTAAAATGGAAGAAGATTCATCAATGAGCAAAAAAGGAAACGATGAGCAAGTAAGGCAAATGTTTAACGTATCCTTTAATCTCTTAATTAGTTATGGCATGAATATATTTCTTCGTTTTGTTATTCTTCCTCCTTTTTCTTGGAGAAAATTGAAGCAGTGTCATATGACATAAAGTTTGACAGAAAAATATTTTTGATCTAATGCATGGCATTTATCACCATATTCATTTACCTTTTAGAAATCATTTACATGTACATAAGGTGGTCATTCATGCATATTCATATGAAAGCTTGATAATGTTAATTCTTACCATTATCTAAGCATAATTTTAGTAGCAAAATCAACTCTTCTTTAGCTTATTGCTTGCTTAAATCCTCTCTTTTATTTAGTTTTAGTATTTATCTATATTTTGGGCTACATTACGTAAATAATACTCTAATCCCTTGTTTTCTTTGATCTATTTTGATGTTAGGAAGATCCTCCATTACATTGAAGAGCCTCGATGATCCAGGAAGTCATTGATTTAACAGTCATTTTCGCTTAAGCGAGAATAATTTAGCTTAAGCGAGAATGACTATCTTCTACAAGAAGAATTCTCGCTTAAGCGAGAATAATTTAGCTTAAGCGAGAATTCGGGCAGTACATATACTCACGAGGCAGAAAGAAAACGGGTCTTTGGTTCATTGGAGGCGCGATTCCACGTCTGGAGCTCATGGAGGGCGCGAGGAGCTTGTGGGAACATCTCCTCCTCTCACTACAAGAAATGCGTTAATTACCGAAGGCTTATTACCGAAGGCTTTTAGACCGTCGGTAAATAACGTTTTCCGAAGGGCTTGTGAACGTTTTCCGAAGGCTTGTGAGCCGCCGGTGATATGTTCGATTAATTAGGGCCAAAAATAGGATATTCTCATTCTCGAATTCATTTCGCACCAAATAATCTTCGTCTCCTCTTGAAGCTGGCCACGAAAACCCCCTTCCCCCTTTGCTCGAAACCCTTCGCCCACAAAACCCTTGTCCTTTGCATCAATCCTAAGCACGAAACCTTGGAGGAGTGATTTGCAGTCATCCCTGTCCCAGCTGCCAGTGTGGTTTTGGGCTGTATATCGCAACGTGGTGGGTTGGGAGGCTCTATTGGAGTTCAATCATGAAGAGAGGGTTAGAAATAGACTAATGCAAGTGATTGTAGAAACTAAAGAGTAAAGAAAGGTGCGAGTGCAAGCTAGGAAGCATTTCGGATTGAGTGCGAGACGGGTGAGGTTACGGAGTTTGGAGGAAACATTTTGCGGAGAGGGCGAACACATTTTCCAGGTATGGAGAGCTATTAATTCCTTGTTTGGATTAAACGTAATGGATGAAATCTGGTTTGAGTTGGACGAAACTAAAAATCAAATTTGTATCTTTTGAGTTTAGAATATTGTATGATGGCTGGTGATTATTGAATTTAGTTATACTCTTAGTTATTGTGCTGATAAGATTAAATGTAACCGAGTAGTGCAAATGTTGTAGTTGCAAGGGATATTTAGGAAATAAAGATGCAGAGAAGTTTTTGTAATATGGTCATGAGCATGTGGTTTTGAGGACTAAGTTAATATGTAGGAATGTTAAATACTGATGCATGAATGTATCATATTTGGGTAATGGGGTTAAAGTTATTTGTTAATTTGTTTGGACTATTTAATAAGAGAATGAAAGTTTATTTTGAGATACTTAACTGCTATTAAGATCAATTCAAAAACAAATCTATAAAAATCATTCAAAAACAGAGGTAAAATCCATTTAAACAAATTTTGAATGACTAAAGAAAGCTATAAATCAACTTAAAAATTAAAATCTTCAAGAAACTCAAAATTTCAATACTCAAAACCTATCAAAGCACTCTAAAACTAGGCTAAACAAGGTAAAAGTAAGAACTAAACTAAAATAGAAACAAACTTGTAAAGAAACTTCTTAATAAAGTCTTAAATGTCTAAAGAAAACTAAGAGCACTTCAAAAGTCACTAATTCTAAGAGATTCTAAAACTCACTAAAGAAAGCCTAAAAGTACACTCAAACTAGTATAGAAATGAGGACTACACTAATTGCAGTGTAGTAAAATGCACTGCAGCTTTGTAAACAAGTTTTAAATGTTAAAAGCAAGTTAAGAAACAACCTAAAACCTACCTCTCTACAAAAACTCAAAAATTGACTATTGAGAACCTAAAACTATGCTAGAAATCTCAAATCATGAAAAATTCTCTAAACTAACAGATGAAGCTGTAATGTAACTATCTAAACATGTTTTAAATGGTACAAGACTATTGAAAACTATGGTAAGTAATGAAAATAGGAAAGAAATCAAAATCTGCTTATGAAAACCGGAAAGATGCACTAGAAAGGTCAAAAGTTGCAAATTGCACTAAAGTAACCTAAGAATGTGCAATGTTCTTATCCTAACAAGAGTAAAGTAGTCAAATGAAGCTAAGAAAGATGTCAAATTGTATCAAGTAGCTAAATATCAAAATTTGGCTACTTAAAACCTAAAAAGTGTACTAAATAGGTGAGAAATTAGGAATTCACCTATAGTAACCTAAGAATGTGTATTCTACACATCCTAACAAGTCTAAAGTTGTGAAATGAAGCTAGAAAACTACTCAAAAGCAATAAACTACCTAAAACTCAAAGTTTGAGTAGTTAGAACCCAAAAAAGTGTACTAAAAGGGTAAGAAAATGGCAATTCACCTAAAGTAGACTAAGAATAACTAATGTTAATATTCTAACAAGGCTCAAGTAATGAAATGACACTAGGAAACTACTCAAAAGCAAACAAGTACCTAAAACTGAAATTTTGAGTAGTTAGAACCTAAAAAGTCTACTAAAAAGGTGAGAAATTTGCAATTCACCTAAAGTAGACTAATTTTAACTAATGTTAATATCCTAATAAGTCTAAATTAGTCAAGTGAAGATAGGAAACTACTCAAAAGCAAACAAGTACCTAAAACTCAAAGTTTGAGTAGTTTCAACCTAAAAAGTTCACTTAAAAGGTGACAAATTGCCAATTCACCAAAAGTAGAGTAATTTTAAGTAATGTTAATATCCTAACAAGTCTAAAGTAGTGAAATGATGGTAGGAAAGTGGTCATAAGCAAAAAATTCCCTAAAACTCAAAATGACACTACTTAAAACCTTAAAAAATGTAGTAAAAAGTACCTAATTGAGTCATTACAGGTCAAATTTCGTTCTGCTGTGATTCTGTGATATTTGGAAGTTTAAACAAGTCCAAATTGATGTATTAAATCTGTTAGAACCATTGATATGAAGTTAGAATGACCTATATGCAATTTAGTATGTCAAACCATCATATTTGAGCCATTTTTGGAACTTGCAAAGTGAATCTAAGTTGCAGTTCTGTTTTATGCCTAATTAGAGTTCAAATAAGTGTATTTTGATGACTTAAAACTGTTAAAATGATTAGCAAAGTGTTAGAATGGCTTAGGCACAAAATCACTTTCAAAACCACCAATTTTGAGTCAATTTTGGGAAGTAGAAAGGTGATTTTGAGTAGCAGTTTGGTTTTGAGTTAAATTTGAGTTCTAACAAGTTTCAATTCACCAAACAAAGTTGTTGAAGTGGTGAAAAGCAAAGAATAACCTAAAACTCAAAGTTTGAGTATTTAGATTATAAAAAGTGTACTTATAAGGTGAGAAATTGTCAATTCACCTAATATAGACTCATTTTAAGTAATGTCAACATCCTAACAAGTATAAAGTAGTGAAATGAACCTAGGAAACTAGTCAAAAGCAAAGGATTAGGTAAAACTCAAAGTTTGAGTTGTTAGAACCTAAAAAAGTGGTTCCAAGTTGGTGAAATGCTGTTGAAAATCAAGCTAATTTCTTTGTCCAATTCAGCAACCCTTCCATTACCTAGTATGCTACCCCCTTGGAGCAAGAATTCTGGACCTTGGACGCCTCACCAAAACGTCACAACACCCTACCACACACTAAACCAGTCACAGCAAAAATCTGCACTGCACCAGATTTTAATTTCAAGTAACAGACTTTGTAGCACAATTTGAAGGCCAAACAAGTGGATTTCAAATGATTTTAAGCCTTGAATCAATAGAGGGACACAAAAGGAACCTAGGAGAGGCACTAGATCAGATTAAGCACGCAAGAAAAGTACAAAACGAAGAGCCAAAAGTAGTGCAGTAAGGTGTTTTATAAAAATGCAACTGTTTGATGAAAGTCTCCAAAGAAGAAGTGCAGATTTTGTGATTTTCGGTTTTTGGGGTTCAAAACTGGATTGCTTGGTTTTCAAATGATTTTTATGATTGGATTATACTTTTTTGATCATATAATTCCATTTTCAAACTTGTAACCAGCTCTTGCCAACCCAGAATTGAAATTTAAAGAATGTACAAAATTAAACACACTAAAAATGAAAACTGCACCAGAAAAATGGCTTTAAAAGTGTGCTTTCAAACCCAAAAATGAGTGGCAGAGTTTCTAAAGCTCAAGTGATGATTCAAGCAACTTTATATCATCAATTTAAAGGTGTTTAAACATTGAAACAACAAGGAATCACACTACACTCAAAAATCACTAATTCACTTCCAAATTTAAGCAATATTGATGGTTTAGGAAGTGATTTTGCATGTAGGCTCAAATTTGACGAAATGAACAGTGCACACAGGTTTGAAATGGTAAAATAAACTTGTTCAAACATTCACAATGGACAGAAACAACCAGATGCTTCAAATCACACTTGTTATAGCCAATTATGCAGCATTTTTAACCCAAAATTACACTACAAGGGTCAGCAGTTTTGGATGCCACTACTTGCTCGACTAGTTGCTCAGGTAGAAAACTGTTTCAAGGTTTTATTTCTATCAAAGATATCAAAGTGTTGTTTTTTTTATACACAACTCACTTAACCATAACCTGATATTGGAAGCCCATGTAGATTAGTTAGACGTCCTTCTCAATACTAACTATATGGTTAGGAAAGATCAGAGAATCTGTTCTGGAGGTTGATACGGTGTTGGAAGAAATTTTTTTTCCTAGAGAGTTGGAGAAAAGGCAATAATAACCTAAGGATAGGAAAAACTAGCTGGTACAGAGAATGCGAACCTGGGAGAAAACAAAATCTTTTGGAGATAATGGCTCTATATACCATGTTAAAGAGAGAAACATTAAGCTGAAATTGTGTTTCCGAGATAGCACAAGTACTTTATTTATATTAAGAAAAATGAGTCAATATTATAAGTAGAGAGGATCTGATATGCTCTGATATCAAAAATATGATAAAGGAATAAATAGGAATTTTCATAATAATATATATATAATTTAGATATTTTTTATTACATATGATTAGCTATTTATTTCTATAATTTTAGCAATATCTTGAGATACATACATATATATACATATATATATATATATATATATATATACATATATACATACATATATATATACATATATACATACATATATATATACATATATATATATATATATATATATATTGTAAAATCCCTATTGAACAAAGTCTCGAACAGTGAATGATTTGGGTGTTAGTAATTATTCCTTTTGCTCTTGCAACCCCACTGTAATTTGCTATCTGTTTTTTGGAGTGGGTCATTCAACACATGTTTCTCACAACACACATAGTTTTTATCATATTTTTACTTGTTATTCCAATCCTTGGCATTTCATATAAGGTAGACAAATAAGTTAGATGTCTAAAATCTTCTTGGAATGTTCTTTGGGGGTGGTTTACTACTCATTAAGATTTCTATTTGTATGTCAATACCTGGTAGAGGCAGTGTTACGTTTTAGTTTACTACTCCAAGGAAAAACACAAGAACCGTATAAATCTTATTTCACATCTACTGGGTACTCCTATAATAGGTGCTTCTAGTGGCCTCCTCTGTGTCTCCAGATTATGTTAGGATTCACGGAGAAAAGAGATTAGTTAAGATAGTTAGAATATTTATGACTTAGTTACTTGAGCCAAGAAAACAAAAAGCAACAATCATCCAAATACATTCAGTACGTTTTTGGTTTGACAATTGGAATTTTGATCCAGTCTGGTGTAAACAATGGGTCATGCATGGCTTGAATTGATCCAACGAGAAACCAAACACGCACTCAATCCAAAGTCGAAAATTGCCACATATTGCATTGTAGAGTTCAATGAAAGTTGAGGTTTCTAGTTGTTAGCTTGTGTGTATTGCCCCTGGAGGATTGTTTTAGTGATTAATGATTAATTTGTTGTAACCTTCAGATGCATTATTTTTGTTTGTTGCATGTTTTTATAAACTTGGTTTAACATTTTCCATTAATATTACCCATAAGGTGATTGTGCGTGAGACTCCCACCAGGTGGGGTATGAGGAAGCAGATATGCAGTGTGATGCTTGCAAGTAGTTGCTGTTTCTGGGTTGAGACTTGGTGAAAAGGAACCAACTTTACTGTTATGTCAAGGCTTGCTCATCACCCACCATTACTTTTTTTTTTCCCTTCGGAAATTACCGAAGGCTTTTGCCCTTCGGTAATTACCGAAGGCTTTTGGCCCTCGGTAATTACCGAAGGCTTTTGGCCCTCGGTAATTACCGAAGGGCAAAAGCCTTCGGTAAATGTTAGCGACAAGGGATTTACCGAGGGCTTTTTGGCCGTCGATAAGCCTTCGGTAATCACCTTTTACCGACGGTTTTGGGCTTTTTCCGAGGGCTTCTGGCCTTCGGTAATGCCCTTTTTTTTTGTAGTGTCTTCCTTTGGGTCTCCTTCTTCTTCCATCTTCCATGTTTGTAAGCTTTAGGGTTCTCCATGAAAATGGAGAACCAGATTCATCTTGTTAGGGTTAGATGTAGCCTATGAACTCTTGTGTAATGAATGATTGTTTTGTATTTATAAATGCCTTTTCTATCTATTACTAGTATTCTTGTTTCCGATCTTAAAGCTTGCATGTAATGGGAACGTTCATGACTTGATTTTGGGGTTTCATTGAGCCAGGGATGGGATATGAAATCTTGAACTGAAACAAGAGTCCTTGTGGGTCATTGAGCCAGGGATGGGATATGATTCACATGTTGTCTTAGATCCTAGTTCTTAATGCGGGTTTGCTTGTTAAATTGTCCAAGGGATTGGAGTTTGATAAGGAAAACCTAGGCTCTTTCACCTAAGGGATTAGGGCTAGAGTGTTTTAGTGGATTGACTTTAGTAAATTGATAGAGAGGAGATGAAATTGGTTATACACAAGAGTGCATTGGTGAAAACTAACCTTAACAATGTCATTTCATATCATTTCTAGTCTTTTCCATTTCCAAGTGCCTTCAATACCAAAGTCCAACCTTGTAATTACTTGTGAATTTATCTTTTTGCACATATTCTTAAATGATGAGTTGTTCTTGAGTCTAGATGAGTTGTTAATCGCACAATTTTCTAGTATTACGAGTCTCTTGGGAAAACGATACCTGGTCTTGCCACGGTTTATTACTTGAACGATTTGGTGCACTTGCCAAAGAGATTAACAAGTTTTTGGCGCCGTTGCCGGGGACTCGTGTCAATACTAGACTTTTGTGAGGTTTCTAACTTATGTAGACTTGATTTTGTATATAGAACTAACTCTTTTATTGTAAATAGATTTTCACTTTTATTTGGGCTGATTTGTGGCTTTATATAGACTAGTTGTGTCTAAGTGTATGCAGGGAGATGTTCACATAAGGAGGACTGCAGCCTCAAAAGCATCATGAAGACCCTGAGATTGAAGGAATTATAGGACACAAGGAGACAACTATGTTGAGCATCACAAGCTGCCACAAATTCTTCCTCCCTTGAAGATGCTCCAAGTGCTAAGTAAAAGATGAACAAGAAAGGGAGAAGAAAAAGAGAAAGACTAGTCACCACCACCCTTTGATGAGAGGCAAGGAACTCAAGCCTAGCAAGCCAAAGTTGATCAAGAGGATTGAGTGTTTTAAGATGTCAAGGTAGTGGAAGGGCAAAAATGAAGATTCTTATGCTATGAGAATTGATTTGGTGACTAGAAAGTGATTTAAGAAGAGTTGGTGAAAGGAGCACACCAACAACAACATTTGCACTTCATTGAGTAAACCGTCAAGCTAATGACGTTAAACAAGCGCTTTTGGGAGGCAACCCAATTTTCTTACCCTTTTTACTTATGTTTGTGTCATTTTTGTGTCATTTCCATTATTGGTCTATGTTATGTATGTTGTGTTTGGTTGCATTTTCGTGATTTTTTAGTTGTAATGTTGTTTTTGTGGTTTGTATAAGTGTATTATGTTAGTTTTAGCTTGGTTTGTGTGTAAGTGCATTGAATGAATGTGTAGAAAAAAAAATCATAGGGTGAGTGACTAATTTCGCAAGAATCTGCATTATTTTCGCCTAGGCTAAACTTTCTCGCCTGGGCGAGATATGCAGAAAAATGAAAAAATAAGTTTTGCTGATATTTTCGCTTAGGCTAAAGAAGATTCGCTTAGGCGAGAATTGAATTTGAATTTAAGGTGCTTACTGGAATAGTTTCGCTTAAGCTAAAACTGAATCGCTTGGGCGAGATTTAGGCTAAAAATTGGGGTACCCACTGGAACAAGTTCGCTTAAGCGAAAATATTGTAGCTTGGGCGAAAATTTCTACTGCATATCTAGCTTAAGCGAAATAATTTTAGCTTAAGCGAAAACTGTTTAGCTTAAGCGAAAAAGTTTTAGCTTAAGCTAAAATCTGATATGGTGCCCCCAATACTGGTTCTGCACATTTGTTTTTTTTTATTGATTTTGAGTTTTCTCTTGCTTTGCACTCTTTCACACACTTCTTTTGATGTGTTTTTAAACCTTTTTGTGTTGTTGTACCTTTGGGAAGCTTAATTTTAAGACTTCCCTCTATGTTCATGTACTTTTATCTTTGTTTTGACTTTCATTGTTTTGTTTCTTTGCTTTCTTTTGCACATTTCTTTTAGTATGTTTTTGGACCTTTCTCTTCAATTGTTGACTATGAGATACTAATTTTACTTTGAGCTTTCTTGTTACAGGATAAGATCTTCCTTAGGAATTAAAGAGTTCAAAACCATCATTGGTCAACCTTTGAGGCATGCCTGAGCTGAGAAACATATGACTTGAAGATTTCGCTGCTCGTGCAGCATGGCCTGGGGGCCAGGCCCCTACTGATGGGGGAGGTGGAGCAGTTGCGGAGTATAAGCTACTGGAGGAGGAAGATGTTACATATGAAAAGTGAAGCTAGTGTTCTACACTGTTGGAGCTGCAAAGAGTCCATTTTGATCGGTTTTTCAGTTTTAATTTCCAGTTCTTATTTACTTTCAGTTTTTGTGTTTTTGATTTCTTTTTGACTTGCCTAGTGGATAATTCTTTTGCAATTGGTTTGGTGATTCAAGTGAATCATATGTTATGCCTGAATTGAATACAAATCTTGTGTGCTTGCTCTTTATCTACGAAAATTTCTTTGAAAATTTAATTGAGATTATGTGGTTAAGTTTGTTGAATAGAGATTGTGGTTGCTTGTATATGTTTAGATGGATGCTTGGTTTTAATTGTGATCAATATTCTTGGCATGATGTTTATCAAACTTTGGAATCCTGAGTAAACCTGTGAGATGTTGTGCCCAAAGTTTATTGTTGAGTGTTATCACTTTGAAATCACAGTTGATTTTGCCTGAGTTTCTCTATTTGAACTATTTGCTTGCTTGTTACAAATGATCAAGGTCATCTTGTTCTTCAACCTCTTCTACATTTTTGAGCCTAAAAGCCAATGCAAAACACTTGAACCTTGAAGAAAAACTTTCTCACCCCTGGAACCTTAAGCTTATTGAAAAATCCTTAACCTCCTTACCTTGAGTTGAGATGAACATATATGTTAGAATGAGGAGAATGGTTTAAGTTTGGGGGAGTTTTTGAAATAAGGGAGCATTGAGAAAATAGCAAAATGAGTCAAAAAGAAAGAAAAAGAAGAAAGAAGAAAGAAGAAGAAGAGAAAGAAAAATGAATTCATTGAAAAAGAATTGGGAAATAAGTTGAGAAGTGGTTTATCCAATTGTGAAGCAAAGAGAGAGACTAATGTTATATCATGAAGTAAATTATTTTATCTCTTAGCTCAAGGTGCTTTGTTGTCCAGAAAAACTAATTTTTCTTCTTAGCCCAGCCACATCACAAGCCTTAAAAAGTCCTTGTGATGCTAACTTGCTTGTGAATGTGTTTGATATTGTGAAACGAATGGCAAATTTAATTTGTGTAACACTGTGATAGTTGAGAGTTAGACACACATCCTTATACACCATTATGCTTGAGTGAAACACTTTCTTTGGTGAGGATTGATTCCATGCATTCAATGAAAACATCTTGCCACGTTTGTTGATCTATCAATTACATCTATCTTGTGATTTTAAATTATGAGCACCATGATTGAAGTTTAGCTTGCTAAGGCCATTTTATCTCTTGAATGTAATTTCCAAGTTGAGCAAGCATAATTGATTTTGTTTATTTGATTGAAACTATGCTTGAGTTGCTAGACTATCGTGATTGAATTGTTTACTACGTGAAGTACTTTTACTTGAGGACAAGCAAAGTTGTAAGTTTGGGGGAGTTTGATAATGTTAATTCTTACCATTATCTAAGCATAATTTTAGTAGCAAAATCAACTCTTCTTTAGCTTATTGCTTGCTTAAATCCTCTCTTTTATTTAGTTTTAGTATTTATCTATATTTTGGGCTACATTACGTAAATAATACTCTAATCCCTTGTTTTCTTTGATCTATTTTGATGTTAGGAAGATACTCCATTACATTGAAGAGCCTCGATGATCCAGGAAGTCATTGATTTAACAGTCATTTTCGCTTAAGCGAGAATAATTTAGCTTAAGCGAGAATGACTATCTTCTACAAGAAGAATTCTCGCTTAAGCGAGAATAATTTAGCTTAAGCGAGAATTCGGGCAGTACATATACTCACGAGGCAGAAAGAAAACGGGTCTTTGGTTCATTGGAGGCGCGATTCCACGTCTGGAGCTCATGGAGGGCGCGAGGAGCTTGTGGGAACATCTCCTCCTCTTCCTTTGGGTCTCCTTCTTCTTCCATCTTCCATGTTTGTAAGCTTTAGGGTTCTCCATGAAAATGGAGAACCAGATTCATCTTGTTAGGGTTAGATGTAGCCTATGAACTCTTGTGTAATGAATGATTGTTTTGTATTTATAAATGCCTTTTCTATCTATTACTAGTATTCTTGTTTCCGATCTTAAAGCTTGCATGTAATGGGAACGTTCATGACTTGATTTTGGGGTTTCATTGAGTCAGGGATGGGATATGAAATCTTGAACTGAAACAAGAGTCCTTGTGGGTCATTGAGCCAGGGATGGGATATGATTCACATGTTGTCTTAGATCCTAGTTCTTAATGCGGGTTTGCTTGTTAAATTGTCCAAGGGATTGGAGTTTGATAAGGAAAACCTAGGCTCTTTCACCTAAGGGATTAGGGCTAGAGTGTTTTAGTGGATTGACTTTAGTAAATTGATAGAGAGGAGATGAAATTGGTTATACACAAGAGTGCATTGGTGAAAACTAACCTTAACAATGTCATTTCATATCATTTCTAGTCTTTTCCATTTCCAAGTGCCTTCAATACCAAAGTCCAACCTTGTAATTACTTGTGAATTTATCTTTTTGCACATATTCTTAAATGATGAGTTGTTCTTGAGTCTAGATGAGTTGTTAATCGCACAATTTTCTAGTATTACGAGTCTCTTGGGAAAACGATACCTGGTCTTGCCACGGTTTATTACTTGAACGATTTGGTGCACTTGCCAAAGAGATTAACAAAGCTTTTGTTTTTTTTTTTTACGTAAAACATGAAAACTGTGAAGGAATGGTTCACTTCATCCGAGGTTGTATTGAGCATGTTGTTTAAGTGTTATGCAGGATCATATTGGTTTAAGTAACTTTTCAATGCTATTTTTCTTTCTGAACTTCTTTTTTCTGTGTGTGCCAATTCTTCTTGAACAGAATAAAAATGTGTTTAATATCTTCAAATATATGAAAATTAAACAGTTTCTTTAATTGCTTTTCTTGGATTGCTGCAAAATGAATAGGTAAAGTATGCATGTTTTCTTTTTCTTCTAAACTTGATACATCTTTCATTTTGATTTTGATGATTTGTCACTTTTCAAATGTTTGATTCTTCAATTATTATATTTTTTATTTTTATATTCACTTATTGATGTTCTTTCTTCAATAGAAAATATACGGAGAATAACAGTAGAAATTCAAATTGTAAGTTGTGATTATTGGTAAATGCACTAACAGATACATATTTCTTCTTTAATATAATATGTTCTTATTATAAAATGGGTTCACTGTCATCTTTTAATTATATAAAGACCTCATTAGTTGCATATCCTTTGTAAAAGGAAATTAATTAATGATTTTTATTTGGGATTGCAGGCTTAATTTGACTTTATTTGAAAGCACATGTTTTTATTGTTGCTCTTGTTGTGGATCAATGATATATGCCTTATACATTATATAATTAAATCAATGGAGAATAGTGTATTGTGTCAGTAAGTGTGAGCATGCTCTTTTAAACAAAATTATGGCATCATCTGATTGCATGATTACATGTGCCAGAGTATAATACATAAAAAGTCAATGAGATATACAAATACATAACAAAAATGTAAATTAATTATAGTATTTTCTTTTCTACTATCTCTAACTCATAAATTAAGTAATATAAAAATAATTAGTAATATAATAATGAGACATAATCAATAACATTATTTATTGGTTACCTTAACCATATATGGTAACATTACTTTTTAACGGTAGAAATACAAGAAGACAATTAATACATTTAATGTTCAAAGTCACTTATGTAAATTAGGTAGAGAAATGGTGTATTTAAATTGACTATGTTTAAGAATGGACAATTTTTTAAATACATGCTCTTCTTACAAAGATAAGACCAAAATTTGATGAAGTGTGTGTGATAAAAACTACTTACTCTTCAACTTGAGCAGTGTATGTTTTAAATTCAATTCTCATTTTTGGAAGAAAAGCATATTTTAAATAAATAATTTAGAGCTAAATTAGTTACTTTAAACCTTCAATATTAAGTCTATCCATAGTTTTTAAAAAAGAAAATATATATTATTAGTTTTGTAATTTTTTTACTCACTATTTGTCTAACCATGATAGGCTTAAGATTAAATTTAGTAAGTGTTATATTACTAAATATTGTTCTCAATGTGAGTAACATTTGGACGTTGGACGAGGTGAATAAATATTCTCATATATGATTATGTGTAATTTGATCTCATGAAGAATCAGTTAAGTACTTTTTTTTATGGTTTTTATTCATTTGTTTTATATTTTTAGAAATTAAACGAAGCATAAAAGTAACATTTTTTCTTCATCTTCTCTTCTCTTGGTGTTGAAAGTTATAGTTCCAATTGTTAACCTATATCAATTATACATACACTACTTTAAAATGTGCTTTTAAACTCGCACAATAGACATATGTTTATATCAAACCACTGCCTATCAAAACGCGGTGGTCACTACAAAAAAGTAGGGTATTACCGAAGGCCATAAGCCCTCGGAAAATGCCAAAGGCCGTCGATAATGGGTGTTTACCGAAGGCTTATCGACGGCCAAAAATCCTTCGGTAAATCTCTTGTCGCTAAAAATTACCGAGGGCTTCTGCCCTCGGTAATGGCCATTCGAGGGTATTTACCGAAGGGCAGAAGCCTTCGGTAATGACCTGCTGTGGGCATTTACCGAAGGGCAAAAGCCTTCGGTAAAATGCAGATCAAGTTTCAGAGAAATGATATTTCTTTGCAACCCACACCTGTATATCAAATTTCAATTACAAACAGACCTGCATATCAGTTTTCAAGCACATACAAACATCCTGCTAATGACTATCACCATTATTGTATACTTTTTTATGACAATACTCACTAAATAATTCATAAATTAATATTTATCTTACTTTCTTATACCATAGTTTTATCTACATCCTTATATTTTATCACATATTGAACAATAAAATCATCTAAACAATATATATAGTACACTTCATTGATTCAAATAACCCATTATTAGTTTGCTAAACTACAAACCAGTACTACACCATTATATCATAAAACTGGTCTTATATCTATATACCAGTGGTTAACAGAGTGATTCACTTATGACTGAGGTTAAGAGAGGGTGAGGCAGAACACAACAATAATTAAATGGAGGAATGAGGGTAAAATTGGTATTGTCCATTCCTAATAAATGAGTGATGAATCATTATTTGAGCTTATTAGTTTCATTAATGATTGCAGGAAAATTATTGGGGATTAAATTTTGTGGGAAGAAATTAATTAGGAGCATCTCACGGCCACAACTTAAAAAGGTTTTTAAGCTTCTTGATTGGCTACAAGGAAGTACACCTCATGGTAGAAAATGCATTTGGAACATCCACATAAATACATGCCTTTCACGTAAATTGTCCATTAGCATTCAAATGGAAGCAAAAGTCTTGGTTATCTCACGGCCTCCTAAGACAAAATGGAGAAATCTTTTATTCTTTTTGGAAGGAAGTGGGAGACACCAAATTAGAGAAGGGAGCCACCACTCATGGTTTGCCAAAGTCACGTGCACATGAAAGACTTCCAAAATGCTGAATTCTAAAGAAGTGCTACACATGGCCCACATGGAAAATTTAGCAAAGCAATTGGCAAATCAAAGTAACATATGTGATTTTTCTATTGTGCAAAGGAGCTGCCATAATTCCTCACGGTAGTCATCTTCCAATTATAATGGGCCCACGAATAATTCATTTTACAAGCAAAGTTTTGGATGGAATCAAAGTGGGAGCCGCGAGAATTTTCTTTGGCTTAAGAAAGGATGTAGTAAACCGTGAAGCATAATGGAGAGGGCCACCACTTGGTTGATTGAAAGCTCATAATGAATTCCATAATGCTAAGGGGAATGCCACGGCACAAGAAGGGAACATCCAGCTTGAAGCCACCAAGAGGAAGGTCACGGTCTAGCTAGGAGGAAAGGCAACAGCTCATGTTCCAAGAGGTGTACAAAGTCTGAAGACAAGTGTGCTTAGCTTGGGAAAACAACAGCTGGCTTCTTGGACACAACAAGCCAAGTCCAGCACCAACACTTCAACGTCCAGAATTGAAGGAGTGCAGTTCCAACGTCCAAGTCCAGCATGCTACCTTAACACGTCCAGAAGAAAAAGAAGAGCACAAGGAGGATGGTGTCATGACCAGAGAGGAGCTCACGGTTTTGAGGCATGGTGCAGCAACTGGTCCAGTTGAGGAAGATACTCCACGGTCTTGATAGTTGGAGAAGAAAATGTCCATGTTTGGAGTAGCCGTCTTCACAGTCTTGGCAGCAAGAGGAGACATGCATCCTGAAGGTGGTATTCTCGGCTAGCATATGATTGGAGAAGAGGACAAAAATTAGGTGGAGAATGGAGGGGCCCTACCTTATTTTCTCTTGGCACAACTAGGCAAGAAAGTCTTCATAGCTATTAGAGACAAAAACGAAAAGAAAGGTAGGGAACAACAGACAAATAACCAAGCTGAAATGGATGATAATGGGAGACCAAAAACATGGGGAAGCTGGCTGGAACAAAGGAAAGAGTGCACTTCCAAGAATATAAGGAGGAAGCAGACCGTGAAAAAGGGGTTCCACAGAGAGTCACGGCCTGGGAGAGGTCTCTCTTCCAGGAGTCCAGAGCAGTAGTGTAGGATTCAGTCGTGTGATTTCCATTAGTGTAGTGTAGTTTTCTTTCATCACCAAAACTGTACTGTAGTGAGGAAGATCATGGAGGGAATAGGATTTGAGGCCATCTAGAACGGAAGCAGCTTCATTACAAAGAAAATGAGCCACTTCGAAGAGCAGTTCAAGTAAGGGAAGAGTAGATAGGTTCATTGTAATCTAGTGGCCCTTGATCCACAAGGCAAATTGTCCTCCCTTATTGCAGTCCATATGATATGGATTTCGGGCAATTTGGCCTTTCACAAGTGACAAACAAGATTCACTATGGAAGCAAGATATTTGGAGCCTTCAACTGCTTAATGATGGCATTGATCCTATAGTTTTAGAATGGTAACAAAATACTCTGCCCATTTTATTTTATTTCTCACCGTTGTTAAACTTTTTCTTCCCAAACTATTTATCACTAAACCATACAAGAAGTATCAACTACTTCTTGTAGTAATATTGTCAAAACGCAGATACACAACTGGATATTTAACTACAACCATACAATACAACAACATAATTTGATGCAACTGATCGAAGCAATAACTTACCTCCACAACAGCGACAACCTTAGGTATTGTACCACCTCCGACAGCTATCTCGCGAAGCCCTTCTCACCGACAGACCCTGGATTAGCCTCCTCGCCAACTCCAACCTCTGCTCAAAACCGCGCCACAACCCACTGACCCGGCACGACGTACCTCCTCACGCTGCCAAAGGATCGTCGTCAACAAATCCTAAGACAACCACCGTCCACAACCGAAGGCGTCGCGCCAATGCCTCCGTCCTTCAACCGTACATGCTTTTCGACAATGGAGAGGAGCTCCAGAATCACCAATGGTGATGGCGGAAACGTAATGGACCTTGCTTTCGTAGGGATTACAGTTGGGGGACAAGGGAGAGGGGAGAGGGAACTCAGAAAAGGGGACCTTGCTTTCGTAGGGATTTTCAGAGAATGGAAGAGGGAAATCCCAAATTCAAATTTCATTAATTCAATGCCTATACCGACGGGCCAAAGCCTTCGATAAATTTGTTGTCCAATACCGAAGGGCTAAAGCCTTCGGTAAACACCAGCCCAATACCGAAGGGCAAAATCCTTCGATGTGTGCTACTTACCGACGGTCCTGAAGGCCTTCGGTAATAGTCCTTCGGTAAACAGTGCATTTATGGTAGTGGGTAGTTTCGTAATTAAGACGACCTTATAGGTCTCGGTTATGAGGAAACCGAAGCATAACAAGGCTACCACCTCGGTTGCAAAGTGAACCGGTGCCTAAAACCACCTACCTAACCAGGCTTTTGATCTGAATAGCTAATGAAAATGTATATTGTCTCGGTTGCACGCAGAACCGAGTCATATAAGCTTCAGCCCTAATTTCAAAATTTTCAGCCCTTTTTCTCTTCTTTCTCTTCGAGCTACAACATTCTTCGCACCATTTCTCTTCACTGCTTCTTCACTGCCACCCTGTCCGTTTCTCTTCATTGTCGCCCTTTGCCGCAACTGCCGTTGTTCTCTCCACGGTTTGTCGCCACCACCGCTGTTCTCTCCAAGGGTTGCCCCCACCAGCGTCGCCGCCACTCCGCTGCGAGTTCACCGCTGTTCTTCTCCTTCATTCCCCTTTCTCTACAATTCCTCTACCCCTCACTCGGTGAGGTTCCAGTGGGGTTCTGACGAGCTTAAACGACATCGATTAAATCTTCCCTGCACTCCCCCATTCGAGCTCACTACACATCATCCAGCATCGGAGCTCACACCCTCGTCACCATGACAGATTCTAATGAGCCTCGTCCAACAGCAAAGGCTACGACTTCACCGTGGCCACCAGTCTCCCCCACGAGCGCCTCCCTGTCACGCTCCCACCAGATTCTACATGTGTCAACCCTAGGTCGCTGCTGCCATTTCCACTGATACCCAACCACACCTTCTCAATCCCCTGTTCCGCGTTGCTCTATGTCTGCGTCTTCCTCTCGTTGTCAGCCCGCCTCCAGTGAGCATCGAATCTCTTCCCAATTAAAGGTAAGTGCAGCTCGCTTCGTTCCTTTTCTCTCGCTCTCTGTTTTGGTCCTTTGTTTTTTCCGATGAGGGTAAAAGGAAAGAGCGTTGGAGTTGAAACGGCCAGAAATGGTGTTGTTTCGGATGAGGGTGCTGATGGGGGAAGAAAGAAGGGTGAAAATAGAGAGATTGTTGGAGTTAAAACAGAAGAAAATCGTGCTGTGATGAGGATTCAAAGAGGGTTTCATCCACCGCTCCAGATCGCGAAGCCCTAAATCAGAAAATCCCAATTGGTCGTTGTTCAACCTCGCGAGTTCGTCTCCTCCGCCTCGGCCACCATCGCGCGTTTCTCCCCCAACGGCGAGTGGGTCGCCTCCGCCTCGGCCACCATCGCGCGTTTCTGCCCCAACGTCTAGTGGGTCGCCTCCGCCTCGGCCACCATCGCGCGTTTCTCCCCAACGGGGAGTGGGTCGCCTCCGCCGATGCCTCCGGTACCGTCAGGATCTGGGGCACGCGAAACGACTTCGTTTTTAAGGAGTTCAGAGTCCTCTCCGCGAAACAACCTTCAGTCCCGACGGTCTCCGAAGCTTCTCTTTTGTTGTATTTTGTTGATGTTGTATATTGTGCAATGAAGGTGCGATGAAGCTTCTGTGTGTGTTGTGTATTGCTTTGTGGTGTATGTAGGAATTTATGATATGTTGTTGTTCTTGCTGTGAACCCCCAAATGGCTGAGGATGACTGAGGATGGCTGAGGATGGCTGAAAAAATTAAAAGAAAAATACGTTACTACCTCGGTTACCTAAAAACCGAGGCATAATCCTATTCTTTTTGACTCGGTCCATAACCGAGGCATAAAACCTACCATTTTTTACCTCGTCTGTATATGTCTCGGTTGTAGAACCGGTGCCTATAAGCAAAAGTAACCAGTGTCATTTCCTCTTAATGGTGATAGTTAACATTCTCTTACATTTGAATATATATATATATATATATATATATATATATATATATATATTGTTATTCTATATGTGGTAAAATTTAATGTTTTTACTTTTGTAATGATTGATATTTGTTTTATCTAATTTAGAGAGAAAAGTGGTTATAATGTTGTGACAATCAAATGAGTTTTGGTCGCCAAGGTTTAGAAATTTTGAAGTTGAAAAGTTATAACGGTGAATGTGTTGTTCTATTACAAGATAGTTTTTAAAATCTATTCGTCTTACTTTTATTCATGTCATGAAATAAGGTTAAGAAGAAGTATATTTCCTCAAGTTGACTTTGGCTTTAGTTTCAGTGAATGGTTTTTTTTTTTTATTTGTGTTATGAGCTTATATATTGTATTCATGAGTTTATTTTAAAAAATAAGTTATGTTTATATAGAAAAAAAAAGTGGAAAACCTACCGTTATATCAATGATTGCAGTTAAGAAAATTTCAGAAATTTTAAAATTAAATAATATCAATGACACTATTGTTTTATCATCAAATCAAGTTAATGCGAAAAAAATATATTTTTTAGGTCTATCACATTTCTAAAATTTCATGTTTAATTATGGAAATTCATGATAAATTAATGATAATAAATAGAAAATATGTTTGATTTCAATTTATGAGAAATTTTCTATGAAATGATTTTATAATTGGTGGTTTATGTTCTTTAAATTGAAATCAAACACACTTTTTTTCATCATCATTAACTTATTATAACTTTGCATAATTAAACAATATATTGAAAATGGGATAGATAAAAAAATACCACACTTATTTTTTTTATTAACGCTCAACATTTCCACAATAGGCTTAAAAAACTGGATTTTGAGAAAAGAGATAGGAGTCTTTTTGGTCTTAATAGGGTTTGAACTTAAGACCAAGGACTTACCCTTTCATGCACATTCACATCAACCACAAGACCAAACTCCATCCACTGATATAATTGCGCAAACAATTATACTTAAATACTCTTTCAACTTTTTCGAAATTTCTAATATTAATTTAATTTTCTTCCCTTTCTTAAATATTTCTCAACATTGTTTTTCATCACAATTTATATAATACCACAAAATAAAATACTTTAAGAAATCATTTTATTTCTACGGGTCTTACAGTTCATCTCTTTTTTTTTCCTACAAACATAACATTTTTCATAATTAGATAACGATATCGTGCAAATAAAAAATCAACAAAAAAAAAAAGAATTTATCATCATGTTTATTAACAAATATAAAGAATACAAGTTTGTCCGCATTTAGAAAATATCCTTCTTAAACTCGTCTTTCTTCTCATGACAATAAAGAAACCTCATTAGAAAAATTGAACAAATAAATTTTTAACTTTAAAATTTAAATTACATACAAATCGATTATGGAAATATTTATTCACATATTTCATCCAAATGTTACTTATATAAAACACATCTTCATTGATCCAAAAGAGCAACAATAAAACAGACATTCAAATAAAGTGAAATTAAGCCTGTATTCTCAAATAAAAATCGTTAATTAATTTCTTTTCCAAAGGATATGTAAATAATGAGGTCTTTATATAGTTAAAAAGATGAGGTGAACTCATTTTATAATGAAAACATATTATATTAAAGAACGAATAGGTACTGTTAGTGCATTCACCAATAGTCCTTGCAATTGAACTTCTATGATTGACTTCTGGATTCCCGATTGAAGAAAAAACATTAATAAGTGAATAAAAATAAAAACAAAAATATAATAATTGAAGAATAAAACATTTGAAAAGGGACAATACATAAAAATGAAAGATGTATTAGAAGAAAAAGAAAACATGGAGACTCTACCTATTCATTCTGCAGGCCAAATAAAGCAATTAAAGAACATGTTTAATTTTTATATATTAGAAGATACTAAACTAATTAAAGAAAATTTTCATTTCCAAGTTCCCCTTTGAGAAATACTTCAGACTGCTGTAAGAAATACAATAAAGAACACGAACCATCTCATGAAAAGTTTATCATAAATTGAAATATAAACACATTCACTCATATCATCATTAACTTATCATGAATTTGCACAGTTAAACAAAAGATCCTTTTCAACCAAATCTGTCAACCACAAGATATTTAGCAAAGGGGACAGATAGAAAAATAGCATACTTTTTTCATATTACCCTCATTTAATGGATTTGATGTTTCTATATTCTTCTTCATTGCAAGCATTTGTGCAACTGACTTAAAGCCAGATTCCTTGGCACTACGATACAGGGGACCAATAGGCTGTTCACCTCGTCGCTTTCTACAAACATAACTCCTCCTTTATCATAATGAACTCATGGATACACTACCAACTCAAAAAGCAAATAGAAAAAATCCAAAAGAAACCCACTAACAAAGACTATAGTTGCAAATGTCCAATTAGCACACTGCGCGACCTCTTCAGCATTCTCAACCATACCTAATTCATTACAGGGAAATCGTCATTGAAGAAAACATATACATATATTATACTCTCTTATTCTTTCATTTTGTACCAAGGATATCTCATCCGACAATCAGAGCCTAACTCCTTCTAAATGTATAGCATGTTTGGACCCCACATTTGGAACATTTCACATTTACAAAAACAATATTAGTCATAGATTTTAGAAAATTTGAAGTTGTTCCTTGCATTGGACGTGTGTCCAAAATTCCATTGCTTTGCAACTATAGTTGAAACACACAAAAACCACCAAAATGTGTAGTCTTTTTTTTTATGTACAAGGCCACAGGTATGAAGTATAATAAACAGTCTTACTCAAGCTATGCTGAACCACTATAGACAACAACTGTGTTATTCACGGTCCTACCCTGTTCACACAAGATATAGTATCTCATGAGGGATATCGGTGACCTATATAGTACAAGATAAGATATTTTTTTGATTTCTTTGTATACTCTTGCAAAACAATGGCAAAAAACCAAGATCTTGAGTTCCTCTGTGCCCTTCCATTGTTCCCATATTTTCATATATATCTCTGCTATGCTGCATATGATAGGAAGGAATATAGCAGTAACCTAGTTGAGATTTCTTCCTCAACCGTGGTGCTAAGCATGACACTTTTATGAAAAAATACAAACATATAAAATAAATAAATAAAAAAACCCGAGATTTATAATGTTGAACTGACCTACTCAAGAGGCACTTGTGGCAAAACTTAATCCAACAATTCTTCCTTTTCTTTAAGTTCTTGCAGGTTGCAGCAAAATTATCCCTTTTTTTTTTGCCGGCACTTCACAGTGGAAAACCAACAAAACAAATGTGTTATCATCAAATGTACCACAAAATCAAGAAACAAATTGAACAACAAAGAGTAATAAAAAAATCACTGTCAGAATCATTAAATTAAGCTTTTAGTGGAATCTAGGTGTTAGTGTGAGGGTTTAGAAAATTCAGAAAGTAGAAGACAGGTGTGTACATTTAGTTGGCCGATTGGTTTTTGAGGGTAGTATATAAGAAAAATTTTCAAACGTTGAGCCATTTTTGCATGCACCTCTTCTCTCAAGAATTCTGAGCTTCTCCTCCTTCTCTCTATAACCTTCCTTCTTCTCTCTAAAAATCCTTACTTTATCCTTCTTCTGATCATCATCTAGACTGTGTGTGAGTTCTTCCTTGTTTGCAAGAAGTTCTTTTCCATCAATCTAGTTGCTGTGTGAAGTGGGTAAGTAAACTCATTCGTTCTTTTTAAGTTTCGGTATTTTTTGGAACATGCAAGCACTGTTCAACTTGCATGTGTTCTTCATCTATCTTTTTCTGAACCTGTTTCTATTTTAATCCTCTGGTTGGTCCCTTTTCACCGATCGGAATTGTAGTGGGTTGCTTTAGAAGTGGTTGCTGGTTAGTTAAAGTTGTGGAAGCTTACGAAGTGTCTCGTTTATTCAAGGTAAGGGAAGCTAGTGATTTAATTATATTTTTATGTATTTGAAGTTGATGTGTGAACGTTTACATGTATGAATGATGGTATGTTTGATTGAATTGTATTCAAATTCTGTGTTGGCCGAGACCTGTGAACTGGGTTGGAGTTTCCTAATGTAGACCGTTCAGTCACTATGGGTGAGAGAAGATAGTCTGTGAAAATGTGAGTGGTGAGCAGTGTGTAATAGGTTCAGTGGAATAGGTTTAAAATAACTTAGAAATCACGTTTGGAGGGTTAGAAAACTTGTTTTGGTTTAAGAAGTGTTATTCATATATTGGTTTTGTTGGCCATTCGGCTGTGTTACGTACTCAGTCATTAACTAGGTTCAGTCTATTAGCAGTATTATCTATTTATGACCGTTCGGTCTAATCGCAGTGTTATAATATTAAACTAGTGTTCAGTCTGGATAGAGTATCCAAAAATCTCTAAAAAGCAGGGCATTACCGAAGGCCAGAATCCTTCGGTAACATCCAAAAGTCGTCGATAATGATAATTTACCGAGGGTTTAGCGACAGCTGTGAGACTGTCGGTAAACATGTTGTCGCTAACCTTCGGTAATTACTGAAGGGCAGAAGCCTTCGGTAAAGCCTTCGGTAAGTTCCACGCAAATGTCAAGCAAAATTGGATTGGTCATGAAACCAAACAAACCTGTATAAATTTTTTCACAGCACAAATAGACCTGCATAACATATTCTAACAACATACAGACCTGCCTAATGTGCATCTCAATCATCCAATCATTGATTAAAAGAACAATATAACATCTGAATCATCCAATTATCCATAGAACATGTATTTATAAATAAAACATAAAATAGAAAACAATCTAACATAATGTTCTAACATCCAATTGATCTAAGATCCAAATGATCTAACATCCAAATGTTCTAATATCAAAATGTTTCTATAACAACTATGTTCAATAACAAAATAAAACTAATAATGTACATAGTTATCATCAGAATGATCTTCATCATCCTGCTCCTCTATAGATGGCTGGACTAGTGTGGGTTGGACTGATGTGGGCTGCTGAGGGATGGTGGGTGACAAGGAGGGTCGTGGCTGGGTCGTAGGCATAATGAACGGATCTTGTGAAGTTTCAGGCAACACTTAAAGTTTCTAAACTCTGATCTCAAATCAATGATTTCCTAGTCACATTGCTCCAGTGCCTACGTGAGGCGGACAACGGCCTCGTCAGCAGTAGTGGTGGAAGAAGAAGGTTGGTGCTTCATAGTACATCCTCTCGATGTTGTATAGTTTGCAGCAAGTTGACCTACACCGTACACTCGTCCCTTTTTCTTCCTACGAACGATGTCGAACCAGCACTGTGTCCTACGGATGTCGTCTTCTGCATTACTCGCATCATCTGGTGTAGGAGCTAACCCCTGTTCAGATCTAACCTGTGAAAGTCTCGTAGAAAATTCTTCCTATTCAAACATTAAAAGCAATGTTAGGGAATGATAGAATAACAAAAATGAAAAATTACTAATAGTAACAATGTTATTTGCTTACATGAGTCTTCCGAGATCTTTCATCAACCAATTCATTAGTGCCCTTCCGAACATAAGTCTGTGCAAAGACCTCATCAACATGGACCGCCCGTCCTAGAGCTTGTGCCTGAAACATAATTTAGAGTTAGAAGTGTACATATGAAATAAAAAATACATAAGTTATATATGAAAGAAACAAAAAAGTAATGAAAGTTTACCATACGAATGGCATGCTCATGAATCGTGATCGAACCACCAGTATGCAGGGTGCCACCCTTTTCAGAAGCTCGGTTCCTCTGGGCTTTGGCGCACTTATTGCGAAACTCTACTGAATTCCAACGAGCCAGTAAAGAGTTCCAAATGTGCTCGCCCAACCAGTAAGGGCGCTCTGCTGCATTACGAGCATCCCTAAACATCTCTGACAGCCGATGAGATGCTTTCATGTGGAAATTTCTTTTAATATGTGTTTCATGTTCAGGTTTTCATGTGTAACATTAAACAAAACAAACATTGATTAATCATCACACTAAAATAAGAATTACAATTAGTTTAATGGATTTTTCACCTGAAAACACTCCCAAAATGGTTTTTTGTCGTCATTAGGTATTGCTCCCCAAGTAGGCCATGAACTTAAAAACTGTTGCTTAATTGATCGTGTGATGGCCTGGGAAGCAGCCTTGGATGGAACAAACCTACATAATAAAAGTCAATTGAATTAAAACAATCTTTAAACATCAAAATGGTTAAAAAAGGGATTAAAATGTTACCCTTTACCAAACGGCTCAATCCATGGTCGATCATGGAGGGGCGGGTCAACATCTTCACCATCAACAACTGAATCTGGCTTAGCAAATGGTGTGACAGTCTCAAAAGACGGTACAGAAGATGAGGAAGGTATCCTAGTAGGGTCAGGGGTAGGAGTGGGGGTAATAAGCACAAGGGGAGGAGTGTGGGTAATAAGAACAGGGGGAGGAGTGTGGGTAATAAGCACGGGGGAGGAGTGGGGATAATAAACACGGGGGGAGGAGTATGGGTAATAGGCACGGGGGGAGGAGTGGGGGTAATAGGCACGGGGGGAGGAGTGGGGGTAATAGGCACAGGGGGAGGAGTGGGGGTTATAATCACAGGAAGAGGAAGAGAGTCTGTTGCAAGGGTAGGAGAAAGGTGTACTGGAGGGGTAGGATGAATCCTTTTTGGTATAGGTGAACTTTGACGACTTCATCTTTCAAAATCCTTGTACATTCGCACTTGATGCATGTGCATCGAATCCCTCCATCAAGAGCATAATATTGATATCGTCGAGCCGTCTCCACAAACTCTTCAACTCCGATGACAAAAGATTCCTTCAAACCTCTCCTTCCACTATAACAACGGTCGTACATCCATCCACGATGGTTGGGAAAATGGGCGATGTTCTGTGACAAGCCAAAAAAAAAAAACTTAGCCAAAACAACAACACTCCATGTGAAATAAGTAATAAACCTATTACTACTCAAGTCGAACATGGAAGGCAATTTGAACACTATTGTCATAGGCATTCAATAAGGGCATGCAAAGAGAAGTCTTCAGTATTGAAATGTCTTTGACATCCTAAGTGGTTGTGTATTAAATTTGGGGGAGTCAATTGTTTGACATTACTAAAGTTCTCTTTTATAGAGTACTTCCATATATTTTGTACATTGTAACTGTTTAAGGTACTTTTACCATTCTCATTCTATTGAGAATCTGTGTAGTACCATAGGACTTTAAATGACTACTTAACTTAATCATGTTGTAGTCTAACAAATGAACATACAATATACAGGAACATACAATATATGCATCAACATACAACATATACATGAACATTCAGTCATGGTCTAAATGGAGCTTTGATAACAAATTTCTGCAAGCAAATAAAATTACACAACAGTAGCTCTAGATCAATAGTTTCAACAACTTGCTTAATCTGACACTTTGCTAATCATTTCAACAGTTTAGGATAAGAACATTACACATTCTTAGGTTAGTTTAGGTGATTTTCGAAATTGTCATCAACTTAGTACACTTTTTAGGTTCTACGGTGTCATATTTTGAGTTCTAGGTTGTTTTTGTAGTGTGAGTTTGTAGTTAGCCTTCTTTTACCAATCGAAACATCTTAGGACAATTTCTTTGTAGTTTCTTAGGTTACTTCAGTGTAGTTACCAAAATTTGACCAAAATAACTGCATTATAATTTAGTGCACTTTGGACCCATGCTGTTTGAGTTGTGTGTGAGTCTAATTTCAGTTTAACTTCACCTTCCTGTTGTTTTCTAGCTTGGTCTTGTGTAGTTACACATTCTAGAGTCACTTTTAACATTGCCTAGTCCATTGAATCTTATAAACTTAGTTTTGGTGGTGTGATGGAGTGATTTTTCTACATTTTTGCCCATAACAAAGTCAGATTTCGAAGTCTAGCATTTCTATGTTGTGTGACTATTTGAGGAAGTCTAAAATGATGTATAAAAGTTGCTAGCATGGTTCAATTAGTGGTATAATGGTCTAAGTGCATAATAGTATACTAAAGCATCAACTTTGAGTCAAAATTTGGACCTGGAAAGGTGTTTTTGAGTAACAGTTTGGATAAGAGCCAATTCAAAATTTGAACAAGCTTCAAAAAACTAAATGAAGTTGCTGGAGTGCTTAGTTTATGAGATTGCACTACATTTATTCCTTTTTGTGCTGAATTTTTGAAACAAAAATAATGTTTTAACTGATGTAGCACATATAATCAAGGTTAGACATTGTCTCATTGCCTTATATGATTCATATATGGCTACAAATGCACTGCTAGTAGAGAAAAGAATCAAACCTTAGCTGGAAAACAAATTTTGCACTAGAGAAAGTCCCTAGTTTGGTGGTTTGGTACTAAAAAGCATATCCAAATGATTTAAACACACAACTGAATGTTCAAGCAACTTTGATGATTTTAACTGTCTTTAAACTCTAAAATGAGTTATAAACAGCCTACCAACATATCCATGAATACCTTTTGAAAACACTAAACACATTCACATTTTAATTTAAAAGATATAAAAAGATGCTAATAAAAACATAAATTTGAACTTAGATGAAAATTTTAAAAAAGAAAGAAAGTAGATAAGTGTGTTAAGGATGAAAGAGTAATTTGAGAAAGATGGAGGGGGAAGTGTGTTAAATAACATACATTGATGCAAGCAAAGTCCAAAAGAGGGATTCAAAGGGGGAAGTTGAAGGGGGCCACACCTATAATAGTTTCCTGAAACCGTATTAGAATTAAGAGCTATATCCTACTTTAATCTTCTTTTATTCTTGTTTCGTATATTTTAAGAGTAATTTTATGTTTTTATTTTCATCCTTTGTGTCTGTCTGTGACTCTCTGCTCTTCCTCACTGTTCTATTTTTTTTCCTCTATAAATTAACACCCTTTGTTCCCTTTCTCCCTCACTTCCTCATCCCTAAATTCCCCCTTCCAATTACAGGAACTGAACTATTGTACAAAGGCCTTACAACAACTAAAATTGCTAACTTATGTCCTAAAACAGTTAGGGCACGTTGGAAATAACTCAATTACCAAAAAGACATTGGTTCTTAGCAACTAAGCAACTGAAATTGTTCCTTAAAGCAACTGGAACACTAGTATGAACAATCTGACCACCAACCATTTGGATTAGGAACCTTATAGCAACACATGTATACTTTAAACACTTCACAACAACATAATAACTAAGCACTGGATTAAAGCATAATAAAAAGGGAACTACTGAAAGTTTCTCTTATACCAAAACAAATCACCAAAACTTATTCCAAGCTCGAAACAAAATCAAGAGGAATCAAAACTAACTTGCCAGCAATACCAGAACAAGTTCTAGTACACAAAATGCCATATAGGAATTAAACAGAAAACGTGATAAGTACTAACCTGCCTGGTCTCCCCATTGTGCTCACGGTCTCAACCCAAAATCCCATTATAAGCCAAACAATTCACATTATCACATGATACATATAAGGTGCCAAAGCAGAAATATCCGTAGTGCAAACAACTTCACGCATATTGGTAAGAAGAGGGCAACACCCAATTAGATGGACACATTGCACACAACTAGGGAAGAACAAGGCAATCAATTTATTCAATTTATTCAATTTTAATTTTACCTAGTTTATATTTTCCAGCTTGGTTTAGTGTCAATACCTATATCAAAGTTGTTTGCATTGTTGTTTGGTGCTTTGTTTCACTAAAACTCTATTCGGGGTGTGAGGTTGCTTATTTTCCTACATAATGGGCTGTTAGGAGGTCATATTCTGATCTATGTTGTTTATGTACCAATTGCCAGCTTAAACAATTCTAATTTCATAATATAAAGTTGCTGGAATTGATTAATTGACCTTAGAGCAACTTGTGTGCATTTTCACATCTCAAAAACCCATTATGAGTTCATTTTTGGTATAAGTGGAAGTTGTCAAGTCTGATTTTAATTTCACATTGCAAGAAGACTTGGTTGGATTGAGTAAAAGCCTAGAATCAACAAAAATAATGTACAAAGAGCTTGAAAGAATGAAAAAATATGTGTAAAAGGCTGTTAGTTTTTTAGTAATCCAAAGCTCCATCTTCAAATCTGAAAAGCATAAATCTACTTCCAATCTAGAAATTTCAGTCAGGACTTTTATCAAACACTTTTAAAATTTCAATGTTGAAAATTCAATTTCGTGATTATACTCCACTTTGCTGAATTATCTTGCTTTCTTAATCCATTTTAGGGCATTTCTGTTACCATATGTAATGTATTTGACAGTTTGTAGACAATTGTTATATAGTTTGGAAAAAATAAAACATAGAAGTTAGTATGAAGTGGTTAGGGGTAGTTAGGAGGAGTTTAAACATCAGTTAGGAGAAGTTTTAATTAGTAGTAAGGCAATTTTTGTCTTTTAAGGAGGGGGGTGTTGTAGTTCTGTGGGTGGAGTGTATTTTGTTTCAGAACAGGGATTGTCCTCTGTAGAAGGGAATTTCTTCCCTTGGAACCTATCATTTACTCAATTTTCTTCTCTGTCTTGAACCAAGACCTATCATTTACTTTCAGCTCTCTTCTATACTTTTGGCTTGATCACTATAAATAGCTATATATTGAGTATCTCACACTAACTCTTAACCTAGTAGTAAACATGAATACCAAAACCACTTTCTTCTTTTGCTTCCTCTGCACGTTGCTTCTCATCTCTACTATGTTAACTCAACCATCTAAACATGCTACAATGGGTAACTATACTGCATTTGTTCGTTCCTCAAATCAACACGAACCACTCTTCTATCAACTAATCTGCATCTTTCTTTCTTGTTATTCCTATTCCCATTTCACTAAACCAATTCAAAATAACTTGCTTTTCATTTTATTTTGACTAGGGACGAGAACAGAGAGGGAATAGGGTCTTGTCTTATGAAATTGGGGAAGACCTATTACAATACTCCCAATTACTTAGTTTAAGGGGTTGAGCCTCTTACCGAAGGCCACAAACCCCTCGGTAATGCTCTTTTGACCTTCGGTAATTACATTTCACCATGTCCCTCGGTAGTGCTCATTTTGACCGTCGAAAACACTTATTTACCGACGGTCCCTAGGCCTTCGGTAGTAAGCCAAATTCTTATAGTGAGTATAATATTCGATATAAGTTTTTAAGAGTTTTCAGTGTAAGTTATGAGTGTGTGGTTTAAACTCTTTGGATTGGGCTAAGTGTCTAGTAGTTGGTTTCTATGGTGGTCGGTCAATAATAGCGTTCGGTCAGTTTCTTCTATTTTGTCTGTTATGAACTGTTCGGTTCTCTCGGTTGGGTAACTGTGAAGGTGTCCGGTCTCCAACGTTCACATGTTCTCTTTATTCTGTGAATGGAAATATAAATGATGAATGATAGATTGTGGTAAAAATGAGAAGGTTGAACTTTTAAATACAGTGGAAGAGAATTCCAAGGTGGAATGTCTCATGTATGGTTATTGATTTGTAAAGTATGAGTATGAATATGCTAAGCTGGCGTTCATCCTGAAATTCTATGAGTATCATTCTCACAAAGATAGAGGTATATCATTTGTGAGAATAACAGGAGGTCCTACCACCTCAAGGTGCCGAGGTAGGTATTATGGGATTAACCTTGGGTAGTAGCTTGATTGGTGTCAGCTGTTACACTACCACAAGTGCAAGGACGATTGTAGCTACATATTCATACAATCTGGATGGTAAAGTCATAGTGTTCGGTTTATATATATTTATATGAATTATGATGTTTTGGTTGTATGTGATGATGAATTGTATTCATTGTTGTATGATGTACCTTTCAGTTTCATATGGATTGAAGTTGCATGAAATTCATATGTGTTTATAATTAAATTACAATAGCTTACCCTATTTTCTTGTTCTGTCTTGTCTTGTCCGTTTGGTTTTCTTTTCCCTTGCAATGATCATCCTGTGGATGTGAGCAGAAGGTGACCAGTGTTCGGTGGAGCAAGTGTTGGAAGGCGAAGATCATGTCGCTTAAGTTATGACCGCTCGATCATCAGTGGTGTATAGTTTTGAATTGAACTGTTCGGTCAAATAGATTTAGTATTCCTTTTGCAAACCGATCGGCTTATACAATGTGTAGTATAACCGTTTGGTTTATTCCTATCTTTTGTATCAAACTTATGATATTCTGTAAAGTTTTTAGTTTTATGGTTATTTTTGGATAACTGTAATTGTTAAATACTTTACTAACCATTGATGAACTGATCTACCTTATTATTATATGTGATTAATCTATGATATAGTGTTATGCTATATTTTGGGATGTTACAATCACCAACTCTAAAAAATTGTAAAAATATTTTCTATTTTGAAATCATTTTGTTTCCAAAAATATTTTAAAAATAAGAGAATTGTAATTTTAAACCTAGGAGGGTTCTCTGATATATTTTCTATCCATCTTTATATATTTTTCATTACTGTGTTTAAATAAGAGAATGTAAATGAAATATATGATTTTTGTGATATGAAAAATGATACTTTCTTAAAAAAAATCAATCTAACAATTGAAAATAAATAAAATTTAATTTCATATAATTTATTGAAAGCTGGACTAAAGATGTTTCATTAGCTAAGATGATCCCTCCCATAATTTTACTTTATTTTTCAAGACTCCACAACTTAATTGTATTTAAAAAGATGAAGGAACTTTGTTCATGGCATGTTTGGCCGACATCATTTCAATGACCTATTAGAGTCTAGTTGAAAATTCTTCCTATTAAATAATATACAAAGTGTTAGTAGAAGGAGGAAATTTAAAAGAGACAAAATAATATTGGATATATGCTATTGATATTGACATTCACTAGAGGAGTGCATTATTGTATTATTTATGCTCTAGAAAGACATAGACAAGGAAGTTATCACCATACTACTTCTAAGGTTAGTCTCCTTTGTGTCTAAGACCAAAAAATTCTAGTGATTAAGATCTCTTGTGACTCTCATCGTATATTCCATTCTACTCTACATTAGTGTTAATGGTTATTAGAGTTCAGGATACCCTTTTACTGAATCTCATATGTCAACGCATACAATAAGTTATCACTTCCACAAATTTCTTCTTGAAATTCCTTAAACACCATCACCATTAAACATGCTCACAACAACATTTTCACTTCAATTAAACACAATAATAATCATAAACATACATAAAATCTATTATAGATCTATATAAAACAATAAAAGAAGAGAACAAATCCAACATACCAATTAGCGCTTAGCGCCAAACCTTTCGCAACCCTTAACGACAATATTAACGTTCAATTCTTCTTGCAAAAAGTTACGCTCAACATAACTTTTTGTTGCTCAGTACCCTAAAACCTAATGGTGACCTGTAATACAGGAGTTACACTAGTGTCTTGCTATCGCTCAATGCATTCGCAAAATAGAATGCTCAACAATGCAAATAGACACTCACCCTTTTCATTTATATAAAAGTATTTTATCAATAAAATAAAAAAATCTCCATATTTTAAAGCATTCAGAAGTACACTTTTTTAGGTTCTCACAATTTATGTACTCATTAATTTTTTTTTAATTATGTGATGACATAAAACATTTCAATGTTAAGAACACCTATAGAAAAAAATAAGTTACTTGATATAGTTGGTTTTAAGTTTATTAAAGTCTATAAAATATATTAAAAATGGAGTGAAATATATAATTAATTCCTATAAGAGAGAAGAAAAATATTTATTAAATTTGATTATATTTAAACTTATTTCAATAAAAATGGTGAAAATGGTATACTCATTTTTTTTTCATGTACGGTAAGCCTTGTTCTAGAGAATCTCCCTTAGTTAAAAGTAATACGCAAATACTCATGTTTTATATGTTATAATTAATTTAGTATTTATAGCGAAATCTAAGTGTAAACCTATGTATCAACAATTGTTTTACATACTAGTAAAAAATAAAGATTTTAACTTGCATATTTGATACCGGTTTAGTTGTAACCGAAGCAAAAAATGGTGCAGTGACATTTTTATAATTATCGCAAACGTATATGTCTCGGTTAAAAAAGAACCGATGTCTAAAATTGGCACAGTGGCACTTTGTAATTATCGCACAAAGGTATATGCCTTGGTTATTTAGAGAATCGAGACATAAAATAACTGAATTTTTATTTTTATTTTTTTAGCAGGTTTAGGTAGCGGTTCTTTATAGAACCGAGGCCATAGACCCTTATTGCCTCGGTTAAAAAGATAACTGAGATAATAACATGTTGTTAGGGTTAAATTTCGCAAACGAGTCTCTTGCACATTTGAAACATTTGTAAACTCCTTTGCGCCGCTACTGCTCTCTCCACGCCTTCCAGACCATTATCTTTAATTTCTTTTATTTTTTTCTTTCGGTTTTCATTGATTAATTGTTTCTCTATGTCTTTCATTTTTACCGATTAATTTTGTGCACATGTGCTCTTTGGATGTTTATTTCGTTTTGTTTCAGCACAGAAGCCACCTTCGACCTTCAAGGTTAGTTTCATTTTAAGTTTTTGATGTTTTCGTTTTGCAAAGTTTGAAAAAAAAAACATTTTTTTTGTAAAAATAGAAAACGATTAACCAAAGTGAAAGTTAGAGTCTTTTTAAGATTTGCAATGCAAATAATTTTTAAACTTCAGATTAACGATTTGTTTCTGGGTTTGTGTTCTTGTATATATGCTATAGAATGCTTACATAAACGAATAATATTTTTTCTAGAAAAAACATACTTTAGACAGCGGTTCTGGACCCCAACCGAGGTCCTGGACCCTTAAATTAATTATTTTTAAGGGTTTACACCCTTGGTTCAAACTAGAACCGAGACAATAATCATAAGTTTTTTACTTCAGTTTTTGAACCGAGGTCAAAAGTCTAGACTTTTTACCTAACTTGAATATACCTTGGTTCTGTAACCGCAATTATAAACCAGTTTTCTCGCAGTTTCGCCTGGGCGCCGTAAGTAGGGGCGCTGAGCGCCAGCGTGTTGGCTTGGACTTGTTTTCTGTTATTTTTTTGATCTCTTTAAGGACTTCGACGTCCTAGGGATTGTATCTCTTGATGGCTTGAGCACAGAAACACATTTTTCACCCCTTGGAGGCAGATTTGGGGACGTGGGATCTCTCCTCTTCAATTTCTAGGGTTTTTCTAGGCAGATTTGGGGATGTGGCTTGTTCATCTAGTTTCTCTATGACGATGGGGAACTAAATTTTTTGTTGTAGGGGAAGATGTAACCTCTAAACTCTCATGTATTTGAATTTGTTTTGAATTATTATATGCTTCTTTCATTGTTAGGGATTTTCTCCTTTGCTAAATTCTTATATTTTATGATTTGTCTGAGTATTGGGAGATATCTAACGAATCATGATCTAGGAAATTTCTCCCAAGAGCAATATTTCCCAGGGTTGGTGATAGGAGGATTGGTCATCTTAAGCACCTAATCGTAATGCAAAATTAATTATTGGGGTTGCAAGGAATTGTGGTCTAGTAATTAAGGATAAGCTTTCTTCCCCGAGGGATCATGTTTTAAGTAATTTAGAGAGTGACGTTAACAGTTGAATGAAGAAGATGAATTCTTATATGCATGAGAGTAAGGACGGTGAAATCTAAACCCCAACAACATTATCATCTCATTATCAATATCATCCATTCACTCTTGTGTTTAGCCTCAATTGATCAAATTGCATTCATGTTTATTTTTATGGCATTTACATTCAAAACCCCTAAAATTGTTCTTAAGTCTTAATTAGTTAAATGATTACATGAATATTTAGTGACGTGAGTCTTCTAGGATACGATACTTGGTCTTACTATTTTATATTACTTGATATGATTCGGTACACTTGCCGACATCTTAACAAGTTTTTGGCACCGTTGCTGGGGACTCATGGTTAAACTATACTTTTGTGTGATTCTTAACCGATTAGACTTTATCTTTAATTTTATATTTTTATCTTTTTATATTTTAATTTTATCCTTTTATCTTTTTATCTTTTTATCTTTTATTTTATCTTTTTATCTTTTCATCTTTTATTTTATCTTTTTTATCTGTTAGCGCTAATTGGGTGCTCTAGTGTAGTGTTCTTTAGTGTATGCAGAATGAAATATGAAAATCTCTACTAGGAGCACAAGATTGTCAGAATCTTTCTTTTTAGGTTTGGAACTAGAGAAGACAACCAATAGTAGATGAAGAAGGCAGATAATGAAGAGAGACTAGTTCATCAAAACTCTGTGCATGAAAATAATGAACCCTACCTTGGCAAACTAGTGAAATTCAAGAATAGGTTTTGGGTGAATAAAGATATTAAAGATAATGGAGTTAATGAGATTGAGGCTCCTTATTCAAGAGAGTACGCTGGACAACATCTACTGAGGGATGCAAGGAGGTGATAGCATTGAGCGTCTTTTGGGGACGCTGAGCGCCAATCTAGAAGTGCAACCACTGTTTCACGCTTGGGCGCCACCGCTGAGCGCCAGTCTGGAAGTGCAACAACTGTTTCACGCCTAGGCGCCACTGTTGAGCGCCAATTTGGTTTTGAAAGCACTGTTTCACGCTTGGGCGCCACCGTTGAGCGTCATTTGAGTGCCGCAGCTACCGCTGAATGCCATAAGTAGGGCGCTGAGCGCCAGTCTCGCGGGCTTCAACTTTTTCTACACTTTATTTAAGGGTTTGGACAATTTAGGGTTCATATCTTTTGCCAGAAAGAGGCGAAAACACACTCCTTTCACCCCTTGGAGGCGGATTTATGATGCGGAAGCTCCGATCTTCAACTTTTAGGGTTTTATCTTCCATTCTTTTCCATATTTTCATCTAGTTTCACCATGTGTATGGTGAATTAAACCTCCATTTTTGTTGGGGAAACAATGTAATCCTTTGAAACTCTCATGTATTAAATTGATTTATATTATAAATGATTTACTTCATTAATTGTTAGGTTTTTTCCTCTACACTCTATGCATGCTTTGTTTAATTCATTCAATTGCATGATTATTGATTTTGTTAATATGGACACATATGGGAAAATCTAGAACTGGGAAATTCTCTCAAAAGTAATATTACCTAGACATAGGGATAAGATGGTTGGTTGTCTTTAACCTTCTGTGCGAATGTAATACATAATTAATTACTGGGGATATAAGACATTGTGAACTAGTAATTTATATCTAGTAGTCTGGGTAATAGTTTCCTTCTTCACAACTAGGCCAGACTTTCAAAATTAAGATGTCCAAACCAAAAGGGTCACATCATAGCTTCATCTTTCACGTCCAGCTTCAAACGCCTCTCCTATAAGATCTTTAACTCCAGTTTAAACATCCGATTTTTCTTCATTTCTATATAGGTTGCAAGAACGGTCATCCCACTAGTGCGGTAAGGGGAAATGGCATTAGTTAATTTTGCTTATAGGCATCGGTTCTACAACCGATGCATATACGAACGAGGTAAAAAGGGGGTGACCTTTTGCCTCGGTCCTGAACCGGGTTAAAATGAGATAGGATTATGCCTCGGTTCTTAGATAACCGAGGCAATAGCGTATTTTTTTAATTTTTCGCTATGCACAATCCACTTCTCCCTCTTCGTTGCATAGTCCATAATCCAAGCAAAACAGTCCACAATGGTTATTGAATTTTCCTTCCCTTTCACAGAACCAAATCCCAAAAGATACAAAACCAAATCTTAGAAGTAAGCACTCCAACAGCAACTACACCAGCCTTAACAAAATCGCTCCCAAAATAACACAGAAAAAAAAGTATGGGTTTTGATGCAATGAGCATTGTGGAGGTTGTCATCACAAACTTTGAGAAAGATTTGGGGAACAAGGGAGGCTCCTGCAAGGCCAAACCAGAACAAAGAAAAGAAAAGATGAAGGTTGATGCAGGACGTCCTCGCCGCGAGGTCGCCACGACCTCGTCGTCACCTCTTCGTGCCTTGCCAACGCCACTGTTGCAGGACGTCCTCGCCGCGACTTCGCCACGACCTCGTCGTCACCTCTTCGTGCCTCACCAACGCCACTGTTGCAGGACGTCCTCGCCGCGAGTGCGCTACGACCTCGCCGCCACCTCTTCGTGCCTCGCCAACGCCACCGCTGTAGGACGCCCTCGCCTCGACCTCGTCGCGACCTCACTACATCTCGCTACGGCCTCGCTGCGATCTCGTCGTGACCTCGCTGCCACCTCGCCTCCACAGAAACCACTGTGATTCGTTCAACTCTTAGATCGGCGAACCTCCCATCATCTCCAAGGCACCATCTTCTCTGCTCGCCAAACACCTTAGATCGGCTAGCCTCCCATCATCGCCACTGCGGTACTCGTCTCCACCATCGCGCCTCCCCTTCGCTTTCAACACCGGCCACCATCGTCATCCTTGCTGGAGCGCAAGCTACTGCAATGGAGGAAAGAACCTCCTCGCGCCGTGGCTGTCAAGTGGGAGAAGAGAGATTGCTCTCTTTGTTTCTGCTTCTGCGAGAGGAAAGAAAACCATGTAAAATGAAAAAGGGGAGATGAGAGTAGGTCAGGTGCGAGTGGGAGATTTGACCGAGGTAATAGGCCTCGGTTCCACCTTTAACCGAGTCAATATGCCAAAACACAAGCCTCGGTTCCACCTTTAACCGAGTTAATAGGCCGTAATATGTGCTATATGCTTCGGTTCTCACTGAACTGAGGCGTATAAATTCATCAAAACTACAAAATTGCCACCGCTTTCTGATAGGCTTTGGTTTTTCTTAGACCAAAGTCTATTGGGCGAGTTTAAATCCTCTTTTTTTACTAGTGTCATTATCCTTCAAATATAGTACTCGATACTTTATTATAACTGAGTTACCTTTTTCCAACATCTTACCATGCTTAAAATAATGCCCTTCAGCTCAGGGACATATACTTAGAAGAAATGCAGGTGAGAGGACACCTGTCATTATTGACGTGGTCACTGGAGTTGCATCTGGCCCAAATGCAGATGTATTTAGGTCTTACCTTGGAGTATTGGCACGTGATCGTATTTCTATACTTACTCCATCCTTTGACCATGTTTCTGAGGCTGATCGGAATCTCATCTGGCAAGATCTATTGGTAAGTTAAGCAATATTGCTCCATCTTCTATATTCATTATATTGATAAATCTGTATTGATATAAGGTTATTACTTTCTTTGTTGTAGATAACATTTGATATGCCAAACGTCGAGAGCTTAAGGAATAAGTGTTTATCTGCAATTGTAGAAAGATTTCGAGGGTTTAAGACAAAATTGACGTCTAGATATATATTTGGACCAAAAAGTAATGAAAATCCATGTTCCAAATATTCAGCAATTGACGAAGCAACATGGCGTCAGTTTGTAGAGCTTCGTTCATCCGAGGCGTGGCAGGTAAGTACAGTAAAATCATTCAATTCATCATTCATAATTCTCTACTATGACAATTGTTTCATATTGTCACAGGAAAAAAGGTCAAAAGCACAGGGAATAAGCGCTCAGAATAAAAATCCACACCTACTGTCTCGTGGTGGATATAGGAAGCTTGAAGAAAAAATAATGAAGCAGAGGTCAGATAGCAGACTTCCACTTTCTGAGGGTGGTGACCCTCCTCCTCCTCCTTCACCACCATCTCGGCACGAGAAGTGGAAGTTAGCCCGTATAAGACCATCGGGCTCCTACACTTCCGAGTCTGCCAGAGAAATATTTGAAAGAATTGTAAGATGTCATTTCTTATATTTTTACATTAATTTTTTTATATAAATTACATAGATTTTTCTAATGATTTTGAACTTTTGTTATGTGACAGGACTCCTTGGTTGAGCAGAGCTCCCAAGGTCAATTCACACAAGAAGGTCGTCAAGATATTCTTGCCACAACCATTGGACGACCTGAGCACCCAGGACGGGTGCGTCGTGCAGGGACTGACATAAGCATACGACAGTTTTTTGGGTCTTCCTCGCGTCCATATTCATACGAAAAGATGAAGGAGGAAATAAGAAAAGAGATGACGCATGAGATCACAAAGAAGGTTCGAGCAGAGTTGTATGATGAAGTTGCTGAAATGGTTGCGCGCCAGTTCCAGCAACATTATGAGGATTATGGCAATCGTCCTCCGCCATCTCCTGTAGCGGAACATGTTGTGCCCCCTACAGGTAAACTTATTTATTTTTGGTAACTAATTTACTTTTTGCATAACCTAACATTTAATTTGATAGGTAGAAGCGGTAAAGGAAGTTGTTCAGCTTCCGGTGCCCCAGGGGACGACATGGATGAAACTCGTCCATGTCAGTTATATATTCTTTCTGATACTGGGACCGTGCTAGTGGCTCGTGGTATAGTTTATGAGACAGCCACTATAGTGCATGGTGTACAACTTTCAGAAGATGAGTTCAAGGTCACGGTGGATGAAGTTGTCATAGCGGATGTCGTTCTTCCTATGCCTACAGATGAGTTCTTCACTGTGGAAGAAGCATTTAAGTCCTTTGTCGCCTGGCCTAGACATTTGGTTGGTGATGTATCTAATCCCCTGGTAAACACTTGTACTATATACTTCTCAATTTTAATATTTACTTCTAATTGACGTTATAACATAACCATTTTTGCATTTAACAGTAGATAGGTAAAGAGGGAAGTCCTCCACCGAAGAAGACTCATTTATCTGAGGATGACCCTCTTGGTGCATTAGACGAGCTTGCTAAAATCATTTCAGATGTGTCGATGAATGTACATTGGGATTCTACTACATTTGGAAGAGAAGCTCAGATCCCATTGTACTTGCATCATCAAGATGTTAGGGAGCTTGCGTCGGGTAAAGAAGAAATTAATATTACACTCATTCAGCTGTGGATGATGTAAGTTTATGAAAACTTTTTTATACAATTCTATTTTATCAACTTACTTATATCATATTATTTCTTCATTTTAGGTATATGTTTGATGTTAGTAACAAGAAGGGGTTCAACGATGTATATGGGTTCATTGACCCCTCTATGACTCATGAAAGAAATAAATTTGATGATATCCAGACATACATCACCACCTGCTTTGGAATGGGGAAGGAGATATATTTTCTCCCTTATATACATGGGTAAGTGAAGTTTGTTAACTTCAACACATTCATTTATTAATTTTGGTATATGATTCATAAGTTATTACCAATTTCAGGTGTCATTGGCAGCTACTTGTGATCTCCATACCGGAGAACACTGCTGTCTGGTTTTGTTCATTGCAGAAGTCTCCTCCCAGCTCTCTTAGACATGTAGTAGATTGGTAAGAATCTCAATGTTTCGACTTTTTTTTTTATATAAACGTATGCTAAAGGAATTGTTTTTAATAGTTCCCTTGCAACACATATGATGTTATCTGGGAGATCTACTGCTACAGCTAAAAAGCTTGCATGGGTTGCCCTTAAGGTTTGGTACTTTAGTCCATACTTTGTTACATTTGGTTCCATTCAATTGATGTTACTTAACATTTTATAATTATGATGATATATTGTAGTGTAATATACAAACGGTATCATATGAACGTGGTTACTACGTCATGTTTTGGATGATGACCATTATTCGTGCACATTACACCAGTGGATGGGAAATGATATTATTTAGGTTTCAATTTTATTTTCCCTATAGTTTAGATTTCAAATACACTAAGTTAAATCATTGTATTTTATGCAGAGATTCAATAGGACTGCTCCAATTCCAGAGAAGTCACTTCAATTTGTGAGGAAAGCATTGGCTAAATATGTAATTCATTTATATAATAGTATATACTAGATATTAGGATATAGTAAGTTCTAAGTTTATGTTTCTAAGTTGTTTGATGTTTTTCTACATTATTATTAGTTTAACTTTGTTCATTCATGATTATAATTTGATTTATTTATGCTTATAAGAAGTTGATTTATGATTGAATTGAATGTATTTATGTTTTATTATAATTTACATTCAAAATATACGTTTCTGAATTATTCTCGACTGTTCTGGCTGTAAATATATATGCATGTCTGTTTCTGTTGTTGGAAATGTTGCAGAAACAGACCTCATTTAAAAAAAAAGGATATATGCCTCGGTTAGTGTCAAAACCGAGGTAGAAAAGCAACTTATGATCTCGGTTATGACCACAATAGAGGCAGAAAGTACTACGTAAAAAAAAAAAGACCTCTACTGCCTCAGTTCAAGCTACAACCGAGGCAGTAGGGTGAAACATACGGCCTCGGTTCCCCTAACCCAAGGCATATAGTCCTTCGAAAAAAGAAATAAAAAATCCAAAAACTTTACTGCGTCGGTTGTTGTTGAACCGATGTCAAATCGCCTCCCTTTATGCTTCGGTTCAAGCCCGAGGCCAAAAGTAGTACACTTTTTGCCTCGCCTGCATATGCCTCGGTTCAAGAACCGGTGCCTATAACGAAAAACAATCGTTGCCGTTTCCCCTGCCTGTACTAGTGAATAAACGTCCATGATTTCTACAACTCTTCCATCCATTTGTACATGTTGAATTTTTCCACATCCTTTTATGACCAGCTTTGAATAATCTCTCAATGACACGAATATGATATCCACCTCGGCAAGTTCCCTAAAAAAACTTCATTTCCACACATGTGAATGCTAACTCTAGTGTTTAGATAATTGGTAGAACCATTCTCAACATATGAGCTTTCTAACAACATTAAAATCCCCATTTGTTCTTGATCTTCTTGTGTAAGTAGGTTTCTTTCACTTTTCGTTTAAGCTCAACATCATAATTATAAGAATTTTTTGATTTTCATTCATTTGCATAGTGGCCATGTTTGCCATACTTGAAGTACTCTTAGACCGACCTTCATGACCCCTTGCTCGACCATAGCCATGTCAATTTTGTTATCTGGTTAGATCTGTGCCGATTTCATTATCACCTCGGTCACATCCACCTTGTACTCGACCACCTCATCCTCTGCCTCTAAGACCTCGACTCTAGGTATTTCGAGTTTCATTCAAGTCAAATTGGGTGACCCAAATAATTCATATGCTGTGAGAATTTTCAGATCCTTTATTTCTTCTAGAGTGACCATGATACTTTCAAAATCATTGTCTAAGATCTCAAGTTCTTTCTACAAACCAGTTATAAGGCATTTCTTCTTTATTCATTCCAAGTTGGTTGACCACCTTTTGCACTCGTCCTATGAACTCAACAATCCCTCCTTTTCATCCATCTCTAGATGTTCAAACGCTCTTCTGAGAGCTTGTACTCGAACGAGCCTCACGTGGGTGTCTTCTTTATATGCAAAATCCAGAATTTCCCATGCCTCTTTTGATGTCTTTACATTCACTATTTCTTTGAAACCTCATTCGTCCACTACATTAAACAGAAAATAAAACATAGATCCATCTTCCATGTACGTTTTGTTCATTGCAACGGTTTATGTTGTTGCCAAGTGTTTGCCTTCCTAGGGTTTTTTTACTCATTTTTTACCATATCACAAACATCTTGGAATCTCAACAACACCTTCATCTATATAACCCAATTATCGTAATTGGTATTTTATGACAATTATAGCACGACCATTCCATTTACTACTTTTTGCATCTTTTTGACTCACTCTTTCTATACACTTAAACACTCACGGTTTCACTCACGTTGTTTGACTCTCACTCTTTTGTTTTCTTACTTGGTACTCAAAGCATAATGCTCTAATATACACTAAGGGCTGTATACATATACACTTATATGTCTCTATGAAACTGTTGTGTATTTCATTGAATGTTGTAGGATCTATAAATAGCTGCAAAAAGTAACAAATTACATAGGAATAAAAACAATTGATGCGAGAATAAAACTGGAAGAAACCAAAAATATCTAGACCGCGCTCTACAAAATAAAAACCAACCACTAGCTGGTTAAGGCTGCTATAGTGAAATAAAACAAAACTAAATATAACAACTAAAATGTGGTGCAATTTATTCGCGATTTTGGAAATAAAACCTCACCCTAAATTACAAAACTATCCTTTATAATTTAAGTTTATTTAACAAGAGCACTTCAAAATGAGTAAGTTCAATATTCAATAATGGGTGCCGAACAAGGAATATTATGTTTCACTAACAAAAGACATTCTTACGTATAATAACTTAGTAAAAAATAATTATAATTTGTCACAGATAAACTAGCTATTGGAATGTGCCCAAAATTGAGGCCCATTAAAGAATCATAGTCAACAAAATACCATATAAATATTATTTTAATTATGTTTTGATCTCTTAATTAAGCCAAATTTAACTAGAATCTCTTATAATAAAACTCTCCCAAAGATGAAATAAAAGTTCATTAAGTAAAAAGAAGATTTTAGGACGTACAATTAGACTCCGTGAAACATATATATTAGGCTTAATACCCTCTTTGGTCCCCAGTTTCAGGGGTTTATGTCAATTAAGTCCCCATTTATGAAAGTTATCTTAGTATGTCCAAAGTTTAGGAAATTAGCGTCAATTTTATCCCTTCCGTTAACTATTGAAAACGGAGTTAACGCGTTGATGATGTGGCAGTAATTATTTGCAACGTGGCAATAGCTTGTTGTGAGTGTGGTGAGGTGTATTTTACTGTGCGTGGTGACGTGTACGTTATTGATAGAAGTAACTCTGGTATATATAAAATATGGAAATTTTAACTTGGGGAAAATCTGATTTAGGGCACGGAGCGATACGCGAGATTAGGGCAATTGGAAGTGTGGGCGAGTAGAGTGAGTAGATAGAGTGATTGTTGCTGAGGAAGATTTCCAGTAAAGAAATCGTGGATACATTTATGTTCTTTGGATTTGGAAGGTGTGCTGAGACGTTTGTCAGTATTACAAAATTTGCGATTCAAAGGTGCATTTACGGTAGCCTTTTATGTGTGTGTGGTTGCTTTCAGCATGGTCCCCCCCCCCCCAAAGTTTGTTTATGGTCTGTCTGTTTATTGTCCCCCATTATCTGTGCATGTTCTTTGTTTTTTCTTGCGCCATTTGGGTTGTGGTCCCCCCTGATGTGGTTTTGTAATTGTGCTTTTGTAATAGTGTTTTTGCTTTGTTTGTCTTCTTTTTTGGGTAGATAAGATTTGGGTTAAGCAATCATTAACTGTAAACAATTTTTATATTAGTTTAGATGGCCAACTCAGACGTTGAAATTGTGTTTCACCATGCGGGGAAATTTGAGAATAATGGAACATTCAGATACCACTATGGTCAAACCACAACTTTAAAAATTGATCTAGATCGATGGAAGGCAGCCTCATGTACACACCCTGCAGCATGGGAGACAGTGATGAGAAATATTAAAGATGTAAATCCAGATGCATTTAGACACTTGCTTGCAATTCCACCAAGGTAACATATATTGAAATTCATTCTTCTTGTTTGTGTGCCTACCTGATTATGTGTAACTGTTTTTTTGTTATGTTAGATTTTGGTCACGTTCAAGGTTTACGGGTAGAGCTGTATGTGACACTTTAGTGAATAATATGTCTGAAGCTTTTAACAGTGTCATATTACATGCAAGAGGTAAGCCCATCATTACAATGATGGAAGACATACGTTTGTATCTCATGAAGAGATGGTCAACAAATAAACAGAAAATTAGTACATTTGAAGGTCATCTTTGCCCAAAGATAAAAAGAAGATTTCAAAAGGAATTGCACATGACTCAATTTTGGCTACCTAGGTATGTGAACATCTGCACATAAGAATGTTGATGTTATAATTCTTGTTTCTATATACTTACTTACTTTGGTTGTCATTACAGTTGGGCAGGAGAAAAAATATTTGAGGTCAGACACACTTCTATGATTGGTGAGAAGTATGTGGTTGACATAGACCAATTAGATTGTACTTGCAGAAAGTGGACATGCCATGCTGTCATGCATTAGCTGCGATGAATTTCTTAAACATCAATGGGGAAGACTACGTGGCAAATTGGTTTACAAGGTCAACATACCAACAAACATACATCCCAATCATATACCCTGTCAACGGTGATCAACTGTGGGAAATCACTCCTCAGCCTGATGTTTTGCCCCCACCTAAAAGGACTTTACCTGGTAGACCAAAAGAAGAGAAAGCTAGAGGCTTGGGAACTGAAGAAGGATGACACACAGCTAAAGCAAAATGGGACTCGTAAGAGGTGTTCAATATGCAGAGAACTTGGTCACAAAAGAAATACATGCCCACGACGTAATCCAACAAACCAATGTGAAGCAAGTCAGCAACCTCAAACCCAGCCAACTTCAGGACCAAGTCAGGCAGCACAAACCCAGGAAAGTACAGGACCTCCTCAGGAACCTCAAACCCAAGCATCTACAACAGGACTTTAGCTTAAGTATTACAGCCATTAATGGCTTCTTTGTAAACATTCAGTTGCACTTTCAACTCCATTTTGAAGTGTCTATTTTGTTAGTTGTGATGTGGGTATTACAGTGTGATGAACTTTAGCTTAAGTATTACACAGTTAAGCGCTTCTTTGTAAACATTCAGTTGTACTTTGAACTTCATTTTCCAGTGGCTATTTTGTTAGCTTTGATGTGGGTATTTTGTTAACTATAATATAATATGTATTTGGATGCTTAAAATGTCAATGTTAATGACAATTTATCTTTTCGATGTCAATTTCAAAGGACCAGTTTCTGATTATAATGTCAATTACAATAGAAATTAGTTGTGGTTATAAAGTGTCAATTTCTGATTATAATGCTTAAAATGTCAATTTCTGATTATACTCGTATTACAGGTACTCATATTTTTCACTCCAGCTTACCTCATCTACACTTATGAGGTGCTTAAACCACTTCTTCATGATGGGCATTCAGTGATGATTGTGCTTAAACCACTTTTTCATTTTATTTGTATTTCAAATTAAACTTCACAGTGCTTATGTTGTATATATCAGACAACATTTAAATTCACACCACAAAGTAATATATGAGACAACATTTAAATTCACACCACAAAGTAATATGCTGTTTACAATAAGGCCAAACTGTTCTTGTCATTCTTTACAAAACATAATATTACAATAAGCAATAAACAATGATGATGTTCATCATAGTAGAACACATCATGGACTACTAAACAAAATACATAAAACGATGACATTCATCAACCCCATCAAACATACCATCCCCAACCACATCTTCTCCCTTTTTTGACAACCCATAAGAGATTTCTCCAGAGTATTAATCTTTCTCCTTTGCCAAGCAATAATACTACCACCATCATCTACATTATCATCATTTCGCCATTTAAAGAAGTTGCATCCTTGAAATTCTTCATTTCTTGTCCGCTGTTCAAAGTATCCAACCATCAACATTTACTTCATCACCAAAACAATTGATAACAAAAATAAAACTACAAACCTTGTAATTAGGGCAGCCCCAGAATTGCTTCCCCTGGTTCTTCACTGTTCTTGCCACTCTCAACACAGCAACCTCCCCACAATGGCATATTTGAAGACCTGTAACCAATCCCCTGGATGGAGCACCACGAGAGCTCCCCCATGAGCAAGACGAACAACCTTGATTGAAAGACATTGCCAGTACGTCGCGAAGCTGAAAGCGAGACAACCACCACTGATGAACCACTTCGCCAACCAACTGTGCACGACCAAACACCAACTCGCCCAACACGAACCGCGAAAGATGAACCTACGGCCAACTCAACTTTAATATTCAGCGTAATGGAGAAGAAGAAGAAGATGACCCTTATTGCTTTTTTCTGTGCCCTAAATCCCTGCCCTACCCAATGTTCAGTTACCACACACAGTAAAATACACCTCACCACACTCACAACAACCTATTGCCACGTTGCAACTAATTACTGCCACATCATCAACGCGTTAACTCCGTTTCGTAATAGTTAACGGAAGGGATAAAATTGACGCTAATTTCCTAAACTTTGGACATACTAAGATAACTTTCATAAATGGGGGCTTAATTGACATAAACCCCTAAAACTGGGGACCAAAGAGGGTATTAAGCCTATATATTAATATTCATTGTGAAAATTAATGTATTCTAAATACTCTAGATAACTTACTGTTTAACAATCTAAGAAAAATATGACTTTTGACAATCTAAGAAAAATATGACTTACGGTTTTTTCATTTAACATAACTTACTGTTTTAATTCTAAATATTCTAATAATAACTCAAATAACTTGTTAGCAATATAATTTTTCATTTAATGACTTACGGTTTTTATTTTGTTTAACATATAATTCATTATTAGTAACGTAAGGTTTTTTTAAAGTATGTGATATTGTAATCCATCGTATTCAGTTTCTTTATTTAAAGACACCTACTTATTTTGTGAGCGAAAGAAAAAGGGATATCTCATTTAAGGAGAAAGAAAACCTTGTTAGGAAGAAGAATGAGAGACAATTGTTTGCCATATGTGTTCTTTTTTAAGGGTAAGTTTTCTACACTTTTATCTCTTTAATTAGTTAATACATGAATATGTTTATGTTATTCTTCCTGCTTTTTATGGGAAAAATTACAAAAAGCAATGGCAATATGACATAAAGTTTGAAAAAAAATGGTATTAAAGTTTTTGTTTTTCTTGTGCTTACAATGTAATAGTCTGAAGATTTTATAAAGCCATTGGGCCCTAATTTGACAAGTCAAGCCCATTGACCCAAGGACACTTGAACCTTGGGATGGGCTCTTTCCTTGCAAGTCAAATTTCATTTCACATATTCCTCTCTCTCTAGAACAGAAACCTTGCCCTAACTCAAGTGCTCTGACTTCTCTCTAGGTTTTCATCCATTTCCACCGATTGAATCCTAATTTGGTGGTGTTTTCTTGTTCCTGGAGTCAAGAGCTACGAAACCATTCGATTGGTTTTGCGTTCCAGCGGGTAAGTAGATTTTCCCTCTTTCCCTTCACTGTTCTTGTCCTAGGTTGTACCATTTTCTGATTTCCTGTGCCCTGTGTGATTTTGTCTTTCATTCTCGGTTTATTCCGACTCGAAGACCTAAAATCTAGCACCTATTTGGTGATTTATAGGTTCTGTACAGTTTCGCACGGTGTAGGGGTACTGTTAGAGCATCTGTGAACTGTGTTGAGCAACCCACCAAGTGAGGGGGCTAATTATTTTTCTCTGAATTTATTGCTTGAATCTGATTTATAAATGTATGTATGTTGATTTTAGACTGTCGTGCGGTTTTGTACGGTATTTTGGATTTTTAGTAAATAGGATGGTTTGAATTGAACTGGTGTACTGTGTTATAACTTTTATTGTATTGGGTGTTATAATTGAAACTGTGGAATGGTGCATGTTGTGATATGATTATTTTAATCTGTTTCGAATGAGTTGGTTGGCTGAAATTGTTCTGGTTTGAGGGTTTGGAGTAAGATTTTGTAATGGCATTGGTAGTAAGTAAGTATACAGACATTGTTTTAGATTACCGTGAGAGGAAATAATATACATATATATATATATATATATATATAAAAACAAAAATTGGCAATTGAGGTTTAGAGCACAACAGATTAGTTTAGGTAACTTAAATAAATTAATTAAAAATTGGTTGAGAGCCTTTGTTGGTAGGATAGAGAGGACTTAAAAACCTGAGTCGGCACATCCCTGATCATAGAGCAGCCCTGACTTGGTCTAGTGAGTTGTGACTAGTCATATGTGCTAGTGCCGAAGGTGAGTCTGATGCGTTCAGACATCTGAACCCTCTCTGGTGACCAATTGGGTAGCGATGGGAAGTGGAGAACAAGTATTTTGTAGTAATGAAAAATTTAGCAAGCAGTTTCATAATTAAGGGAACATTGTAAGTTATTTAGAGAAAATACGTATGATATTATATTATTAAAGTATAGATTATATAATATATATATATATATATATATATATATATATATATCTTAGTTTAATATTATAAATATAAATATTTATAGTAACGTAATATATATATATAATATAGATAGGTAACGTTATATATATATAATGTATTATAACTAACGTAATATATAATATATATAGGTAACGTAATATATATATATATATATATATATATATATATATATATATATGTGTGTATTATATTTTTATGAATCTATCAAAAGAATAAGATGCAAGCTGTTTTCTGTTTTTTTTTATTTATTATTTCATTCAGTATATTAAATTTGCAGTGATAAAATTGTTTTATTTTTCAGAGATTATGCTATTATTATTTTTACATATAATCCATAATTTTTATCTTACTGTTTGGTATATATTACTGTTTGGTAATAACATGACAATATCGTCTATTAGAGATGATTGAAATTGGTTGTGGAGCATGTTCTGTTATATATGATTTGATATTTAAGGCTTAAATATGCGGTTTGATTATAATTCAAAGGTGTGTGAATTGGGAAAGACTGAAACAGGATTTCATGGTTACTTATGGTAGTTTTAAATGTAGAATCTCTTGGTGAGATTCTTAGTGTTTTAAAATGAAAAGTAGGGGCTCAGCCTTGGGAGTCATTCTGACGCTCCAATGGTCAATCATACTCACTTAGAGAGGTTGAACCATGTGGTGAGGAGTAGCAGGAGGTCCTTAGTCTTGGGGGCTCCCAGTATGCCTCAAGGCGCGGAACGGACTAACCTCGTGAGTATGGCAGGGTGGGGAACCCAAGTTTCATAAGTCACCACGGGTGCAAGACTCGCCATAGCCCGACTATCATTTTAAAGTCCGGACGAGTCAAGTCTAGAAATTAACATGCTTAGGTTGTATTTCTGAAATTAATTGGTGTGAGTTATTTCTTGTATGTATATGCTTAAATTGAGTTGCATGATTTTATATAATTAGCGCACTCTTGCTTGTTTGTGTTTGTGTTTGTTGCATGCTTTTTCTTTTGCAATGATCATCCACTTGGATGTGAGTAGAGGAGAATGAGGCCTCAGTGGAGAATGTCCTGGAGGGGAATGAGGAAGCAACTTCTTAGTCTCTCTAGGAATTCTATAGCTTTCCATGTATCTGAACAGTTCCAGTTCTTGTATTTTGAAGTACTTTAGTATTCCACGTTTTAAAATTTCTTCTACATTCCAGATTACTGTAATCCTTAAATTTTAATTCTTAGAACCTTATTTTCTATTTTATTATTCTAACTGTTTTCTATTATCATCTATGTTGACGTCTTAATTTTATACCTGCATGAAGTATAATATTGGGATGTCACATTAGTGGTATCAGAGCAGTTTCTTTCTTAGGAACAACTCTCAGGTTCCGTGTGTGCCATGTTATTGCCCTTATACTCTTAGCGTGTCTAGCTCTTTTTGATTCGATTGATGTTCTGTTCTTTTTGTGTGAAACAGAATAATGGCGCCCAGGCTTCCACCTCCTCCACCTCCTCAAAATGAGCCCTCTGAGTCCAATGCAAGACTAGAGGCTATACTTGAGGTTCTTCAGCAGCAAAACACTGCTCTGGTGCAACAAAACACGGTTGCCCTTCAAAACCTAGAAGCCGCTAGGATAGCCGCTGAAAATGCCAGGATATCTGCCGAGAATGCAAGGACGAAATCTGACCACACCCAGAGGCAGTTGATGGATATGTTGGCCAGGGGTGTACCCACTCAGGGTGCTTCCTCATCTGTTGCTCCAACTCAGGAGTGGACCTTGGAGAGCTTTCTCCAGCACCATCCAGCCAGGTTCACTGGCAAGTGCAGCCCGGATGAAGCGGATCATTGGTTCCAAGACATGGAACACATTTGAGGCAAAAGGATGCCGGGATGACAGGAAGTTGGCCTACACTCAGTATCTATTGACAGGGGAAGTTGGCCACTGGTGGAACAGTGTGAAGATGATCCTAGAGAGGCGTGGGACTCCTATTACTTGGGAGTTGTTCAGGACCAAGTTTTGCACGGAGTACTTCCCTAATAGCGTCAGATTCGCTAAGGAGGTAGAATTCCTGGAGTTGGCTCAAGGAAACAAGTCGGTGTCAGAATATGCTGACCGTTTTAAACACCTTCTCCGCTTCAGCACCGTACAAGTAAGTGAGGAGTGGCAATTCCGCAAATTCGAGAACGGCCTGAGGAAGGATGTGAAGCTGATGGTAAAAGGATTACGCATCCGAGAGTTCTCTGCTTTGGTAGAGATGGATCGAGACATGGAGAAGACGAAGGCAGAGCCCGAAGTGTCACAGGGCCAGCGAGTCCAACCACTGAGGGTTGGCGGACCAGCAATATCTAAAGGGGGATCCAGCTCTAGGACGACCCCTTTTTCTAGGCCCACATCTTCTAGGTCCAGGAGTTCCTCGTCTCAGCCTTCGGTGCAGCAGGGGCATCCCAGTTTTAGCAGCCCTGTTCGGTGTTATATGTGTGGAGGACCACACCTTCAGTCTGTGTGCCCTCAATTGATAGGGTACAAGAGGTGTAACCTCTATAGGCGGGACAGCCACTATGCCAGAGATTGTCCTACTGTTAGGAGGAAAGGACCACCACCACGTCCAGCGGGCAAAGTTATTCAGAGGGGTGGCGTCAGGCCATAGGCAGCAGGGAGAGTATACGCTCTGACAGGAGCTGAGGCAGTCAGTGTAGGTAACTTGGTTGTCAGCACATGGTTGTTATTTGGAGCTTCATGTGTGGCTTTATTTGATTCGGAGGTGACACATTCTTTTGTGTCTAAGTCTTGTGTGGAGAGGCTCGGTCTAGTGGTCATAGAGCTCCAGTGTGACCTGGTGGTTTCTATATCGGCAGCTGGGCTAGTCAGGACGTCTACGGTGTGCTCCAGATGTCCTATAGAAGTTGAGGGGCGAAGGTTCAGAGTGAACCTTATTTGTCTACCTTTACAGGGGCTAGAGGTCATTCTAGGAATAGATTGGTTAGCCGCCAATTGTATCCTTCTAGATTGCGGAGGAAAGAAGCTTATCTTTCCTGAGGAAGATGAATACATGTCCTTGTCTCTCAGCGTACTTGGGCAAGACATTTGGGAAGGCGCGAGTTGTTTCCTAATTATGACTCATATAAATGCAACTCAAGACTTGAATTCCTCAGTTCTAGGGGACCAGCGAATGGATTTGCAGGTGGTGAATGAGTTCTTAGACGTCTTCCCCGAGGAAGTCCCTGGTCTACCTCCTCCCCGTGAGGTAGAATTCTCTATAGACCTGGTGTCAGGTGTAGGACCAGTGTCTATAGCTCCTTACCGTATGGCTCCTGCAGAGCTAGCAGAATTGAGGAAACAGATCGAAGAGCTTCTTGAGAAACAATTTATCAGACCCAGTGTGTCTCCATAGGGTGCGCCAGTAGTATTGGTGAAGAAGAAGGATGGCACTTCTAGATTGTGTGTTGACTACCAGAAATTAAATAAGCTGACAATTAAAAACAAGTCCTCATTGCCGAGAATAGATGATCTGATGGACCAGCTGCATGGAGCTACAGTGTTCTCCAAAATAGATTTGAGATCAGGGTATCACCAAATCTTGGTGAAAGCAGATGATGTTCAGAAGACAACTTTCAGGTCCAGATATGGCCACTACGAGTATGTAGTTATGCCTTTTGGCGTAACCAATGCGCCTGCTATCTTCATGGACTACATGAACCGGATTTTCAAACCGTTCTTAGATAGATTTGTGATTGTATTCATTGATGACATCCTAATCTATTCTAAGACTCGGGAAGACCATGAAGGTCACTTGAGGACAGTGCTTGGGGTGTTGAGAGAGAGAAAGTTGTATGTCAAGCTGTCTAAGTGCGAGTTCTGGATGGAAGAGGTCCGCTTCCTAGGGCATGTTATATCGGTTGGTGGTATTGCTGTTGATCCAGCCAAAGTTGAAGCTGTAATGGAATGGGAGAGGCCAAAGACAGTCACTGAGATCAGGAGTTTTGTGGGATTGGCGGGTTACTATCGCCGCTTCATTGAAAACTTCTCCAGGATAGTATCCCCATTGACTTAGTTGACCAGGAAGGATCAGCCCTTTGTATGGATTGAAAGATGTGAAGCAAGTTTTCAAGAGCTTAAGGAAAGGTTGACAAGCGCCCCAGTGCTAGTAATTCCAGACACTGGTAGACCTTTTGAGGTCTATTGCGATGCCTCTCACTAAGGTCTAGGGTGCGTACTGATGCAAGAAAGAAGAGTGGTTGCCTATGCCTCAAGACAACTTAAAGTGCATGAGAAGAATTATCCCACTCACGACTTGGAGTTAGCTGCAGTCGTCTTTGCTTTGAAAATTTGGAGGCATTATCTATATGGGGCCCAATTCCAAGTGTTCAGCGACCACAAAAGTTTGAAGTACCTCTTTGATCAGAAAGAGCTTAACATGAGGCAAAGGAGATGGATGGAGTTCCTCAAGGACTATGATTTTGAACTCCTATACCACCCTGGAAAGGCGAATGTGGTGGCAGATTCCCTCAGCAGAAAGACGGTGCATATCTCATCATTGATGGTTAGAGAGCTTGAATTGGTGGAAAGTTTCAGAGATTTGAAGCTACAGGTTGAATTGGAGGATGATAACATCAGATGCAGTAAATTGGTTGTGTCTAGTAACTTGATAGAACGCATCAGAGAAGGGCAGTTGTTAGATCATGAGCTTCATACATCCACATCCTTGATTGGTACAGAGAAGGGGAAGGATTTCAACACAGGGACGGATGGTCTCTTGCGATTCAAGGGAAGGACATGTGTCCCCAATGATGGGGAATTAAAGAGATGGATACTTGAAGAAGGACACCGAAGTCGTTTTAGTATACATCCAGGTATGACTAAGATGTACCAGGACCTTAAGAAGTCCTTCTGGTGGTCGGGTATGAAGAGATATGTGGCCCAATTTGTTGCTTCTTGCCTTACTTGTCAAAAGGCCAAAGTAGAGCATCAGAGACTTGGAGGTTTATTGCAGCCTTTGGAGATTCTGGAGTGGAAATGGGATAGCATAGCTATGGACTTTGTTACCCATTTACCACGCACTTTCAGGAAACATGATGCCATATGGGTGATAGTGGATAGATTGACTAAGAGTGCTCACTTCTTGGCAATTGACTTAAGGATGTCCATGGCAAAACTGGCGCAGCTATATATTAAGGAGATAGTAAGATTGCATGGAGTGCCTTCTAGCATCATATCAAACAGGGATCCGCGGTTCACCTCTAGATTTTGGCAAACACTCCAGAGTGAGATGGGTAGCAGATTGTAGATGAGCTCTGCCTACCATCCTCAAACAGATGGCCAATCTGAGAGAACGATCAAGTCCTTAGAAGACTTGTTGAGAACATGTATACTGAATCATCTGGGAGCTTGGGATGAGGTGTTACCGTTAGTGGAATTTACTTATAACAACAGCTATCAAGCCAGTATTGGTATGGCTCCATTCGAAACTTTGCATGGTAGACCTGCAGAACACCTCTCTGTTGGTTTCAGGATGGAGAGGCGGTATTGACAGGACCAGAATTAGTGCAGCAAACCACAGAGAAGGTGAGACTGATCCAGGAAAGAATGAAAGCATCTCAAAGCCGGCAGAAATCATATGTGGATCAGAGGCGAAAACCCTTGGAGTTTGCAGTCAGAGATCATGTCTTTCTCCGAGTTACTTCTACCACTAGTGTTGGAAGAGCTATTCGAGCGAGGAAATTGTCCCCTAAGTACCTCGGTCCTTATCAGATCCTGGCGCATCGGACCAGTAGCCTATGAGATAGCCATGCCACCTTAGCTGGCTAATCTTCATTATGTATTTCATGTCTCCTAGCTTAGGAAATATGTGCCCGATCCGACTCATGTGTTGGAGGTTGAAGACGTCCAAGTGAGGGAAGACTTATCTGTCGAGGTGCAACCAGTGAGGGTAGAGGAACACCAAACCAAGCGGCCTCAAGGCAAGGCAGTCAGACTTGTCAAGGTTATCTGGGACGAAAGAACGGGCGACTCCACTTGGGAATTGGAGGAAGAGATGCAGAGGTCTTATCCTCATCTAATTACCGTTAAGTCTTAATTTTCGAGGCCGAAAATTTTCTTGTTGGGGAGAATGTAATAGTCTGAAGATTTTATAAAGCCATTGGGCCCTAATTTGACAAGTCAGGCCCATTGACCCAAGGACACTTGAACCTTGGGATGGGCTCTTTCCTTGCAAGTCAGATTTCATTTCACATATTCCTCTCTCTCTAGAACAGAAACCTTGCCCTAACTCAAGTGTTATGACTTCTCTCTAGGTTTCCAGCCATTTCCACCGATTGAATCCTAATTTGGTGGTGTTTTCTTGTTCCTGGAGTCAAGAGCTACGAAACCATCCGATTGGTTTTGCGTTCCAGCGGGTAAGTAGATTTTCCCTCTTTCCCTTCACTGTTCTTGTCCTAGGTTGTACCATTTTCTGATTTCTTGTTCCCTGTGTGATTTTGTCTTTCATTCTCGGTTTATTCCGACTCGAAGAGCTAAAGTCTAGCACCTATTTGGTGATTTATAGGTTCTGTACAGTTTCGCACGGTGTAGGTGGTACTGTTAGAGCATATGTGAACTGTGTTGAGCAACCCACCAGGTGAGGGGGCTAATTATTTTTCTCTGAATTTATTGGTTGAATCTGATTTGTAAATGTATGCATGTTGAATTTTGGACTGTCGTGCGATTTTGTACGGTATTTTGGATTTTTAGTATATAGGATGGTTTGAATTGAATTGGTGTACTCTTGTGAAACTGTGTTATAACTTTTATTGTATTGGGTGTTATAATTGAAACTGTGGAATGGTGAATGTTGTGATATGATTATTTTAATCTGTTTCGAATGAGTTGGTTGGCTGAAATTGTTCTGGTTTGAGGGTTTGGAGTAAGATTTTGTAATGGCATTGATATGGGTAGTAAGTAAGTATACAGACATTGTTTTAGATTAGCAAATAATATACATATATATATAAAAAAAACAAAAATTGGCAATTGAGGTTTAGAGCACAACATATTAGTTTAGGTAACTTAAATAAATTAATGAAAAATTGGTTGAGAGCCTTTCTTTGTTGGTAGGATAGAGGGGACTTAAAAACCTAAGTTGGCACATCCTTGATCATAGAGCAGCCCTGGCCTGGTCCAGTCAGTTGTGACTAGTCATATGTGCAAGCGCCGAAGGTGAGTCTGATGCGTTCAGACATCTGAACCCTCTCCGGTGACCAATTGGGTAGCGATGGGAAGTGCAGAACAAGTATTTTGTGGTAATGAAAAATTTAGCAAGCAGTTTCATAATTAAGGGAACATTGTAAGTTATTTAGAGAAAATACGTATGATATTATATTATATTATTAATGTATAGATTATATAATATATATATATATATATGTATATATATATATATATATATATATATATATGTATATATCTTAGTTTAATATTATAAATATAAATATTTATAGTAACGTAATATATATATAATATAGATAGGTAACATTATATATATATAATGTATTATAACTAACGTAATATATAATATATATAGGTAACGTAATATATATATATATATATGTATGTATTATATTTTTATGAATCTATCAAAAGAATAAGATGCAAGCTGTTTTCTTTTTTTTATTTATTATTTCATTCAGTATATTAAATTTGCAGTGATAAAATTGTTTTAGTTTTCAGAGATTATGCTATTATTATTTTTACATATAATCCATCATTTTTATCTTACTGTTTGGTATATATAACTGTTTGGTAATAACATGACAATATTGTCTATTAGAGATGATTGAAATTGGTTGTGGAGCATGTTCTGTTATATATGATTTGATATTTAAGGCTTAAATATGCGGTTTGATTATAATTCAAAGGTGTGTGAATTGGGAAAGACTGAAACAAGATTTCATGGTTACTTATGGTAGTTTCAAATGTAGAATCTCTTGGTGAGATTCTTAGTGTTTTAAAATGAAAAGTAGGGGCTCAGCCTTGGGAGTCATTCTGATGCTCCAATGGTCAATCATACTCACTTAGAGAGGTTGAACCATGTGGTGAGGAGTAGCAGGAGGTCCTTAGTCTTGAGGGCTCCCAGTGTGCCTCAAGGCGCGGAACGGACTAACCTCGTGAGTATGGCAGGGTGGGGAACCCAAGTTTCATAAGTCACCACGGGTGCAAGACTCGCCATAGCCCGACTATCATTTTAAAGTCCGAACGAGTCAAGTCTAGAAATTAACATGCTTAGGTTGTATTTCTGAAATTAATTGGTGTGAGTTATTTCTTGTATGTATATGCTTAAATTGAGTTGCATGATTTTATATAATTAGCTTACCCTTGCTTGTTTGTGTTTGTGTTTGTTGCATGCTTTTTCTTTTGCAATTATCATCTACTTGGATGTGAGTAGAGGAGAATGAGGCCTCAGTGGAGAATGTCCTGGAGGGAATGAGGAAGCAACTTCTTAGTCTCTCTAGGAATTCCATAGCTTTCCATGTATCTGAACAATTCTCGTTCTTGTATTTTGAAGTACTTTAGTATTCCACGTTTTAAAATTTCTTCTACATTCCGGATTACTGTAATCCTTAAATTTTAATTTCTTAGAACCTTATTTGCTATTTTATTATTCTAACTGTTTTCTATTATCATCTATGTTGACGTCTTAATTTTATACTTGCATGAAGTATAATATTGGGATGTCACATACAACTTGAAAACTGTGAAGGAATGGTTCACTTCATCCAAGATTGTATTGAAAAAAATTAAAATATGTTTAGTATCTTCAAATATATAAAAATTAAACAATTTTCATTTATTTAACTATATAATGTATAATGCAATTAAATTACTGTTTAATTTTTAATGTTTATTATTTTCAAATACATAAAAACTACTTGTCATTTGAAGAATCAATTAATTTAGAATTTTACAATTCAATATATTTTTTAATATCTTTTTCAAATTAGATATTCAATAAATTAAAACTTTTACTATTTTGTTCTCTAAAAAATATTTTTCTTTTAGTATAAAAAAAACTAAGATTAAAATATTTAATTCAGAAGCTAATTTTAATAATAGTAAAGTGTATTGAAAAAAATAAAAAGGTTACATACACTACAAAAAATTAGATTTTTACCGGGGTTATTTTTTCCGTTTCCGACGGTTTTAACCCCCGAAAAATATGCTACCCGCGGTTAGGAAAACCGTTGGGAAAACCTGCGTCGTTAAGTAGTCACCGGTGGTTTTTTAAAAAACCGCCGCAATTAACGGGGGTTTTGAAAAACCGCCGGTAATAGTGGAGGTTTTACTAAAACCGCCGGTAGTAGTGGAGGTTTTACTAAAATTGCCGGAAATAATCGAGGTTAAACAAAACCGCCGGTAATTTGTGAGGGTTTATGAAAACCGTCGGTACTTTTGAGAGTTTTTCAAAACCGCCAGAAATGTAAATAATTTAATTTTTTTTATTATTCAAATTACTTGATTATTATTAATAAACCAAAATTAAATAATATGAAACCAAAATTAAATGTAAACATTAAATATAAACCAAAATATTATTATATAAATTGTAAACATTAGAAATACAATTAATATTTCTTAAAAATTAAAATTAACATGTTATGAATAATAATTATAGTTTCTTCATTATTTTCATCATTTTGTACTTCTTCATTTTATCCATCATTTGGTACTTCTTCATTTTATCCATCATTTGATATGCTTCCTTTTTCAAATACCTACAATATGAAACAATAATTAGTTAACAATATTTTAAAAAAATTATTAGACGAATGAATTTAAGAACTATTGATGACTGAAAAATATTAAAATATGATATAATAGAAACTAAATCCAAGTATATCTTTAGCCAAAACTGAAAAGCCAAAAGCGCCATATTCATATATTTCACTGCCCTTAAAATCCCCAAGTTACTCATGCAAGACGTGTAACACATGTCTACAAGCTAAATTAAAAAAAAAAACAATCATAATAACTTACTTTTTTAAAGTTTAAACAAGCAGGACCCTTATTATTAAATCTCATTAAATTTTTAAATTAAAGTAATTTAATACATGATGATTACCAATATATGTTTACAATGAGACATTTTTTGAAAAAAAAAATTATTGCAAAATTGTTATTATTCAATTATAAATTTTCAAAGCAATTCTAAAACACGTGTAATCATTCTAAAATGACAATAAAATACACACAAAATAAGAAACAAGCAAAAAACATTGAAGCATAAAAGCATAAATCAAATAACTCTAAAGGTTAATAGTTCAGATGACCAGCTGATGTAGTAGTAGTACTTGAGCGAAAATCAATCCTAAATATAATGCTATTCAGAATATAATAGCAGAGTTTCAGTTTTCTTTTCTCCCTAGTCTAGACCCCATTCAAACATATTCTGTTATGCTCTTATTTGTCAACTACATCTTCTAAAAACCTCAGCCCAATACCATCACATTTCATAGAGATCAGTGCTCAACCATGTCACCAGTTATCAGATCAGGCATCAACACAAAATTCCACGGTCACTATTACAAACATAATTCTACATCTTACCTTTGTCCGGTTTTGAGGGCACTTTTCATCTTTAGGAGGCAATGGTTCTATTGCAGCCCTTTCAAGTAGCAGTAAAACATAATCCACCAGTACAAACATGTCTTTCTCAACATGAACAATTGGTGCTGGTATTTCTTCAGCATCCAGCCATTTCACTTTAGCTTTTTGGTTTTTAGTCTGGCCTTCAAGAGCCTTCAATCCACTATGCAAGGAGTCCATTACCAAAGTAGAAGTGACCTCTTTCTCAATTAAGAAATGCTTTACAACTACTTTCAAAATTATATCTGTCTTCTCCCTAGACATGTGGCGCTTAGAAGTCTGGTCAATTTTCCCCCAGAAAGAAAAGAAGCTCCATGCATTTTAATATTTGATCAGAACAAAATACGACACCAGAACCCAAACGTCTGAGATACGTGGGAATTGATGATAATACATAATATCAAATAGGAAAACAATATGCATTCCAATAAAAAGAAATTATCAAATCATATTTAATTTCAAATAGGATGTAAAACATACATTTCAAGATACACATGAAATAGACATACTGCCTCAAGTAAGCTATAATACATCAAAACCACAATAACCTATTTCATTTGACAATGACATTCATTCCTCTTCTGTATCTTTTTTACAATATGGCTAACATTTTTTCTACTTTCCAGATTGAACGGGAATTAAATCAAATTTTTCAGTACAAGTGTTAAACTATTTATTGATCTGCAAGTGTGAAAAAGAATAAAAATCATCCATCCAAATAATTACAGTAGCAAATTACAGTAGCAAATACTTACCTCGTGTAGCAAATACTTACCTCGTGAAGCTCTAAAAGCTGATCTCTGATATATTACACACGCTCACGAACCTCAAGACGTGAATCTCCGGTCTATAAAACAAAAACTACTAAGATACAGATCTCTATGTAAGGTCCACACTGGAATAAGTAATTGAATTCAAATATGAAAATAAGGAAGCATTCCCTAAGAATCTAAGTTATTTTGTGCATTATAACAAGAAGATGCTTATTCTGTTTCTAGATAGTATTTAATCTATTCATTTTGAAAAATGACCTTTAATCGTGTATGCTTCTAAATTTTGTACCAAAATATCAAACTTCTTGAACTTATATTTCTGTTTCATGCTTCTAATTCTCTCTCTGTTGGCTCTGCTCTGAAATCAATGTTTTCCAAAACTGGACTTCCTGATGTCTTTCTCTTGAATCAGGATTATAGAAATCGCGATTCAACACGAGCTTACGTTCCCAGTACCTAACATACCTAACATAGAAAGAAAAACAAGAACTCTAAAACATATATGCATTCCAACCAAGACCATACATCACAACATGCTCAATATAACACAAAAATCAATCAATTTAACCATAACGATTTACATGATATTATAACCACTAAATTTGAATGGAATGAGGTTTCCCAATTTCTAGGGTTTTGGAAAGAGGATAGGACGATGGAAAAGAGAATTTAGATGAGGCTAAGAGGACGAGAGAATTAGGAATTGCAGAAGGAGAGAACTTAACTGTGACGGACGAAGCTCATGCAACAATGGCGGACAATGAATGAAGAGTCAGACGATGGACGCGACTCAGGCGAAGGACGCGACTCAGTCGGACGATGAGAACTCAGGCCAGTGTAGTGAACGACAAAGAACGGTGTCAAACAGCAGCTTTGCGGTGAACCATGAGGAAGAGGCGTGCCAAAGTGTATATGAGATTAGAGAAATTAGGAAGAAGAAAATGTGCGCGCGGAAGGCCAAATTAGGGGAAAAAAACAATTATTTTGCTCTTTCCAGCTCTTCCTTCCCAAAGGGCAGAATTTTTTTTTTTTTTTAAAAAATTCATAACTTAACTGTGGTTTTTATAAAAACTGTCTGAACTTGTTGGAGGTTTTTAAAGCCGCCAAAAATAAACCTCCCTTAAAATACATTATTTTGGTAGTGATATAATAAGACATGAAAATTAAGTAAATTTATTTATTTTAAATTAAAAGTACTTTTAATACAGAAGAAAATTATATTTTTTTTAGTTTTGGGTGGTTATATTTTATAGTTTTGAAAACAAGTCTTTGATTTTATTTTCTTATGTAATAAATTATATAAATTTTATTTATTTTCAATTGTTACATTGAATTTAATTCTCTCTTTTTTCGAAGAAGTATGATTTTTAAATCACACATATATTTCATTCACGTCCTTTTATTTAAATACAATAATGAAAGTAAATAAAAAATAACAGAAACAAAAGATCCAGTTTAAAATTATGATTTCTAGTTTTGTAAAATTCATACTTGAAATTTAACCTCAATGTTTTCAAAATATTGGAAACCATAATTTTTACTATCTACATGTTTGTATTTATTTTCGTTATTGTATTTATATTTATTATATATACGAAATGTTACACTAGTTCTACTATATTTTTTCTGGATGTCCATCTGAAACAAATGACAATATTTAAAAAATTTAGAAAATAACATCTTAAAATATAGATTATATTTTAATCATATTAGAATCTATCTATTACTTGATTTTAAAAAGAAAAATTGAAAAAAAAATTAAATTCAACAACAATACATATTTAAAATAAATATTAATTACATACATAAAAAACATTAAAATAATTATTCATAAACTTTCTCTACAAATTATAAAATATTATAATATAACAAACTAAAACTAGCAAAAACATTTTTTATAATTTACAATATATATAGTAAAATAATGATTTAGGAAAGAAAAAAATAAAATAATATGAGATAAAAAACTCTTAATTTTAAAACTTAAAATATATTAAAAAAATATTAAATAAAATAAACCATCACATGAATCCATTTCTTACAACCAGCTAAATTACAAGTTAGACATTGTATTGGTTGTACTATGGGTGCAAGACACTTGTATTATATTAACAATAGTAATGATATATTGTTTTACATGTAATAATTATGTATTACTTTTTCTTACTCAAAACAAAGGAAAAAAGAAGTAAGAAAAAGTAATACATTGTTACTACTGTCAATATAGTATAAGTGTTCTACACTGCACCGTTACTACACGAGTCTAATTAGTCGAACTATCAGTGTATTGTTGTATAATTATGGAACCTGTTACAAAGAATACTAAAGTTATGTATGATAACAATCATTCAATTCGCTCTCAACTCAGTACTGAACTCGGTCACTGCTTTCTTATATCAGGAGGTTCATAGTTGGACCGAATGGTGGTGACAAACAATAATGAATAGTTTGGCTCCTCTTCATTGTTATCTTTTCCATTCTCTTCATTTTCTTTCTGTTCCTCTAATTCATCTCTTGTTTTAACTTGTTGACTGGTCTTACAAACAAAAGAAAAAGTGGCACCATACCAAATGGTTTGTTGTTGTTGCTTGCATAGCTTTCCTCTTGGAAACAAATTCATTTTCTTGTTTTGTTTTTGTAAGGTTGCAAATTCGTTTTCGTGTTCTACTTTTGAGCCTTTTTTCCTCTCGAAACTAAAATAGTAATGCCTTACTCTTTTATGATAAATTCATTAAAATTATTGATGGTAAGGTGATCGGTCTTATATATGTAGACTCTTAAAATTATTATCTCTAGTTATTGTTCACTGTTGTCATATAGGTCTAAACTACATACTATGCTTATGGGCATTTTGAAGTCCTTGAAATTCTTTTGAGGTTGAAAATTCTTTTAAATAGTATTGGCATTGTGTTCCTTGTAGGTTGGAAATGCAATGCTTAGTTTTTAAGCTTGTGTTCCTTTTATAGTTAACCCTTGAAGTCAGAACATGATTTGTTTGATATCATCTATAATAGAAAATGAATATATATCAGGGGTATATTTTAAGCCCTTTTAACTAATGAAAAACACACTAGTGCAAGAAGGGGAAATTGCATCGGTTAATTTTGCTTATAGGCACTGGTTCTGCAACCGAGGCATATACGAACGAGGTAAAAAGGGGGTGGCTTTATGCCTCGGTTCTGAATCGAGTTAAAACGATATCGGATTATGCCTCAGTTCTTAGATAACCGAGGCAATAACGTGTTTTTTTTTCCGGTATGCACAGTCCACTTCTCCCTCTTCCTTGCACAGTCCACAGTCCACAGTTCAAGCAAAACAGTCCACAGTTCAAGCACAGTTCAAGCAAAACAGTCCACAGTTTAAGCAAAACAAAACAGTCCACGGTCTAAGCAAAAGGGTTATTGAATTTTCCTTCCCTTTCACAGAACCAAATCTCAAAAATACAAAACCAAATATCATAAGCAAATCTCAGAAGCAAGCACTCCAACAACATCTACACTAGCCTAACAAACCAGAACAGAGAGGCTCTTGCAAGGCCAAACCAGAACAGAGAGAAGAAAATATGAAGGTTGATGCCTCCCCTTCTCGCAGAAACGCCACCGCTGCAGGACGCCCTTGCCGCGACCTCGCTGCCACCTCGCTACCGTCTCGCCGCGGCCTCGCTGCGGTCTCACCGCGGCCTCGCTGCGGTCTCACCGCGGCCTCGCTGCGGTCTCGCCGCGGCCTCGCTACGGTTTCGCCACGGCCTCACTGCGGTATCGTCGCGGCCTCGCTACCATCTCGCCTCGGCCTCGCTGCCGTGTCGCCGCGGCCTTGTTGCGGTCTCGCTGTGACCTAGCCGCCACCTCGCCTCCACAGAAACCACCGCGATTCGTTCAACCCTTAGATCGGCGAGCCTCCCATCATCGCCGTCGCGGTACTCGTCTCCACCATCGCGCCTCCCCTCCGCTTTCGACGCCGGCCACCATCACGCCTCTCCTCTGCTTTCGACGCCAGCCACCATCGCGCCTCCGGAGCGCAAGCTACTGCAATGGAGGAAAAAACCTCCTCGCACCGTGGCTGCCAAGTGGGAGAAGAGAGATTCCCCTTTTCTGTTGCGAGAGTTTCTGCTTCTGCTACGAGAGGAAAGAAAAATGTTTCGTGTAAAATGAAAAAGGAGATACGAGTGTAAGGCGGCGAGAGGTAATAGGCCTCGGTTCTCTTTTAACCGAGTCAATACCCCAAAACACAGAACTCGGTTCCACCTTTAACCGAGTTAATAGGCTGTAATGTGTGCTATATTCTTCGGTTCTCACTGAACTGAGGCATATAAATTCATCAAAACTACAAAATTGCCATCGATTTCTGATAGGCTTCGGTTTTTCTTAGACCGAAGTCTATTAGGCGAGTTAAAAAACATATTTTTTACTAGTGACACTTAAAACGAATGAAAAGTGTTAGAATTGAGTGCAATGAAAGTGTATGAGTAGAAGTTCTTTTCTAACAATAATTGGAATTTTAAAGGTGATATTTTACTTACATGTAGTTCCATTACCATTCATGAGCATTTCATTCGTATCGTATAAATCTTCATTCATTTCCTATCCATTTTGGTATAAGTTATATAGTTTAAAATTGATGTATATATATATAATTCTATATGTCGTTACAGGCACACAAGTCGCGACGTGTTGTGCACGTTGATGAAGTGTTTTAACATACTCATCTTTGAAAGGGATCTGGTCAGTTTGATTATGAGAGTCTCAAAGGACACATGTAAGCAAACTCTTTTACAAACTTCAAACTTGTACTAATATTTTATCTCTTTTAAATTTCCTCCTTCCACTAACACTTTGCATATTCTTTAACATGAATAATTTCCAGCTAAACTCTCATAGGTCATTTAAATGATGTTGGCCAAGCATGCCATGAACAAAGTTCCTTCATCTTTTTAAATAAAATTAAGTTGTGGAGTCTTGCAAAAATAAGGTAAAATTATGGGTGGGATCACCTTAGCTGATTTAACATCTTTAGCCCAACTTTTAATAAAGTTATGGAATTTTAAATTTATTGGAGTTATAAGAGGGATCATTTTAGTGAACGAAGCTTCCTTACCTAAACTTTTAATTCAATTAAGTTCTGGGAGAGATCATCTCGAATGATAAAGTTTCCCTGCCCAAACCTTTAATTCAATATAATCATGGGAGGGATCATCTTATTTGATGAAGCTTCCTTACCGAAACTTTTAATTCAATGAAGTTATTGTTGGGAATCCAAGTGTGAGTCTAAGTCCCACATTGGATAGAAATGAGAAACTAGAGCACTATATAAAGATGAAAGACCCATTAACTCATTGTCTTAAGGTTTTGGGTAAAGACTGGTATCGATCCCTTATATAATTGGCTCAGATGTTATTGGTGTTTGTGTAACCCACAGGGAACCTCCTCCCTGATAGACCATAAATGGTATCAGAGCCGATGGTTTGTCTTGGTGACACTACTACAAATTCATTGATTACCGAAGGATTATTACCGAAGGCCTCTTGCCCCTCGGTAAAAATGATAATACCGAAGGATTTCCCGACGGTCATTAAAGTTGGTCATTACCGAAGGCTTTTGCCCTTCGGTATTACACAGAGGATTTACCGAAGGCGTTTGGCCGTCGGTATATGCAGTCACTTAATAAAATCTGAATTTGGGATTTCCCTCTTCCATTTTCCCAAATACTTTCCGGGAAAGCTTCTCCCAAACTTTCACTCTCGTCCCCGCTTTCCACTCTCCCCTGCCCTAATCTCTACCTCCCTCTATCGTTCACAATCCGAAACTATCAGTGCCATTGATTCTCAACCTGTCGAGCTCCTGTTTCTTTACGACGGTGGTTTGGCGGCGTCAGGAGGTGTTGTCGCTGCGTCAGGGTTGGTGTCGCGGCGTGGGCAAAGCTTCTAGTTGCCAAGGAAGGCTAATCCAGGGGTTGTGTGACGAAGTAGCTTTCGTTGCGTGAGAAGGGTTGCGCGACAGAGGGTATCGGAGGGTTGTCGCTACCGTAGAGGTGAGTTATTGGTTCAAATTATTGCTTGAAATTATGTACCTTTTGGTGGCTGCCCTGTTTGTGATGCATGTGTGAGTTAACCTGAATATGTGTGTTTTCCTTTTGGTCGCATTGGAGATTTTGTTTAACACTAAATATCATTGGAAAATTATTGCAATTGTAGTGGTGCGTTGAAGGTCGAGTGAAGCGTAGTGTAGGGAAAAAGACATGGAATTGGAAGGTAAACACCCGTGACGGATACGACTAAAGTCTTTGCTTATTTGTCCACACTGCATTTGTTTTTAACCACAATGTACCGATATTCTTCTATCTCAAAAGAATATTGAAAACACCTTATTAAGCCATATGTAGATGCTTATTATTATTATAAAAGATACAACTTTCAAAAGGAGGACACATGCATAATAACAGGTTAAGGTAACAGTAGGTTCCTATAGTTTACTTCAAATGCTGCTATTGCTACTATTTAGGATCACTTGATTAGCACCAATCATGACCCAACAAAAGGGTAACTTGATCTAAAATTATACTGTCAGAATAATCTGTTTTGTCTTTTAGCTTCAAATTAGATACTATAAATGCGTGTATGAGGTTAAAAGTCAGATGAAAATATGCACTTAAAAGGATACAAGTAATTGCAATGGCTGAGGTACAGACAGAAAAGGCCAAATAGAACATTAATTGAGTACCGAAAAGATTGAGAATTTATACAAATTTCCCTCTCTAATCTATTTCATTCTTTTGAGTCATTCTGCACATTGTAACGAAATAGAAATCTAAGAAATAGCCGATGGTGTGACCATGAAAAAATATTCTATAAATTTTAATGGGAACCGAGAGGTGTGGCAGCAATATATAGAGGATATATATTTATATTTAGTTATATGGCAAAGAACATATCTTTTCTACCTGTGTGGATAGAAAAGAGTGGCACAAAGAGTTTTTTTATTTATATCTGTGGCTTGAATTCTAATGCGAATATAATGGTTTGGCGCATGATGAAATGCATGCCGATACAAAGGTGAAAACAGTGAAGAAAACAGAAAGAAAGATTTTTAGAAGGAGTGAAAATTTGTGTATGGAATAGGTAGAACAATGAAACGGATCAATGTGGAATGGAGAACATTAAAAGCCTGAAAGAATGTGAATTAAGTTCTTCTCTCCCGGGATCTATTGTCTTTAATATTTTTATGTCATTTCACTTTTGGTATTTCCACTAACATGCCTAAAACCTTATCATTTAGCATAAAGCGCTGGATTCTGCGGTAGTTTATTTAACATACATATTCTTCTTCCACTTTCTTAATTCCTTTTTTTGATTTATGGGTTTACTTAAATTAATGCCATTTGTTCTATCTATGTATTCCTCACTGTCAGAATGGATGCTTCTTTGTTTTTCTTATGAAAAATATTAAAGTTCTGTTTTGAAAACAAATTAGGTGATTAATAATTAATTACGTCTAGAAGTGAATTACAACATGTTAAAAATGGTCCCAAATGAAAAATAGTTAACACTGTGGAGTGAAAGAGAAATAGAGAATCGGATTTGTGTTTGCGTTGCACTTTGTCCCACTTCAGACAAGGGTTTTCTCTAGTCAACACACATGCCAATTCTGAATAATTAGATCAACTAGAAAAGGCACGTCCTTTCACAATGGGTCACAAGCACTACCCTTGTATCTTTGTAATATTGACCTCGCATGGCTTCCCTAGCTAACTGGTCCCCATTGACAGTTAGGTTATGTTTCGTTTCAACTCCTGTGTCTTCCAGTTCTTGCCATTTGGCTCTTTCTCAACTTCATATAGTGCACATCACAAAATCAACACTATAATTACTGTTCCAAAATATCCAATCTAAGAAGGATTTATTTTTAAATGTTGTTGTTACGTTTTGCTAATTAAAATTGTCCATTATTGTACAAGGTTTTGGGGTTTCAATTAGGAGCACATAACGTTTGGAAGCTTTGAACGGAGTGGGTTAAAGTTAGTTGCAAAAGTGTCATTCTTTAAAGGCTACACTCAAGTGTCGAAGACTTCATCATTTCCGGGTAGGTAAATCATGTCTTATTCTGTTTGCCTTGCTTTATTTTGCTTCTGATTGATTTGTCTAAAAGCCTATAGCCATAGCCATGCAACAATTTGATAAATAACATGCTGGCCCCTCTTTTTGGTAAATAAAATTTTGTTTGCCTTTTATATGTCTTTCTGTTTCACCTTTTGTCTTCTCTCTTGTGTTCTCTGTTTTGCATATTCTTCTTATATATAATCTCCACACCTTGTTCCCCACCCTTCAACCAAAATTCCCTCTTGGAAAAAGACCGTGACAACACCCTTAAAAATTTCTTTCAATACAGGGTAAGACTTAAAATGAGTAACTATAAGGATGAAGTAGAGTACAAGGACAAACCAACATGCATATATGTTGGTTATATATTATCTTGTATCATAACTTATAAAACTGTAAAGATAACATGTATCATTCCAAGTGCTTCACTCTTATCCTTCAGGCTTCATCTGTGAATTCCTTCACATCTTTATACAAATATCTAAGTAGTCTTTGCATTCTCTTTAGGTCTATATAACCAAACTTCTCTTCATAAGTAAAAAAATAGTAGGTAAAAACGGTGAACAGTCAATGATGTACTTTCTTCATGAAAGTTGAGACTATTTCATATACTGTAAGATTAGTCCAGAAAAATGTTTATACAGATTCTATGCACTCAAGTAGAGAACATAACATGCACAAGGGTAGTAAGAATTGTATGTCATTTTAGGAAGAGGTTTTGTTCTATTAGTTAAGCAACCAATGGTGTTTTCGTTGGTTGAAAAGTTATGGAGGGATATATATATATATATATATATATATATATATATATATATATATATATATATATATATAAATGCCAAATAAAAATGTGATGCTTTCACAAGCAAAATTCAAAACTCTGCCTACAAATCTAACCCACTCATTCTCCCAATTAAAAAAAAAATGACATGAGGCAAGACAAGGTAATTGCATAATCTGTGTTAACTAAAAATCCAATAAGAAAAACAACATGAAGGCTCAGACACTTGGTAGATGAACCAAGGCGAATTCCTCAAGGTTCATCCTTGTACAAAATATTTGACCAGTGTCCCAAAACAGGTAAAAAGTATCACAGCTCGTTATCTAGCAGAGAGAACCTTCAGACCTTCTATTTAAGAGTAACATCAAGAATCCCAATAGATATTTTAGGTTTGTAATGTTCATCTGTATCCACTTCTTCAATTTCCTGCCACAGGATTAAGTTACATTCAATATCAAACTTATCATGAAACTCCTTGAATTTGCACATTTTGCAACCACTGAACCATCATTTCTCAGAAACATAAGTAACAGTTGATATTCAAACAGGTTGATGTACTATCATTCCAAAAACAATAAAAAATCTCAGAATATTAAACTTCATTTATACAGTACTCAAGATTTGCATGGTATCTACCTCATACAATCATCTTTTGTAAGTATAGCTTAGTTTTAAAATTAATTATAAAAATCCTGCAAGGTAATAAAAACAACAAAAAAATATCTGTTTTGAATGACACATTTATACTTCATTGATTGAAATTAATTTTAAAAGATAAGAATAAATGAGCAAAAAGCATTCTTGACTAATGGGAAAAGAAAAATGAAACGGAAAATTAAGCAACAAAAAGGAAAGTGAAATAGATCTCCACACACAATAATGCAGACATGACATGAATAAAGTAAATTCAATCACCTGCACAACATCCTCTCCCTTGATGACTTGCCCAAAAAAATTAAGTTTCTCGTTTAAATCTGGTATAGGTGCAGTTGTAATGAAAAGATCAAATCCTTTGTGGTTGTGTTTTCCCTTGGAAGTCCCCAGCATGAATGCTTCATGTTTCATACTGGTTAATAAAAAACCCATTAATTAGAAAATTATGCAAATAAGTACTGGATAGTTACTGCAATTTTTTAAGAATTTATATCATAAACTAAAAAGTGCAACGAGATGAGTAAGAAAACCTAGAAATAGCATGTTGCTTTCCTCTCAAGTTCCAATGTTCAGTAGCTCCAGCTCCATGGTTATCCCCTGCCTGAATCACATAGTGCTTAATTACTAGGTGAAAAAGCATCCCCTTGAAGTGCCCTTTTTGAAAGGCATAAGTCCAACCTACTGCATGCATAAGATCATGATGGAACAGGATTATAAACCCATAGCACAACCACAGAGAAGGTTGAATCCTACTTTGAAAGAGGTGGTGAGAAAGGAAGTGCTTAAATTGCTTGAAGCAGGAATGATTTATCCTATCTCAAATAGTGCGTGGGTGAGTCCTGTGCATGTTGTTCCTAAGAAAGGAGGTATGACTGTTGTTCAGAATGAGAAAAATGAATTAATTCCTACAAGAACAGTCACAGGGTGGCGGATGTGCATTGATTATAGAAAATTAAATCAAGCCACCAGGAAAGACCATTTTCCTCTTCCTTTCATGGATCAAATGTTGGAAAGGCTAGCAGGACAAGCCTACTATTGTTTCCTGGATGGGTATTCAGGATACAATCAAATAGTAGTGAATCCAGAGGATCAAGAAAAGATCGCTTTCACTTGTCCCTTTGGTGTGTTCGCATACCGAAGGATGCCTTTTGGTCTCTGTAATGCTCCTGCTACATTCCAACGTTGCATGCTTGCCATCTTTTCTGATTTGGTAGAGAATTGCATTGAAGTATTCATGGACGATTTTTCAGTTTTTGGAAAATCATATGATTTATGCCTAGAGAACCTGGATGTAGTTTTGAAGAGATGCATTGCCACAAACCTTGATCTAAATTGGGAAAAATGTCACTTTATGGTTCGTGAGGGAATTGTATTAGGACATAAGATCTCATCCAGGGGAATAGGTGTAGATCAAGCAAAAGTTGATGTGATTAAAAAGTTACCACCTCCTATGAATGTAAAAGGGGTAAGGAGCTTTCTTGGACATGTTGGTTTTTACAGGAGATTCATAAAAGATTTCTCCAAGATAGCTAAACCCCTTTGTAATCTTCTTGTGAAGGACACTCCATTTGAATTTGATGGGGAGTGCCATAAAGCTTTTGAAGTCTTGAAAGAGAAGTTGATATCAGCCCCTGTTGTAGTCGCACCAAACTGGACTCAAAATTTTGAGTTGATGTGCGATGCTATTGATTATGCTATTGGGGCTGTTTTGAGGTAGAGACGTGCCAAGATTTTTCATGTTATTCATTATGCCAGCAAAGTTCTGAATGGGGCACAATTGAATTATGCCACCACTGAAAAGGAATTTTTGGCAATTGTGTATGCTCTTGAAAAGTTTAGACCTTATTTGATAGGGTCTAAAGTTATCATATACACTGACCATTCAGCCATCAAATATTTACTGGCAAAATCTGACTCAAAGCCACGTCTCATAAGATGGGTTTTATTGTTACAGGAATTTGATTTGGAAATCCAAGATAAGAAGGGGAGTGAGAACGTGATTGCTGATCATTTGTCTCGCCTTCTTAACTCTGAGGTGACTGATAAAGAGGGAGAAATAAAGGGAGAGTTCATTGATGAGCATCTGATGCTCATACAACAGAGGTCATGGTTTGCAGATATGGCTAATTTTAAGGCTGCAGGAATTCTCCCTGATGACTTGACTTGGCAACAAAAGAAGAAGTTTCTACGTGATTCCAAAGAATATCTTTGGGATGATCCTTATCTCTTCAAACTGGGTGCTGACCACTTACTTAGGCGGTGTGTCACAACAGAGGAAGCTGCTGGAATCCTATGGCATTGTCATAATTCGCCATATGGAGGTCACTTTAATGGAGAAAGGACCGCCGCCAAAGTGCTTCAATCTGGTTTCTTTTGGCCTACCTTGTTCAAAGATGCACATGCTCATGCTAGAGGGTGTGACAGATGCCAAAGAACAGGAAGCATATCAAAGAGACATGAGATGCCACTGCAGGCAATTTTAGAAGTTGAAATATTTGATTGTTGGGCAATGGACTTTATGGGACCACTACCTTCTTCCTACAACAACAAATATATTTTAGTAGCAGTGGATTATGTCAGTAAGTGGGTGGAAGCTGCAGCATGCCAGAATAATGATGCCAAGACTGTTGTCAAATTTCTCAAGAGGCAAATCTTCTGTAGATTTGGTGTACCTAGGATCCTCATAAGTGATGGAGGATCACATTTCTGTAACTCCCAATTGGCCAAGGTCTTGAAACACTATGATGTGAGGCATAGAATTGCTTCTCCATATCATCCACAGACCAATGGTCAAGCTGAAGTCTCCAACAGGGAGATAAACAGAATCCTGGAAAAGACAGTATCATCTTCAAGAAAGGATTGGGCAGCAAAATTAGATGATGTCCTGTGGGCTTATAGGACTGCCTTGCAGACTCCTGTAGGGCTAACACCCTACCAATTAGTCTATGGCAAGTCATGCCATCTCCCTGTTGAGATGGAACATAAAGCATATTGGGCTTTAAAATTTCTTAACTTTGATGTTTGTGTGCAGGTAAAAGAAAGCTTCAATTGCAAGAACTGGAGGAAATGAGGTTGACTGCCTATGATTCATCAAGAATATATAAAGAAAAGATCAAGGTGTACCATGACAAAAAGCTGATCAAAAGATTTTCAACCTGGACAACAGGTATTGTTGTTTAATTCCAGATTCAAATTGTTTCCAGGTAAGTTGAAATCTAAATGGTCTGGTCCCTTTGTGATCAAGGCAGTCAAGCCTTATGGTGCTATTGAATTAATGGATCCAAATTCTGAGGATCAAAATCGAAGCTGGATTGTTAATGGCCAGAGATTGAAACCTTATTTGGGTGGTGAAGTTGAACGCCTCACCACAATTATTAAATTGTCTGAGCCATGAGATTCTGGGTCAAGCTAGTGACGTTAAAGAAGCGCTTGCTAGGAGGCACCCTAGCACATGTTTGTATATATATATATGTGTTTGTTAACTTGTTTTCTGTAATTGTTAAGTTGAGTGAGGAGAGGATTTGCTGTGACGCACTTGTCGCATAGTGCACAGCTGAGGTGCGCTAGGCGAGAAGTTTCAATTTTTGGAAGCTATAGCTTATTCGCACAGCGCACACCATGCGCTATGCGAGTAGAGAAAAATAAAAACGGCATGTTTAGAATCTCGCACAGCGAATCCTATGCGCTTTGCATCTAGTATTTAATTTATTTATTCGCATAGCGCATAAGACAAGCTGAGCGAGAAATGGTTGTGGGAGCTGAAGGTTTAGTTTTCGCTTTGCGAAATTTTGCAGAGCGAGAACTCTTTGTGATAGGGAGATTTGTGCTTTTTCGCACAGCGCACAGCTGAAGTGCGCTCTGCGAATTAGTACTCTTTAAAAAAAAAAAGTGACTTTCGCATGGCGCACACTCTTGGGTGCGCTGTGCGAAAGATGAAAAATTCAAAAAAAATAATAAAATATTAAAACGTGTGTCAGTGTGCATTAACTGCACACCGATTCGCATAGCGCACACCCCTTGGTGCGCTATGCGAATCTACACTGAGAAGGGTTATTTCAGAAAATAACCTTTCACATTTTCATTTTCACCCTTTCATATCTAAGCTTCTTTCTTTATCTCTCTCGTTCGCATAGCGCCGGTGCAAGCTTTGCTGGTTTCCTCTGTTGCTACCACTATCAACCACTTTGACAGTGGTTCTGATCATCCTTGCGTCTCCTCCTCTCTTCACTGTTTCTTCTTTCTCACTAAGGTTGGTTTTCTTTTCTTCTCTGAAGTTTCCGTTCATAGTATTGTTCATAGGATTTCATTTGTTTAGGAGTTCCATGATTCGGTCTTGTATAAGTTTTAGTTGTCCATTCGCTGTGCGAACGTATAGTTGCTGCATAGGAAATGATTTTTGTGGTGCCAAGCGAATGAATCGCATAGCGCTCATATTTGTCTTTGATCTGGTTTGATGCACTCGCATAGCGCACAACATTTGTGCGCAGAGCGAGCTATACTGATTTCGCGCAGCAACTCTCGTCGCAGAGCGAAAAGTGATTAATCTTTTTCCCTGAATTCACATTCGCATAGCGCACAGACATATGTGCGCACAACGAGACTTGGTGGTTTCGCACAGCGACTGTCATCGCACAGCGAGAGGAAAATTCCATTTTCACAAATGCGTGGTTGATTCGTTAAGCGACAGCATTCGCATAGCGAAACTGCTCAGGCAGAAACCTTCCATTACTTCATTTATCTGTTCTGACCCATCATATGCGTCTGTTTGCACTGTTAATTGATCTTTGCATATGGCACCCTTAAAATCCACTCAAGAGAAAAAGAGGAAGACCACAAAAGGGTCTTCTTCTAGATCACAACCGGCACAGGCACAGGAGGAGAACCTGGTTCTCAACTATGATCAGAACCGGTTTGTTTCAGAGGTAGCCTAGGAGCGCTTCACGCAGAACATTATGGGCAGAGGACTGTTACCGGAGAGAAGGATTGAATTGAAACCTGGGGAGTATGACCACATCTGGGCAGAAGTAGAGAGAAGGAAATGAGACTATGTATTAGCAAATCTGCCAGATGAAATTGATGAAGTGTTGGTGAAAGAGTTTTATGCAAATGCTTGGGACCCTGAGCGAGCACAGTCACCTAAAACGCGAGCTTCTACGGTGAGAGGCAAACTCATTCGCTTTGACAGGAAGGCTTTGAACAGGCTGATGCACACTCTCATGTACATCCCCTGTCCACTTGGGACCTTTATGTCAGGCCATCCTGACCATGATTTGATTGCCTCCACTTTGTGCTTACCAGGCTATGGGTATCCGCTGGGTACTAGTGGTACACCAGTGCGGATATTAAGGAAGCATCTGAACTCACTGGCCACTATTTGGAGCACATTTTCTTTCACCAACATCTACCCCAACTCTCATACATCTGATATCAACCTGGAACGTTCCTATTTGGTGTATAGCATTATCACATGCATTGATATGGATATAGGAGCGTTCATCTCTCAGGAGATTGCTCTTATGGTTGATAATGATGCTTGCAAACTTGGCTTCCCTGCGTTGATCACTACTTTATGCAAGGCGAATGGAATTGCAGGGGTCTCGGACATCACTCTGAAACTGCAACCTCCCCTCAACAAAAGATTCTTTGACCGTAACTGTGCTAACAGGGAAGAGTTGTTTGCTGAGCATGCCCCTCCTCCAGTTCCTCCTCCTCGCAGACGGGCAGCCAGGCCTATGACTTTATTTGAGCATCCATCTAATTTGTTGACTGCGTTCATGCACCAGAGTATGGCCAGGCAGGATGACATTCGTGATTGGTGCACATCCATGAGAGAGGGACAAATATCCTTACAGGACAGGATGTACCATCTTTCTTTGGGGATACCTGGCTTTCCTACTGATTTAGTGATGAGTGGAGCCGAGTTTGCCGAGCAGATTCCATGGCCTGAGGGCAGGCCAGAGTCCAGGTGGGGGAGAGCTTTCCCTGCATATCACCCTACATACCCAGCAAAACCTCAGTCAGAGCCACAGTAGCAGGAGGATATAATGGCTAATGATGGTGAGCAGGAGGCAGAGGAGCCAGATCCGAGGTGGACGCAGCAGAGTCATTATTCACATGAGAGCCAGTGGAGATCCAGGACAGATGGGTCTTGGTAGAGTGCTGATGGACAGATGTTATTGATGTTTTTGTTATGTTGTTTTTAGATGTTTCAGTTTAGATGTTATTGTGGAACTCAGTTTATTTGTTGATGTTGGTTGTGGTTGTAAAGACTTTGTGGTTTTGATTTAATGACTATGCATGTTCTAATGATATTATGTGATTTTTGGGGATGATGACTTGTATGTATGTGGTACATTGCTTCAAAGTTTATCTGTGTGTATGAATATGACCATGAGTGTTGAGCGCATATACTGATTGAGAGACAAAGAATTGTTTGGATATGGACTTGGATTTTGCATGAGTTTGATTCTATGTACACACACTCTTTGGTTAAGGATGAAAAAGGCCCTGTTTATTATTGATTATATAGCTACTTGGCCAGATAGCCTACCTTTAGACACTGTGATACATTTGTGAACCCTTTTGAGCCTTGAAATTTTTTTTTTCTTTCTTTCCACCTTGAGCCTATTAGATGATATCCTACCTTACACCTTAGAAGAGAACATGTATTATGCTTTAAAAGATGTTAAGGTTGAATTCAAGTTTCTGGGAAGAAAAGTTCAAAAAAAAAAAGCTCAAAATGAAAGAAAAGGTTGAGCTGTGAAAGAAAATGGTAGTGATGAATGATATATTTTGGGATTTGAGTACTGGATTGGGAATTGAAGTTGTTCTCTTCTTAATAGGTGTCTTTGAATCCAAGAAAAACCATGATTCTTTTTCTAGCCAAGCCAAGCCTTAACCTGAAAAGACCTTTGGACTTAATCAACAGTGTGTGAAGTGTGTGAATCAAATGAAATACAAAAGCTGATGAAGTTCTATGACAATTCTGCTATGAGGACAAACACTGTGAGTGGTGAGAATGATAAATGCTGATCTGGTTGTACATATTCTATACACAGGTGAATTTTTTAGTATTGTACTATGCCATACATGTTTGAATCTTTAGGAATGCATGTGATTTGTCTGATGTGTAAAGTCATTCTATCAAAACGTCAAAGGTGTGTTATGTGTTGTTCATATGTTTCTGTTATTTCCTGAGGGCATGAAATAGTTCAAGTTTGGGGGAGTTGATAAGTGTGAAAAATAGATGTTTTGACACTTATAAAGGATCTCAATTTTGTAATTATTCATGTTATTACTCAGTGAAAAGTCGTAATAGGAAGTAGGTTGTGTTGTAAATTATTGTTCAGGAAAAGTTGTACAAAAGGGAATCTGTAAGCCAATTCTCGCATAGCAGAAGCAAAATTCGTAGAGCCAGGAGAATACATTCGCACAGCGCACCACCATTGGTTCGCTGAGCGAATGACATCAGAGAAGAATTAAAATTGCAAAATTTGCACAGCGCACCACAGGCTGTGCGCTTAGCGAATTTGTGCAGTTGAGTGCTGAATTAATTTTAATTCGCACAGCGAGTCTGCTTCTGTGCGCTGAGCGAATGGAGCAAGTTTATGAGAATTCAACTGTCTCTTAAAAGACGTGATTTGAATGAGAGAAGGGGGATCGGACTAGAAAAAGAGAAATTGAGAGAACTGCTCTAGAGAGAACGAGGAGACCATCAGGAGACCTCTCTGAAGACATCAAGACTGCACATCATGCAAGGAATTGCGGAAATGAGTATGTTTGTGATGTCTAGGATAGGCTAAACTTTCATTCGTTGGAATTGACTGTAATGGCTGACATTTGATGTAATATTTCCTGTTCAATATAAATTGTGTTCATATGCTTTTCTTGTTTACTTTTTATCTTATTTTACTGAAGTAAAATATACTTGTTTTTATCTTCAAATTGTACTGGAAAGTAAATTTGATTATTAACGCAAGAAAAGCAACCAGAAGGAAGGATGCTAGGAATAGTTTCAATTCTCCTAGTCATCAATAACATCAGTTCTTAATGCAAAGTTTATGTTTAATTACTTAAGGAATTAATAATTGAACATAATTCTTTAGAACATGTTTTAAGGAATTAAACCAAGATACTGTGATGTTGATGTTTGAACGCAAGTTATATTGCTCAGAATAGTTACTGTAATGTGGTCATGAAGTCAATTCCAATGAAGCTTTCTTTAAATTTAATTTCAAGTTTAAATTGTCATCTAGTTTGATACTATTAATTCACTTATAATTTGCTGTTCAATTGATTTTGATAAATAAATTTTAATTGAATAACATAACACAGATTCCCTGAGGAGAACGATACTTTACTTATCACTGTATTACTTGTAACGATTTGGTATACTTGCCAAAAAGTTATCAATTAGCTTGTCCACATTGCATGGAACATACAAAGTCATTCCAATTGAGTTATGGTCGGAAAAGTAGTTGGTTTGACTGCCATCGACGGTTCTTGCCCATTGATCACCCTTTTAGAAGAAACAAAAAGGCATTTCGCAAAGGGCAAGTTGAAACAGATATGCCCCCGCCGAAGTTGACTGGATCACACGTTTGGAGAAGAGTGAAAGACTATCCAAAAGTCACTGAATCTGGTAAGAATAGGATAGAAGGGTTTGGAGAATGGCATAATTGGACTAAAAGAAGCATATTCTAGGAACTTCCCTATTGAAAAGACAACTTGCTAAGACACAACCTCGATGTCATGCACACCGAAAAAAATTTCTTTGACAATGTCTTCAACACAGTTATGAATGTTATAGGTAAGACAAAAGATAATGAGAAAGCAAGAAAAGATTTACCTTTGTATTGTGGACGAAAAGACTTAGAGTTGAAGGCGCAAGGTAACGACCGATTATTTAAACCAAAAGCAAACACCATGTCAAAAGACGAGGCAAGAATAGTTTGTGGATGGATCAAGGAGCTTAGAATGTCCAGATGGATATGAATTCAACTCTGCTCATGTCCATGTCTTAATCAATTGCAGTGAAGTAAAGTCGTACCTTGAGTATGTCATCATCCATCTCTTATCTTTCAAACGGTCCAATTATTATACACTAATGAATTTCATTTGTACCAGCTCATTTGTTGTGGCTGAGCAAGTCGCAGAAGGAAATACTTCTGCTAGAATACACTCAGAGTTTCCCCATTGGTTTAGAAATCAGGTCCATACTTTTTCCTACATTTAGAGCAAGGTTAATTTGACTCTTGCTTTTATAATTTTGTTAGTACCTTTGTAGGTTTTTAATCAGGCATTAACTCCCACGGTTCAAGAGTTAAGACATCTCTCAAATTGGCCAATGAGATGTGTCAAAGAATGGCACACTTACTTCACCAATGGTTACAAATTCCATACACATGAATGGTCTAAAGGAAAGAAAACATCAAATTGTGGTGTGTATGTGAAGGGCCTAACAGAGGGTTGTTATGATGATTTCTATGGCATCATTCATAAAATATATGAGTTAGAGTACAACAACACTACTTCTCCAAACAGAGTAGTACTTTTTTATTGTGAATGGTTTGATCCTTCTAGAGTGGTACTAGAGTCGATCCACGCTTTAATATTGTCGAACTCAACCAGAGATTAAGATATGGACCCTTTGATCCTTTCATTCTACCAACTAATGTCAGACAGGTTTATTATGTGCCATATCCACCATTCCGCAATATTGACAAGCGTGGTTGGGCCGTAGCAATACAAACCAAGCCTAGAGGTCGCATTGACTCAAATGAGGTTGAGGAAGATGTTGCCTACCAACTTGACCAAATGTCACAACCACAAGAAGTTATTGAAGTTGAACGTATAACCGCATTGGTCGACCCTGATGGTGATGGAGATGAATTACAAGCAACAATACAAGGTGATGAAGAAGAAGAAGAAGAAGAAGAAGAAGAAGACGAACTAGAAGATGATGATGATGATGACGACAACGAAGAAGAAGACGAAGATGATGATGATAAAGACGATGATGAAGAAGAAGATGAAGATGAAGATCATGAAGATGAAGATCATGATGACGACGATTGAATGTTGGACATCCATTGTAGCAAATTGAACTATCATTTCAATAGAGTTATCTAAAATACCATCTTAAAAGTTGTATGCAATTATTTATACATTTACTTTAAAAACCATTGATCCTTCGTTAATCATTTCTATTTTTTCGCTTTATTTGTAACCATTTCAATGAAGTAATGACAGGACAAGGTTCAGAACGTCCTGATAAAGGAAAGGGGGTAGCAAGGCCTAGAAAGAGGCAACGGCAGGCACCAAAGTATGTACTTAGGGTGCCTGCTAGACTACCTACCACTACTGCCGGCAGTACATCATCTGTGGGGTCTCCTCCTACCCCTACAGTACAGCCTCCTACACCTGCAGTAGACCCTACTCCTACCCCTGCAGTACACCCTTCTACTACCCCTATAACAGACCCTCTTCCTCCTCCTATAATTATAACCCCCACTCCTCCCCTTGTGGTTATAACCCTCACTCCTGTCCCTGACCCTACTTCTATACCTTCCTCATCTGTTGTACCGCCTTCTGACACTGTCACACCATCTTCTGATCAAGATTCAAGTGGTGATGGTGAATGTCTTGACCCGCCCCTCCATGATCGACCATGGATTGAGCCGTATGGTAAAGGATAAGTTTTTAATCTCTTGATATAATTTGATGTTTAAACCCTATTGTAATTCAAATGACTTTTATCCTGCAGGTTTATTCCATCTAGGGTTGCTTCCCAGGCCATCACACGTTCAATTAAGCAACAGTTTCTAAGTCCATGGCCTACTTACCTGATGACGACAAAAAGCCATTTTGGGAGCGCTTTCAGGTGAACAATCTATTTAACTAATTGTCCCTCTTATTTGAGTATGTTCTGTAATCAATGTTTGTTCTCTTTAATGTTACAGATGAAGGTGCAGTGGAAACCTGAACATGAAAGTCAGATACACAGAAATTTCCACATTAAAGCATCTCATCGACTGTTAGAGATGTTTAGGGATGCCCGCAATGCAAGACAACGCCCTTATTGGCTGGGTGAACAAATTTGGAACTCTTTACTGGCTCATTGGAATACAGTAGAGTTTCGCAATAAATGTGCCAAAGCCTAGAGGAACAGAGCGTCTGAAAGGGGTGGCACCCTGCATACTGGTGGGTCGATCACCATTCATGAGCATGCCATTCGTATGGTATAATTTCATTACATAACTTTTTCTTTCATATATAAGTTATGTATTTATTTAATACGTACACTTCTAATTCTAAATTATGTTATAGGCACAAGCTCTGGGACGGGCGGTCCATGTTGATGAGGTCTTTGCACAGACTCATGTAAGGAAGGGCACTAATCAATTCGTTGATGAAAGATCTCGGAAGACTCATGTAAGCAAATAACACTATTACTATTACTAATTTTTCATTTAAGTTATTCTATCATTCCCTAACATTGCTTTTAATGTTTCAACAGGAAGAATTTTCTACGAGACTTTCACAGGTTAGATCTGAACATGAGTCAGCTCCTACACCGGATGATGCCAGTAATGCAGAAGATGACATCCGTAGGACACAGTGCTGGATCGACATCGTTGGTGGGAAGAAAAATGGACGAGTGTACGGTGCAGGACAACTTGCTGCAAACTATACAGCATCGAGAGGAGGTACTCTGAAGCACCAACCTTCTTCTTCCACCACTACTCCTGACGAGGTCGTTCTCCGCCTCACGCAGGCACTACAACAACGTGACCAGGAGATCACTGATTTGAGGGTAGAGTTTACAAACTTCAAGGCCCTGGTCATGAGAGTGTTGCCTGGTACTTCACAGGATGAATTAGTTATCCCTCCGACCCAGCCACAACCCTCCTCGTCACCCGCTGTCCCTCAACAGCCCTTATTAGTCCAGCCCTCATCAGTCCAACCCTCATCAGTCCAACCCACAGCAGTCCAACCATCTATACCGGAGCAGGATGATGAAGATCATTCTGATGATAACTATGTACAGTATTGAATTCATTTTGTTATAATCAAGTTATATCAATAATTGGATATTATGACATTTGGAGTTTACATCATTTGGATGTTAGATCAGTTGGATGATTTGGATGTTAGAATATCATTATGTTACATTCTTATATGTCCTTAATATAGATACATGTTCTATGCAATAATGGATGTTCTATGGTGGATATTATTGATCAATGATTGCATCTTTGAGATGCACATTATGCAGGTCTGTATGTGCTTGAAAATTGTTATGCAGGTCTGCTTGTGTATGAAAATTGTTATGCAGGTTTGTTGTTGGTTTCATAATAAATACAAATGTCTCTGACATCTCCCTCACACTTACCGAAGGCTTTTGCCCTTCGGTAAATACCAACGCTTGCTGATTATCGAAGGCTTCTGCCCTTCGGTAAATACCCATGTTCGCTGATTACCGAGGGCTTCTGCCCTTCGGCAATTACCGAAGGCTTTCGCCCTTCGGTAATTTACCGAAGGCTTTTGCCCTTCGGAAATTACCGAAGGGCAGAAGCCCTCGGTAAATGTTAGCGACAACAGAATTACCGAGGGCTTCTTGGTCGTCGATAAGCCGTCTGTGAATACTATTTTCCGAGGGCTTCTGGCACTTTCCGAGGGATTTTGGCCTTCAGTAATTCCCTATTTTTTTGTAATGTGACCGACTCAAACGAGTATAATGATCCCTATACCGAAAGTCTTCTTGGCAAAGGGTATCTAGGCAAGCAAGTTCCGTTAAGATACGACGGTTGGAAAGGGTTACTCGTGATTGTGGTTGGTGGGGAATGTTTCCGCTGGAGGGGGAGTGTACCTACGTGGAAGGGACTCACCCTTGTGGGGGAGATTGTTGGGAATCCAAGTGTGAGTCTAAGTCCCATATTGGATAGAAATGAGAAAGTAAAGTAGTATATAAAGATGAAAGACCCATTAACTCATTGTCTTAAGGTTTTGGATAAAGAGTGATATCAATCTCTTATATAATTGGCTCAGATGTTATTGGTATTTGTGTAATCCACACGGAACCTTCTCCCCGATAGACCCATCAGTTATGGGAGGGATCATCTCAGTTGATGAGCCTTCCTTACCCAAAATTTTAATTTAATGAAGTTATGGGAGGGATCATCTAGGATGATGAAGCTTTCGCACCCATGTTTAACTAGAGTAAAGATATGTGAGCCTCCTTAGGGACAGTAGACTCGGATAGGAAAGAGTACATCACGAATATATACAACAAGATAAACTACAATAGAATTTCAAATGTGATGCATTCCAAGTTGTTGGTATAGCAATTTCAAACAAATACTCAAGGCAATATACTCCTTTGTCAACTACATCTCGAATACCAAAAGGTTCTTCCCCCAAGAACTTCACATCATGTTTACTACATCATTTACCATTCTTCATTCTAATTCTCCTAATATTTAGGTTACACCACTAATTCTCCTAATATTTAGGTTTCACCTTAGTATTATATCACCTACATGATATTCTAATCTTCTTCTTATTCAATAAATTATGAGATTAAATTTTATTTATTTTCAATATTGAAATTAATTTTTTTAAGGAAGTTTATAAAGATGAATAAAAAAGGTAACATAAAATCATCTCATGTTTAAAGTTATGATTTGAAAATATTTTTGGAAAATACAAATTTTACTATCTATCCATCTATTTGTATTTATTTTCATAATTTTATACCTATTAATAAATAAGAGAAAATAAACTATAAATATCATGTTTTCTTTACTATAATGTGCATAATGAAACAAATTTTAATATTTAAAAAGATTTAAAATTAACCTCTATACTTTTTTTAATTATATTAGATCTAGGACCAAACAAAGAATAGTTTGGGTCCTCTTCGTTGTCATCCTATTCCTCTAATTCATCCTCTTGATTTAACTTGTTGACTAGTCCTACAAACAAAATGGAAAAGGGCATCATACCAAATGGTTTGTTATTGTTGTTGTTTGTATAGCTTTCCTCTTGGAAACAACAGGACCCGCTCCATGGCAAAACTTTCTTCTTCTTCACTGGTATGATGTCGCTCTTCCATTTTGTTTGTAAGGCCAATTACAAGTTGAGAAATTGACATCCATCAGCCAACTTCTGAATTAGTGGAAGAAGATTGGCCAGCCTCAGTTTCAAGAAGGAACCCACTTCTATCATCTGAAAAACAAAGATTGCAACATCGATGTCTGAACAAGGTTGCATTCCAAGAAAACCAATCTTGCATCTGAGTTGTATTTGTTTTTTATTTAACTAGTTAGATGTATAATAATATATTCATTAAAAAGTGATAATGTGTTCTGAATATTTCTAATAGTAACAATATGGAGAATTCTAGATTTTTTTGTCTTGATATTTTCTTGTCTTGATCTAATCTTAGCAATATACGACTTACTAGTACTATTTATTTATTTTTGTATGGTTATATATATATATATATATATATATCCAATCAGTGCAAATCATTAAAAGAAATTAATAAATACACTAATGCTCATGCATAAGGTAAAAAACTAAAATTAAAATATTTATTTTAGAAGGTAAAGTTGAAAAATATTAATGAAACTAAAAAGTAAATGATACATGTTATGAACATAAATAAAAGTTATGTAGATCTATTTTTCAACTAAAAAAGTTCCTGATAAAAAAAAGTTGATACCGTTTCTAAAGAAAGTTTTCTAGCTATAATACTACAATTATTAAAAGAGATATTGTATATAAAAGAAGGAAAGAAGAGACCACTCAAATCAACTATCAATATTATTAAATAAGTAAGTTTAAATATAAGGAAGTTTATAATAAAATATGTTTTTTCTGTTAGAAATTTATCATATACTTCAACTTTTTAATATATTTATAGATTTATAAACTTTAGGGTCATTAAAAATTTTATTTAGAGTGCTGTACTTAAGAATATTAATCATCTATTTGAATTTTATAAGAAGACAAATTTTATTTTAAGAAGTGGACCAGCGAACCTCTCTGCAATATCTAAGGTGAAAGCACGGTGTCTTTAAGAAACAGCAGGTTTATCTTTTCAATATTTAAGAAGAAACAGCAAGTTTATCATTCCAACTCAGTAGCTGTTGTTTGATATTTGTATTTTTGCAAAATAATTATTGACAACGCATCAGGTTATTTAGCTTTTCAATGAATATTGATTTTTTTCCTGTTTCGCATTATTGGCAAGATTCATGCAGCTTTGCCAAATGAAGATTTAAAAACATCTATTTCTGATACTTCAATGGAAGAGGGTAAACAGTTTGTCAAAAGGCACGAGACAGTTGAACAAGAGAAGCAAGAGCTAAAATCTTATGATGAGATGGAAATGGGAGATAATTTCAAAGCTGCCAGCCATTTAAGTCCAGATGTTGTAATGAAGGATAAAGAGTTTGGTAAAGTGATCATCGAATCTGATCAATTAGCTCCAGTTCATCGTGTATTAGGTACCCCACTCATTGACTGATATCTTTATCCGGGTTGTTGAAAGCTATATGTTATTTTCTTCAAAGAAGTTCATTGATTAGTATTAAACTATTATTAATTTCATTTCATTTCCTAATTATGTTGTTCCTCATAGCTTCCCTGTATGTGCATAGTATCTAGCATGTTTCCATTGTATGTTTTGTGATGCAAGTATAATCATCATGTATATTTCATTATCTTCAGGTGCATTGAAACTGAAGCGAAGGACACATCGGGGACTTCCTTTATTCCCCTTCAAGAGATTGCTAAATCCAACTGCCTTTAAGAGGAAAGTTAAAAAAAGCAAGAGCAGAACTAAGCTGAAGTAATTTTTTTTTTCTGGATTATTAGTGTTACTTGGCGTAGATTGTGCTAATTTTTTTAAAATGTGTTAATACTAGTATATTTACTAGAGTGTGAAGAAAATAGTGTTTAAAGACCTTCAAAACTTCAAATGCCCAAAAAGATTATTATACAATTTTATTTGTTTTATGCGGTTTACTCCAGGATTGTGCCATGTTTCCATTCGTAGAGTATTTATAGAAGCAGGTAATACTGAATCTGTTTGGGATTTGACGGGCAAGTCGTGGGGCCTATTTTATTCTAACTAGACAGAAAAACTATCCCCCTCACTTTTGAAGTCACAAGAAGTTGAAATTTTGAAGAGTTTTATGAGAACTTGAATTCATATCTGGATATTTTTTAATACTAAACCTTGACATAGATTTCCAAATGTGTACGTATGAGTTTCTGTTAGTGTAATTAAATTCCTTAAAAGGCTTAATACCTCTTTTGGTCCCTCTTTACAGGGACAATGTTCAAGTCCGTCCTACTTTTTTTTAAAAGTTCAATGTGGTTCCAAATTGTGAAAAAAATGTACAATTAAATCATTTTTGGTCACGGCGTTAAATATTTAACTATGCAACGTGGCTGTTTGGGTTCATTTCAGCCTGACAGACGCAGTACGTGTTATTCATTTCAGTCTTCCAGCAGGTTATTATTAACTTATTGTTTCCACACAATAAACCATTTTCCAAACAAAGTTATTAACACAAAAATTTACGGAATAGATTTATCAGTTCTTGCTTTCAGAAATTGGTTCCTTAGGAAACAACTTTTATTCTTATGGAAAATAGGCTAAAATTTCTTTTATAATAACTTCAACTCTTTTTCAGAATAAAGTATTCATATAAATTACTAAACTGAACTAATTACATTATTTCAATAATTATTATACATTTTTATTTTTAATAAATTTATAAATTTAATAAAGTTAATCATTATTGATATTAGTGATTAAATTTTATTTGAATATAAACTAATAATTTAATATTCTAATAAAAAATTAATATTAATTGCTAAAAAGTTATTTAAATAAAAAATGTTATTTAATATTTTAATAAAAATTTAACATTATTATTTAAATTTTATTCAAATTGAAAATGTTATTTTAATTATTTTTCAAATTAAAAAGCAACTTTTTAAATAATATAAATGATTTTACTATTAAATTTTATATATAAATAGGTTCTGTAATTCTTTATTTGGATCCACAAATATATTGTGAATAAAGAGAATGATGAGATGGAAAAGGAAAAAGAAGGGAAAATATAAGTGAAAAAAAGACAATTTGATATTTTCTTATTTAATAATCCTTTTCATAGTTGTACAATAAGTTTAAAGTTAAAATTAAAGCTTGTAAAAAATAATTAAATTAAGTTAATTGAAGAACTCCTATGTATGCTAGAAGAAACAGGTGCTTTCCTTGAGTCTCAGCACCAAAACGATGGTTTTGCATTGCGTTTTGAGAAATCTGCGGCACTGCGGCCATCGAAGAAGAGGAAGGAAAGGAATAGTGTATTTGCGAAAGAGAAGGAGAATGATGATGGGGTTAAGGTGGAGTATGGTCGTAACGGTGACGTTCACTGTTTTTGTGTTGTGGTTTGGAACACTGCACGTCCAAGCCTCTAATTTTGTTTCCGCCTTCATTCAAAACGCCATCTACTCAAACAGAATCACCGTTTTCAGCTTCAAGATCACCCAATTTGGAAGACAGCTCCTCCAAACTGCTTAACCCCAAATCGCAATTTCTGCAATCCAAACCCTAACTCACAATTTTTTTACCATTGCCACGTCAACTTTAATGAAAATTACATGTTTACCCCTTATGCAGCCACGTTATGAACCTAAACAGCCACGTTGCATACATCACTACACGCTGTCAGCTGGGTCGTTAAATATTTAACGTCGTGACCAAAAAGGATTTAATTGTACACTTTTTTCACAACTTGGGATCACATTGAACTTTTTAAAAAAGGTAGGACGGACTTGAACATTGGCCCCTAAAGAGGGACAAAAATAGGTATTAAGCCTTCCTTAAAATAATGCAAACATAAATTGAAATTAATGTATCAAAATTGAATATATTCGGGTAATGTGATTCTTTTAGGGGAATTAGGGTAATGGGGTTGAAACTGAAGTATCCAACAATTAAATATACTAGGGTGGTGTTTAAGGGTGGTGTTTAAAATTTTAATGCAAAATGTAAAATTATCGTTAAATGCTTCTAAAATCTCACAATTGTTTTTAAGCTAGTATAAGTTGTCTTGGGCACACCTTGTTTGCCCCACCTTTAAAAGGACAACAATATTTCTAGTTGCAACTGGCTGTTCTTTGATTGGTTGTTTCTCCTTTGTTGTTGACAGCTAGATACACTGTTCGTTCTTTTGGTATACCCAATCAGTCACAAACAATTGTTTGATTAAATTAGCTAGTTGTTTTGAGGAGTGTCGGAACAATCGGTAACGATATAGAGTCGCGCAGTGGAATAAAATATAGATAGCGGAAAGCGTGTAACTATCACAACACAAGTTAAAATAGTCGATTTCAAAAATTGATTTTCTTAGCGAACTTTTATCAAACAGTTGATGTGCTAAGAGTTTAGGGATTAAGAAAATCAACACAGAATTTTTATGTTACGTACCCGAGTTTGGGACGTAACTACTACAGTCTCTCTCGCACTCTCAGTGATAAGGAACAATGGGAACTTTATTGTAAAATACCTCTTTTATTGATAAGAAACCCCGAGATCAATGATAACAACCAATAACTGGGAGCAGGTTCTCCGGAGTTACCTAAGAGCATAATCTCTCTGATACAAATCGATATTCAAAAGCATACCCTCTACCCTAAGTTTCTCCCTTCTTATTCTTAATCAAATCCCTCCCGAAAAAGGTAAGGAATAATAGTAATTATACCTATTAATTATGATTATTTGGTAAGGATATCTTTATCCTTATTCTCCTTATTAAACCTATCTGTAATAATACTCTACCATACAATCTTGAATTCTAATAAATGCCCCGCCTTATTCTATCTGCCTTCACAGTTAGGATGCTCCTCGGTTGCTCCCAGTCGTTCAGTTCTCTTGTTCTCCTCCTTCTACCGCTCGGCCATGTCTATCTCCCTCTTCTATCATCGGGTCCGCTAGCTCCCTATTATTAACCGTTTGGCCCATCCTCCCTACCGCTCGGTTCACTTCTCCATTAACCGTTCGTCCCATCCTCCCTATCGTTCGATTCACTTCTCCTCTCCTATATCTTTTTCTCTCGTATACTCGTCAGCCTCTATCAGTTTACAAGTACTTGTTTTTTACATCCATATTAATACGTATTTGATCATTAAGTGGATGTTCCTTGATTTTGCCTTTCCTCTAGCCATTTTGTTTGATGAACATATTCATTCGCAGATACTGTGGTTTTGTCATTGCATTTTGGCCTTTAATTTTATGGTTCTTTTGAGTAGGGGTGGGCAAAAAATCTTTTTGTATCAAACTCCTCTAGTTTTGTTCTGCTCTGATCCATTAAAGATCCATTCCCTTAATTCTGTTTTTTATTTTGATCCATATTTATTCTATATTTCGGATCAGCTTTCCATTTTGTTTATATAGATTTTAAAAATTGGAAAATCCAAATTTCCAATCTTAATTGGAAGCACAAGGACAGTGAAATTATTGATGCGAGAAGAACTCCACATAATTGTGTATCTTCTCTCCTAATTGTTTCAACTGTTCATGGAGATTCACATGGACAGAGTTAGTGAAAAGTTAATCACGGCCCAAATCCAGCCCAATAGCTTTTAACACTTACTTACCTTAATCTTAATCTTAATCATGCTGATCTACTTATTCGACCGGCTGACCTATTTAAGTCGGTCGTTCATGAGACCTTTGTTATTCATCTGGATGATGAGCAGACGGGTTGCGTGATTGGGTAGTGTTTCGCAAACTGGGACACCCGGTCCCCATGGTACACATTCCTATCCTATTTTTTCTGGAGGATTTTATGCATTATTTAATTAATTAAGTTTAGTAGATATTTCTCAAGGTCGGTTACAAATCCTGTATATAAATATTTACTACTTATGCTCAATAAAATACACCAGTTTCCCTTTCATTCTTTTGCCTCTTATACTTTAAAACCCAACAATTGATATCAAGAGCATAAAGGATCTTACGGGATCTGTGATATAACCCATAAACACCTACAACAAAAAAATAGCCACCACACATAAGATGGAATCTCAAACATCCTTTACTACCGTTTCTATACATGTATTTGATGGATAAAACTATCAAATGTGGGTTGTCAAATCTAGATACTAAAAATGTATGGGAAGCACTAGAAGAGGATTACGAAGTACCTCCCTTGCCAAATAATCCTACGACTTCTAAAAAAAAGGGTAAGTCAGTAAGTTTCAACCACAAAAATGATAGTAAATCCTCCAATGTTTTTCCATCTTGTCCTTTTTGTAAGAAAAATAATCATCCACATACAAAGTGTTGGTGGAGGCCAGATGTGAAATGCCATTAATGTGGACAATTATGGCATGTGGAGAAAATCTGCAAGTCATAAAAAACACAAGAAAATGTACAAGTTGTTGTTGAAAAGGGTGAAGAAGAAGAACTTTTTATTGTTTCTTGCTTTGCTATTGCAAGATCAACAGAAAGTTGCCTAATTGATAGTGGTTGCACGAACCACATGACTTACGATAAAAAATTATTCAAAGATCTTGATGCAACATACAACACAAATGTCAAAATTGGAAACAGAGCAAAAATAGCAATGAAGGCCAAAGGAACCATCGCGATCAAAGGTTGTACAGGTTTGAAATTAATTATTGATGTTATGTTCCTGAAATTGATCAAAACTTGTTGAGTGTTGGCCAACTTCTACAGAAAGGCTATAAAGTTTTATTTGAAGATAAAACCTGCATGATTAAAGATTCAGATAATAAAGAATTATTCAGAGTTCAAATGAAAGGCAAAAGCTTTGCATTGAATTTGATTAATGAAGAGCATATTGATGTGCACAAGGTTGAAGACAACATGCAAGCACAAGGGCTACCTGAATTGGAAGAAAAAGCACTCGTATGCGTAGCTTTGCAATATGGAAAACAAACTCGATTGTCTTTTTCAAAAGAAAAATCTTGGAGAGCAACAAACAAACTGCAGTTAGTACATACGGATGTCGGAGAACCTAAAGAAACCTCATCTCTAAATGGCAAGAAATTAGAGCTAGTGGGTGTTAAAGTTTGTGAAAGTCAAAATGAACCAGAAAAATTAGAGGAAGAAGAGCAGACTAAGGCAACTCTTCTCGAAGCTGAAGTTGAAAATGCGGAAAAGCCAAAAGAACAACAAGTAGATGAGAAAGTTGCAGAAGATTGTAAGGACGTGAAGACTAAGCAAGAAATTGTGATCGGGACTTCCAAATGTGAAGGAACTTTAGATGATACAGTCAAAGACGAAAAAACTTAGTGTATGCTAACTGAGTCAAGAGGAGATTATTGAAATTTTGTGACTCAAACAACATTTGGTTAAATGAGTCAAATAAGTTAAATAAAAATATATTCTTATCTTATTTTTTTGGAAGATTTTATACATTATTTAATTAACTAAGTTTAGTAGATATTTTTCAAAGTCGGTTACCATATATGAATATTTACTACTATGCTTAATAAAATACATAAGTTTTTCTTCCATTTTTTGCCTCTTATACTTTAAAACCCAACAAAGGCCAATGCAAGGACACTTCTAGTGAATGTGTACGGTACTGTACAGTTTCATTGCAAAAGTTTCAAAAAGGAACACTAACACTTGTCTTATGTTCGAGTAGTATTACTGGTTATTAAACCATGGACAAATGATTTTGGTGTCAGTTATAAGAAAACTAGAATGTAACGAGGAAAACAATCATATTAATGTTAGTAATTGTTATTTAAATTCTGTTTTGCATTTAAATTGTTTTGTTTTCTGATTCCATAAATTTAGGTCATGTTGACGAGAGATATAAGAGGCTAAAAGTTTTAGCTCCTTAATTTTAGGAAACCACCCACACTTCACGCATGGAGTGGGTAGGATGTTTGCTTCTGCATATTTCTTTAAATAGTTGTAGTTCATTTTTACAAAGTATGAAATAAGAAGCATCTGTTTCAGAAATCTTATTTACCTGTGTCAGTTAACAATCTGGTATCAGAGCTCCGTAACAGGGGCCTAAACCAGAAATTATGAATGAGTTGAGTGGTGAGTTGAGTGATACACCGAGGGTTTTTAAATCAAAATTGGGTAGAGAGTGAGTGGAACAATCATTTGGAAGAATGGCTGATTCAAAGTATGCACAACCTGCAATTCCTAAATTTGATGGACACTATGATCATTGGGCAAAACTCATGGAGAATTTCCTTCGATCAAAGGAATATTGGCATTTGGTGGAACATGGAGTAAAGGTTGTTCCAGACAAAACTACTGCATCAGAGGCAGAAATTAAAGTCATGGAGGAGCAGAAACTTAAGGATTTAAAGATCAAAAACTATCTCTATCAAGCCATAGATAGAGAAATTTTGGATACCATTCTCAATGATGAAACGTCAAAAAATATATGGGATTCCATGAAGCAGAAGTTTCAAGGTTCAACACGAGTCAAACGTGCTCAATTACAAGCCCTACGCAAAGAGTTCGAAACGCTATAGATGAAGGAGGAAGAATCTGTGAATTCTTATTTTGCCAGAACATTGAAGATTGCCAAAAGCATGAAAGCTGTTGGAGAAAGTATGCAAGAAAGTGTCATAACTGCGAAAATCCTGCGGTCTATGACAATCCAATTCAATTATGTGGTGTGCTCCATTGAAGAATCAAATAACTTGGATTCCATGACAATAGACGAACTACAAAGTAGTCTATTAGTTCATGAACAACGAATGATACTTCCAACAACTGAAGAACAGGTTATGCAAACCCTAGTAGATGACAAAAGTGGAAGAGGAAGAGGAAGAGGAAGAAGTAGAGGGGGATTTCGAGGTAGAGGAAGAGGAAGACAATCATTCAACAAGGCCGAAGTTGAATGCTTCAAGTGTCACAAGTTTGGACATTTTCAATATGAATGTCCTTTGTGGGAAAAGAAGGCACATTATGCTGAAATGGAGGAACAAGAGGAACAAGAGGAAGCGGTCCTGCTGATGACCTCGGTAGAATGTAAAGAGGGGAAGAAAGATAAATGGTTCTTAGACTCAAGATGCAGTAACCACATGAGTGGTAACAAGGAGTGGTTCTCAACACTAGATGAGAATTTTTAACACAAAGTAAAGCTGGGAAATGATACCCACATAGCTGTGAAGGGAAAAGGAAGTGTTCGAATGATGGTGGATGGAATTATACATGTTATTACACATGTATACTATGTTCCAGAACTCAAGCATAACCTATTGAGTATAGGGCAGCTGCAAGAAAAGGGCTTAAGCATCACAATTCAGAACAATAAGTGCAATATTGTTCATTCAAAAAAAGGGTTGATTTTGGAGGTACATATGAGTGCAAACAGGATGTTTTCTCTGACAGCAATCATGAAAGGGGAACCAACAGCAATCATAAAAGGGGAACCGACAACCTGTTTTCAGACAAATGAAGAAGACAGCTTTTTTTTCTCCCAACTCTGGCATAATAAACTAGGGCATTTAAGTTATGATGGCTTAAAAACTCTTGTCACTAAGCAAATGGTGACTGCACTATCAATAATCACAACCCCTAAGGAGCTCTGTGTACATTGCTTGGCTAGAAAACAACACAGAAATTCAATATCAAAAAAATGTATGTGGAGAGCATCTAAACGGCTACAACTGGTTCATGCAGATTTATGTGGACCCATTCAGCCAACATCCAGTAGTAATAAGAGATATATCCTAAGTTTTATTGATGACTTATCACGTAAAAGTTGGGTGTATTTCTTAAAGGAAAAATCTGAAACTTTCTCTTTCTTTAGAGATTTCAAAACTTTGGTGGAAAAGGAAGCAGGAGAAAGCATCATCTGCTTAAGAACTGACAGGGGAGGTGAATTTTCCTCAAAAATATTTGATGAATTTTGTAGAAGTGAAGGGATAAGGAGACAGTTGACTGCTACCTATACTCCCCAACAGAATGGGGTTGCTGAAAGAAAGAACCGAACCATCATGAACATGCTTCGTTCAATGTTAATTGGAAGGCAAGTTCCAAAGATTTTCTGGCCAGAAGCAACCAAGTGGTGTGTCCATATTCTGAATAGAAGCCCTACAACAGCAGTGCAGGATCAAACCCCTAAAGAAGCATGGAGTGAAGTGAAACCATCTGTAAGTTATTTTTGAGTATTTGGTTGCTTAGCCCATGTTCACACACCAGATCAACAAAGAATCAAGTTAGATGAAAAAAGCAAGCCATGTGTTTTATTTGGAGTTAGTGATGAGTCTAAGGTATATGGACTACTTGATCCTATCAACAAAAAAATTATTATGAGCAAAGATGTAATTTTTTAAGAATATAAGGGTTGGAACTGGGAGCATAATAAAACAGCAGACCAGAGTTGGAAATGGGAGCAGAATAAGACTGTAGACCAGCAGAAAAATATTGAAAAAGATGAGCATGAAGAAAGCACTGAAAATCAACTTGAAGATGAATCAGAAAATGAGGAGCAGCAGGGGACAGATTCACACAATGCTGGAACAGATAGCTGGAATGAATCTCATACTCCAATACCTGAGATTCAAATTGAAGGGAGGGAAAGAAGGCAAAGAAGAAAACCCATATGGATGACAGATTATGAAACAGGAGAAAGTTCTATGATTGTAACAGAAAATGATCCAGTAACAGTTGAAGAAGCTCTTAAAAGTAAGAAGTGGAGAGATGCAATGGTGAAAGAGATGGAAGCAATAGAAAGAAATCAAACATGGGAATTGACTGATGCACCAACAAGAGCAAAACCTATTGGAGTAAAATGGGTATTCAAGACAAAACTTAGAGAAAATGGAGAAATTGATAAGTGTAAAGCAAGGTTAGTAGCAAAAGGCTATGCACAACACTATGGAGTGGATTATACAGAAGTATTTGCACCAGTTGCCAAGCTAGACACCATCCGAATAATACTATCAGTGGCTGCTCATAATGGCTAGATCATATTTCAATTAGATGTGAAAAGTGCATTTCTTCATGGAGAACTCAAGGAAGAAATCTATGTACAACAGTCAGCTGCATTTGTCAAGAAAGGGGAAGAAGAGAAAGTATACAAACTGAAGAAGGCACTTTATGGACTCAAACAAGCACCAAGAGCATGGTACAACAAAATAGAAGCCTACTTTATAAAAAATGGTTTTGAAAGATGTTACTGTGAACATACATTGTTCACAAAATCAGCAAAGGAAGGAACAAAACTATCCAAAAATGATGTAGGGACTAAAGTAGAAGACACTTTATTCAAGCAAGCAGTTGGAAGTCTCATGTATTTAACCGCAACTCGACCAGATTTGATGTATGGAGTTAGCCTGATTAGCAAATTTATGGCCCAACCTACTGAGACACACTGGTCTGCAATCAAACGAATCTTAAGATATTTGAAAGGAACTACAGAATTGGGAATTTTCTACAAAAAGGAGGAAGATACAACATTGATGGCTTATACAGATAGTGATTTTGCTGGAGACATAGATGACAGAAAGAGTACATCAGGTTTTGTATTCTCTCTAGGAACTGGAGCAGTCTCATGGTCTTCCAAGAAGCAACCAATAGTAACTCTTTCTACAACAGAATCAGAGTATATAGCTATTGCATCATGTGCATGTCAATGCATATGGATTAAAAGAATTTTGGATACTATTCGTTTTAACAGATCAAAATAGATTCTGGTTTTATGTGACAGTAGTTCAGCCATTAAACTATCTAAAAATCCAGTATTTCATGGTAGAAGCAAGCATATTGATGTTAGATTTCATTTTTTAAGAGATCTTGTTAAAGAAGGAAGAATCAAGTTGGACTATTGCAACACTCAAAATCAGATACCTGATATGATGACTAAGCCACTAAAACTGGAGCAATTTCTGAAGTTTAGAAGAATGTTGGGCATGATTGAAGCATCAGAAATAAACTAGATGTTTTTATCAAGCATTTAGTTTAAGGGAGGGATTGTTAGTAATTGTTATTTAAATTCTGTTTTGCATTTAAATTGTTTTGTTTTCTGATTCCATAAATTTAGGTCATATTGACCAGAGATATAGGAGGCTAAAAGTTTTAGCTCCTTAATTTTAGGAAACCACCCACACTTCACGCATGGAGTGGGTAGGATGTTTGCTTCTGCATATTTCTTTAAATAGTTGTAGTTCATTTTTACAAAGTGTGAAATAAGAAGCATCTGTTTCAGAAATCTTATTTACCTGTGTCAGTTAACAATTAAAACAAATTACACTACTACTGCTTTTATTGTGTAAAATAATCATAGTAAGATTAAAATAACCTAATTTATGTTATCCAAACACTTTCAACACTAAAGTCGACCCTAGTTATTGTTCACACAAATGAAAGAAAAATAATACTAAAAGCACGACTAAGATGGAAGAGTTAGGAAACCTTCTTTCCGATTTTGTCTTCGGGTTTATGCCAATGCTAAATTCTCTCTAGAGACAGCAGGCAAAAGCTCACATTAGGTTTAATATTCATACATTTCATTTTTTGTAATTTATTAACAAAATAATTCACGTTAAAGATATGAACGGCGTAAAAAGGAAACTGAAAAATAACTTAAAATATTAGGTCCCAAGGGAAGGAAAGCAGTATTCAAATAAAAATAATAACATAAACTAATAAATAACTCCTCATATCCAAATCCTACAAGGTTCTACATAAGGAATCTCAACTTTTTTTTGGAAACATGAGAAAAGTGATCCTCTCGTGTTAAACAAATAAAAGAGTAAATATGTTTCTTGTCAGACCCATTAAAATCCACTCAAAACCCCATCTTAGTGGATTACATGTGTGAAGGAAAGGGATCTGAAAACCAGGAAGTGGAAGACAGGTGTGAGCAGTGGAGTGGCCGTTCGGTTTTGACGGTAGAACTAAAACTCAAAGTTTTCAAAAATTCACGCCACTTCTGCATGCACCCTTCTTCCCCAAAGTTCTGAACTTTCATTTTCTCCTCCTTCTCTCTAGATTTCTTCATCTTCTCTCTAAGAAATCTTACTCTTTTCTTCTTCCGATCATTGAACAGACCACACCTGAGCATTCCCGGCGTCGAGGGCGTTCGTTTGAACCGATCAGTTTTTGATTTCCGAGCTGGTAAGTTAATCTCTCCCTCAGCCGTGTGTTTTTTGTCGCATGCAAACCCAGATTTTTGGTTGCATGAGTTGATCCTCTCATTCTGAGTATTTCTGGTCTTGTGTTTGATTTAGTTTCTTAAAGCGTGACTGTAGAACGCTAAGGCCTTTGTTAGAGGAGAACCCTATTTTGCATGTGTGAGTGTTCGGTCACGTTAAGAGGTAAGGGAAGCTTATATAATTTTATTTTCATTCTCGTTTTTGAATGTTGGCATGCTTGTTTGATTGTTGGATGAAATATGAAGTATGATTGTTACTATGTTTTGCCTGTATGAATGTATGAAGATAAATGCTGAGGAATGTATTAATAAGAGTATGAATTATAAGTATGTATTTCTATGTGAAAATTGATGTTCGTCACTGAAGGTCATTGACCGTTCGGTTTTCTTGTGGACTCGGTTGGAACTGGATTCTGTCATTTGGAGAGAATTCCAATTGAGGACCGAGCGTTTTCATTTTGGTTATAAACTTCAGTATATCTATATGTATTTGTATATTTCGTTCATTCTTGAACACTAGTTAAATGGTATCTTATATTTATCAAGCCTTTATTCTATAAGTTTAGTAGTGCTCGTACTAAGTAGTGCTCGGTCTTACACCAAGTGCTCGTACTAAGTGGTGCTCGGACCAAGCGCTCGACCTTGATTCTGTAATTTAATTTTTAAATAAGAGCATTCGGCCAAAACCAATAGCTTTCGGTCTCTACACTGCTCGGTCTTCGACTAGCACTCGTTCTCCTTGATGTTAAACTCATAAATAAGCTAAGTATTTATAGCGTTCAATTTCTTCATATAATTCCGTCACTTATTATTATTCGATGTCCTACAGTATCAGTTTCTATGGTGTTCGGCCTAGAGTCTTAGTACTTGGCCTAGGCTTATTGGCGTTCGGTCTAAACTCTCATGAGTCAGTTCATTAAATTGGCTCACCTTGTAAATAACGTTCGATTCTATTAGTCTTTGAGAAATATTATTGTAATCGGTCTCTTTCTCAACCCCGATAGTAACTCTCTCGGTTTTGATCTGTTTTGAAACTGGAGACCTCTCGGTCTCACTCCAAGTGTTCGGTCTCGTTCGGGGTTGAAGATTAACGGTCGATATTTGGTATCTTATGGGATCTGTATTTAAATTGGTTCGATTTGAGGTTTTGAAAATGAAAGATGATGGAATATGATGTAGATGAAATGAGTATGAATATGAAAGAGTGTTCCGGGGAGGAATATCTCATTAATGAATATTGAAATGGTAAAGTATAAATGTGGATAAAGCTAAGCTGGCGGTTCATCCTAATATTCCGTGATTACTCGTTTCTCACGTAGAGAAGGGTAAGTCATGTGTGGGAATGGCAGGAGGTCCTAGTCCTTATGGTTAATTTGGACGGAACGGACTAACCTCGGGTGGCAGCTGTTGAGGGTATCCCAGTTACTACATCACTTGGGTGAACGAACGTCGTAGCTACACAGAATGCATACAGTCCGGACAGTCAGAGTCTAGTATTAGGCTTTGCATGCAAGAGTGTATGATTTATCTCGTTTAATTGATTGGTGTGAAATATATGTTGATACTGAATTAAATTACATAAGCTTACCCTATTTCCTGTCTTGTCCGTTTTGTACGTTCGGTCATTTGTCCTGTTGCAATGATCATCTGTGTGGATGTGAGCAGAAGGAGAAGAGTTGCTGGAAGAAGCATTGGAAGAGGCATCGGTCGAGGTGGAAGTGAAGACCGAACAGTAGAACCGTTCGGCCGGTCTTGGATTTCTCTTCGTATTACCGATCGGTATAAGTTTATTTTGTAAACAGTTTGGTTTTGGTCTTAGCTGATATTCTCTTTCTAAATTGTAAAACGTTCGGTATATCTAGTTTTGGATACCATTCGGTCTTGACCTTAGGATTGTAAGTCTTTGTAATTCACGATGGCTATGTAAGGTCGTTCGGCAGTATTAGCACTGAATCTCTTTTGACGAACTGAACTGTAATATTATTATATGTGATTATTCTATTATATAGTTTTACACTCTATTTTTGGGATGTTACATTTCTTGTTTCTTAATTTTAAATGAACCAATTTAATCCATCAACTTAAATGTATAAAATTAGTTATTTTAATCAAATTTTGTCAAATTTATTTAACATTTCAAACTTATTCCATAATAATATTGAATTATTTTTGGCATATTTTTACTAATTGAAAAACAGATTTAAAACCTTAAATAATCTTGATAAAATTTGGTTAAAATGACTAAATTTATGTAGTTTTAAAAATAAAAGACTAAATTAGTCCAAAATTTAAAAGAGAATCTAATTTTAATTTTATATCAAAGTTAAAAGACAAAAAGAATATTAATCCTCAAATAAAAAAAAAAGCTTAGATCATCTTAGGTTACCGTCAAACCATTTTCCTTTTATAACTCAAATTTAAAACAAAAATGTCAAGTAATGCAATTTTTTTTTTTTATGAATGACTGTTATTTCATGCATGGATAGTGTCATACATTACCATCAGAAGTTTGTGATTACTACACTTACAGGCAAGATTGTCCAATAAAAAATCAAATCGTAACGAACTAACTTTGGAATCCGAATCATAAAATTCATTCACAATAAAACATTACTTCAAATATATCATGATATATAATGTTAAATATAACAATTTTAAACTGAACATAGATAAAAGAATCCAACCATAAGTCTTATAAAATAAAATTATTAGTTACATATCAGTGAAGCCTTTATTTTAGGAAGATGAAAGTGAAACAATGAAATAGCAAAATTTTGTATATATATACATACATATACTGTCAGACCTCGGAAAAACGCACCCAAACCCCTCCTGTCAGAGTCATTTAAAACGCACCCAAAACCCTCTGTGCGGACGCCAGGTGTCAAACATTTAGGATTCTGAAATCAGATAGTGGAAGGCAGGTGTCGGCAGGAGAGCGGATGCTCGTTTGGACGAAGGAAGAAAATGATGGTTTCAGAAACTTCTGTTCCACTCTCCTCTACATGCACCCTCTTTCCAAAAATCTGATCTTTCATTTTCACCTTCTTCTCTCTAGAAAACTCTCCCTTCTCTCTACCAAAACTCACCCTTTCCCTTTTCCGATCACCATTCAGGCATCGTAGGAGCACTCCCGCTGTCCCAAGCTTCGATTTAAGCCGAATAGTTCTGGATTCTGAAACTGGTAAGTTTCTCGTCCCTAGCTGTTCGTTCTTTTGTTACATGCAAAACCAAGTTCTGGTTGCATGCGGGGGTGTAGTCTAAGTTATTTTGGTTTCTTGCTGTTTTGTTTAGTTTGAAGAATTATTGATCGTTGAGGGTAGAAAGATTGTAGTCGGGCGAGCCAAAAACCTACTCTTAGGACGTTAATCACTATCCAGGTAAGGGAAGCTTATCTAATTTAATTGTATTTTGTTTGCACGTTCGTTGATAATTATTGCATGCTGCCGAGTGATAGAATGTATATGAAGTATAAATGTTGAGATGATTGTTATGTGGAATATAATTTATTAATATGATATGGGTTGTACGAAGTATGCAAATTTATGTTGATATGAATTTTATAAAGTTATGAAGTTATAAGTTAAGAAATGAGTTTGAATGTAATTGAATTCTAAATATGAAATTCCTCATGATACTGTACGTTCGTCATTGAACGGTCCTTGACCGTTCGGTGTTTCTAGTAAACTGGTTTGACATTGAATTCTTTCATTTGGAAAGAATTCTAGTTGAGGACGAGCGCCTTCTTGTAATAATGTTGTGCTTGAGCGTTCGGCCAAGCGTAGTTGCATCTGAGCGTTCAGTGATAAACATAAATCTTGTATATATATATATATATATATATATATATATATATATATATATGTATGTATGTATTTGTATATGGTAGTTATTCTTAAACGCAATTCCTATAATACCTTATTTTATAAATCTTTTATTTTTAAGTTTAGTAGTGTTCGGTCTCACACCAAGATCTTGAAATGAATGGTGCTCGGTCTTATACCAAGCGCTTGTACTCGTTTATATTTAATCAATCTTGATGAAATAGCGTTCGTCCAACTTCAGTAGAATTTTCCTATACCATGTTCGGTCGTTTACTGGCATTGGATTTCTGTATGTGACCTATTCTAAATATGGTTCTTTAACGTCTTTACATGTCTACATTCATTGGATCCGGCTTAGAGCCTTCGTACTTGATTTATTCCTTGAGTGTTGGTTGGAGTTCACGAGAATCATTTCATTTAACTGATTCATGTGTAAACGACGTTCGTCATATATTGTATAGTTGTACCCTATTCATTTCTAAATCTAACAGTAACCCTTTCGGTAGTATTCCATTCTAGGACGAGATATTTTTCCCTGTCTCGTTCCTATGGTTCGTCCTTAATCTGAAGAAGGTTGAACGTTCGGTATTTGATGTTCTTGGAAATTATGATAAAAATGACACTAAAGTGAAGAATCATAAATGATGAAGAGTATATGAGATAAATTAAAGGTTGTGAATTTTGAACGAGCGTTCCGGGGAGGAACGACTCTTGGATGAATATTGGAATTGGTAAACTATGAATGTGGTAATGCTTAGCTGGTGGTTCATCCTAATGTTCTGTGAGTACTCGTCCTCATGTAGAGGAGAGTAGGTCATGTGTGGGAACGGTAGGAGGTCCTAGTCCTTAGGGGTACTTTGGACGGAACGGACTAACCTCGGGTGGCAGCTGATGAGAGTATTCCAGTTACTACATCACCCGGGTGCACGAACGTCGTAGCTACACAGAATTCATACAGTCTGGACAGTCAGTCTAGTAGTAGGCCTTGCTTGAATCGTACGTTGAGATGAATTTGATGTGTGTGAATATGAGAAATGTATGTTATTACTTGAATTAAATTACATAAGCTTACCCTATGTTTTATTGTGTTGTCTCGTCCTTGTTCGTCCGTCTTGTCATTGTAATGATCATCCGTGTGGATGTGAGCAGATGGAGACGCATTGTTGGAGGATGCGCTGGAAAAAGAAAATTTGATAGAAGTGGAAGTAAAGGCCGAGCCATAGGAGCGTTCGACTAGTTTATAGTAGTTTTGTTGTGAGGTGATCGTTCGGTCACCTCCTCTCTTTCGTTTCTATGTGACCGTACGGTATTAAAGTTTTTTTTGTAAACCGTTCGGTCATGTTTCCTTTTATCTGGAACAATTTAAGTTGTAACTTATGTAAGGCCGTTCGGCCGTAACCATTCGTTGATTAGTGTAAGACTGAACTGATTTATTATTAAATGTAATCAATTCTATTATATGGTTTTATCACTGTATTTGTGGGATGTTACATATACATACATACATATATATATATATACATACATATATATATACATACATATATATATATATATATATATATGCATGTATTGAATAACTACTATCAAATAAAACAGTGAAATAACCAAATAGGAAAAGAATAAAGCACTTCTAATTCTTTCATTAATAAATTAAATTTATTTCAATTCTTTTCATGAGTATTGGTGAAAATTAAAATTAAGGAATTGTTGAATTACGTGATTTTTATGGATGGTACGAAATTTTACAGACCCGTTCATTTATCCATCCACTACAGAAAATGTGCATATTACTGGTGGACTTTTACCGAAGGCCTTTGAGCCTTCGATAATGATTTGGTGATTTTAAATACCAAAGGACTTAGGCCGTCGGTAAGGGGTTCGATGAATTGAGATAAAAATTTGGGATTTCCCCCACTTCGTCCAATCCAAAAAACCTATTTGCGCTCTTTCTTCCCTCCTAAAGCCGGTCAGGGTTTTTCCCTGGCAAAGTTGATCTCGTGTTTTTCGTCGGCGAAGGTGCAATAGGGTCATTCGGTCATAGTTGTGAGGTGAGGTGCGTGGGCCATTGACGCTGTGATTTGGATGTTGGTGTCGTGAGCAAAGGCGATTGGTGTTGTGGTTGGTGTTGCGGTTGGGGGATTGTGGTTGAAGACTTTTAGTGGACAGCGATTCCTGCACATTCTTTGGCTGCCGTGGTGTAGGAAGGTCATTGTGGAGGTAGGTGTCGAGAATCATCCCTTTCGTGCAAGTCAAATCTCTAATGTTGTTAATGGGTTGTTGTTTATGATGCAGGTCAATTCTTTTGGCGTGCATTTAAGATTTTTCGTGAAGGTTTGGTCCTCCGGTTGAGGGTTTTTTGTTGAAGGCTGGTGGAAGGGCATTGGTGCATTCTTTGTTGCTGCCTTGATGTAGGGAAGTTCTTCTGGTGTAGGGAAGCTCTTGTGGAGGAAGGGTTCGATAATCCCTGTGTCGTGGAGGTCAGTTAAGGGAAAATTTTGCACCACTAATATGTGCATTTGATTTATGTTTCAGACTTATAGCTGACCCTTTAAAGTGCGTGTAATTTTTTATTGTTATAACTATTGTTTTATAAAGAAAGTTGGGCTGATCAGTGGTAAACCTTACGTGCTCAATGTATTTCCATTATATTGATTGTTTTGTTTGTTGAAGCATGGATTGGAAGCTGGCAAAGGGTTGTGGAATCTGATGCGTGTTTTGAGTAAATGCTTGTAACAGTGCAATGTGTGTTTTGATGTAGTAGTCATTAGATAGCTATTTGAATTATTTTAAGTCTTAGAGAACCTTATTTCAAGAGCTAACGCATGAGGAAGAGTGGTGAGACAGTGTTAATTGGTTGGACAGTTGGTGAGAATTCAGTTTCCTTTTACTTGACTTGGTTGCATACTTTATTTTCTTGAGTGATTGAGAGGGGAAGGGAAGTGCGGTCAGGTCCTTCAAAAATTGAAAACAATATCTATCTGTAGGAGACAGAGACAAACACTCATTTCAGAAATAAGGTTAGTGAGAAAAAGAGAAAACATGTACATAACAAATCTTGAACATCTAAAAAGATATTAGGATTTGAAAGTATTGACTCACACGCACCCTCCATAAACTGATGCGATGTCAACTGTGCAAGTCTTGTTACAGAATAACAAGAATTTGTATACACAAAAATAACTCACAAGCTACATGTACATTGTAAGGAACGACTTAAGAATATAGGAGAGAAGCATTGAATTGGAACAAGCCTTATTGAAGTGTTGCAATGTCCGTGGTGTTTGTGCTTCACAGATAAAAACATTTCTATATTGAACAAGACTTGAACACTAATCATTTCTCTCCACCTTTTTTTTCCTATCACATTGTATCAACTATCATAGCTATATTTCTCTTTGGAGATGTTGATGGATGATTTTTTATTATTGTATTTTAGGAAAACAACAATGATGAGAATATAAGTGTAGGGCACTGTTCTTTAATCTCTTGGTTTCTCTCATCTCCCTCTTTTTATCATGTGTTTTTCTCTTATTCCCTCTTTTTTCTGTTTCTTTCTCTTTCAATCAATATCCTACATTAGTGATATGTAGAGCCTACTTTTCTTGTCACTAGACCAGAACCTATAGGTATGTAAACACAACTACACAAAATGAAAGAATGCTTCGTTCAAATTTAACAAAGGCTTGAAAAGGTTGATACACAATTAGACATGGGGGAGGACATTTCATATTAGCTTTAGAGGTTTATAGTCTTAGGCTTCGTTCAATTTCAATTTTTGATGTGGTGTGTTTTCCACATGTGTTGTTATTAGTCCTACACTGCTATTTCTTTCTCCTACAAATTCGAGTGAACTTGTTTTGACACAAAAATAGAATATATGTGGGCTAGCTAATCTCACATTCAAGTTTAGTTGGAACAATATAAATGTGTATGTTTGAATCTTGTGGAATAACTTTTGCTGGTCTAATCAAATCATAGTCAGCTGTTTACATTTAAACTAGTTAGTTTCACTATTATATTTGTGCTATAAACATTAACTTGAGTAAGTACTAGTTGCATACCATATAAGCAATGATTTGCTGAAGCAAAAGCTTGATTGCACCTTGAGAAAACTCCCAAAAAGATTGAACGTCTTTAAGTGTGATTGTAGTATCTTTCTCAAGTCTTATTTGATGATTCTAAGTCCATTTCAGTGTCCAAAATTCATTTGACTCTTTGTAACGAAAAATAGGTTGATGGAGTTGTTTAATTTGGCACATAAATAGGGTTGAATAAGTGAATTTAATAAATACTACTGTTTAGCATCAATTAACTGTGCTCACAAGTTTATTTCATTGATTTAAACATGTTAATGGCAAAGAATTTCGAGTTTTAACAGCCTTATGTGTTTTCACCCTCCAAACCACCTGTTTTAGACCTTTTATTGATAACAAGTTGTTGGTTTAGTTGCCTAGTTCTATGATCTGTATGGTGCATCTGTGTTTGCGTGAATTTGTAGTAAAAGTTTGGTTCATTTGTCATATATGAAATAAAGAATTCAAAATCAACATTCAAATCATTTTAAAAAGCTAAAGACCAATGTAAGTTAAAATATGAAATCTGATGCACCATAATCTGATTTTCTCCTAGGCATCTTGTCAAACAGTTTTAACACATTTGATAAGTTCATTCTGTTTTCGATTCAATTGCAACTTGTTTTGGTTTCTTTCTTTCTTAATCCACTCTAAATCAATTCTTAGGATTCTTTGGAGTGCTTCCCTGATTGCTAGCCCATTTAATTGCTTAATTTTGAGTTTTTTGCCATGTTGCCCGCAACCTGTTTGATAAAAGGATTTGTTGTCTTGTCAGTCAGATTGTATTTCCGGTAGCATATATGAAATATTGAGGTCATTTTCACTCCACTAGCAAGTTTCTTTTGGATGATATACACTCAATCTCACCATCACTCAACTGTTAGGCTTATATCTTAAAATTTGGCTATAGGAGTTGCCTATTTTCACATTTTTGCTTACTGGACATCCCCTTTGAATTCCCAAATTCTGCTCCTTGTCCACTTCCAAATATGCCACCTTAGTTGGAAAAGATTTCTAAAACTAGACTGCACCACAAAGTGTTCACAACACTACAATTTGACACAAAAATTAGCACCAAACCAAATGAAAAACTGCACTAGAAATGGTCACTGGACAACACCAAAATTTGACTTGAATTTGACAATTTTAAGAGGCCAAAAAGCTTAAAAGCAATAAAAATGCAGGTTGAAAAAATGTTAGCACGAAACTGTTTGATAAAATCAGAAAGTGTTTGATGAAATGCCTCAAACAAACCCATATTTTTTGTTTTTAATTTTTGATTAGGTGCACAGTTAAGAATCCCGTTTTAACAATTTTCTTTTCTTCTTTTAACTATTTGATTCAATTTTTTATGTATGTCCTTGCCACTTGTAATGGTTATAGCAGTTTAAACAAGTTCAAATTAATGTATTAAAGTTGTTAGAACAATTTATTTGAAGTTCAAATGAGATATATGCAAATTAGTATTTCAAACCATCCATTTTGAGTAAATTATGGAAGTGCCAAGGTGAATATGAATTGTAGCTCTGTTTTGGGACTAATTAGAGTTTAAACAAGTTTATTTTGATGAATTAAAACTGTTTAAAGGGTTATCAAAGTATCATAATAGGTTGTGCACGAAATCACTTCCAAAACCACCAATTTTGGGTCTTTTTCCTGGTAATAACCGAAGGCTTTTGGCCTTCGGAAATTACCGAAGGCTTTTGGCCCTCAGTAATTACCGAAGGGCGGAAGCCCTCAGTAAATGTTAGCGACAAGGGATTTACCGAGGGCTCTTTGGCCGTCGATAAGCCGTCTGTAAATACCCTTTTCCGACGGCTTCTGACTGTTTCCGAGGGCTTATGGCCTTCGGTAATTCCCTTCTTTTTTGTAGTGATCACGAGATTCATCTTAAAACATGAAATGGGTAGGTGATCGAATACTATTGAATTATGGAATCGAATAGCATACAGTAAGATTGTAATCACTACGATCACAAGCTTATACTTAGAAGGGACTTATCTTGGTGGCCAACTTTAATAAAATCTCAAGAACAAGCCGTTTTCTTCGGGGTGCAAAGGCGTCCTTTGTAAGAGCATCACTATCATTGGAGTGTATAACGGCAACTGCATGCTCGAATAGGTAATCAATATCTCCTCGGAGTGGATCCTGCACAGCATGGTTCAGAATTAGAAATTCCATACACATTATGGAACTCTGATGTGTGATCGTACGTACAGTAGAGGAAAAAGAAAGAAAACACAATTTATACAAAACAAACTTTTCTCTATATTTCATTACCATAATGTATAAAGACCTAGGTATATTATAAGTTAAATCCAAACATGACATCCGTATCGTATTCTAAAAAAAAAGAGTACTAGTTTTCTACCGGAAGGATTCCTATATGACCAAGAATCTAAACATCACAGGATTCTAATATTTCTAGGGGGCATGTTATTGATAGAAGGCTCATTGTCAATTACTTCATATCATGTAGAGGAACACTGTTATCAGCCAATTTCTTCTTGCAATTCTAAGATTTCTCCACCATCTTACAGAAGGTATCAAAGGTAGGCACGGCGAAAGAAATCTGGGACATTCTTCAAGAAGCCTACGGCAACACAGGCAAGGTCAAGAAGATCAAACTACAGTCGCTCCAATGATAATACGAACTCTTAGGCATGGGAGAACAAGAATCGATTGTTGAGTATATAAGAAGGATACAGGTGGTGGTGAACGCCATGAGAGCGTGCGACAAGGTGGTAAAGGACAAGAAAATCGTGGAGAAGATTCTTAGAACGCTAACTCCGCAATACGATCATATTGTTGTAGCTATTGAAGAAAGCAAAAACGTGGAAGACATGAAAGTGGAAGAGTTGCAGAACTCGCTAGAAGCCCATGAACAACGGCTTCTTGAAAGAAAGAAAACCAAAAATGAAACGAGTTCGAATCAAGCTTTACAAGCAAGAAGCAGCTTTAAACCTAGAGGACGAAGCGCTGGAAGAAGTAGAGGTCGAGCACGGGGAGGTCGAACCGGAGGTAGAAATCCGAATGTCTCTTATCAGAATGTTGAAGAGGAACACAGTGAACACAAAGATGGAAGCAAAAGAGGCGGAAAGCAAATGAGAGGAAGAGGAAGAAAGAATGTTGATAAGAGGAATATCCAATGCTATACCTACAGTAAGTTCGGTCATTATTCGTCTGAATGCTGGCACAATGAGGCCGCAAAGAAGAACAAGAGTGATGAGTCAAATCTTGCCCAAGATATAGGTGACTCTGATTCAGATCATATATTGTTGATGTCCATTACCGAACGGGTGCAGACGTATGATGAGACAGAATGGTTGTCTTCCGAACAGTCTCTATTATTGAATGAATCAAGCCTTGCCAAAAATCGAGCGGGTGTTGAAGAGACTAGAAGGATATTCTCGTTTCACCAAACGGGAGATGATGGAGAAATCAACAAAGAAGCTGGATGAACATCAATGAATATTGATGGAGAAACCGAACGGGCGTATAATCGAACGGTCGTCAACAATGAAAATGAACGAACGTTAATCAACAAAGAAGCTGGACGAACGTCAATGGATATTGATGGAGAAATCGAATGGTCGTCTAACCGAATGGTCGTCAACAACGAAACTGAACGAGCGTCACACAATTGTGAACGAGTGTTGCACAAGGGTCAAGAATTTGAACATGTGTTGATGTCTATCAATATGAAGCATGCAGAAAATGACAACTACTGGTACTTAGAGTGGGCTGTTCTAATCACATGACAGGCAAGAAGGTGCCGGAAGGATTATGATCAGAAGCAAGAACAGACAACCCGCGTACATGAACAACGTGCTATACGTACCAAACATGAAGAGCAATCTGCTCAGTCTTGGGCAATTACTTGAAAAAGGATACACTATGAACATGCATCAAAAGCATATAGAGATATTTGATGATAGAAAACATCTTGTGCTCAAAGCTCCATTAGCAAAGAACAGAACTTTCAAGGTGAAGCTTAATGCTACCACTATTTAGTGTTTATCATCTATCAATACCGAGGAAGAAGAGTGGTTGTGGCATTATCGTTATGGACATCTAAATTTCAGAAGTTTGAGACAGTTGAAGGATAAAGACATGGTGATAGGAGTTCCTGAGATTCATTCACCAGAGAAGGTGTGTGAAGGTTGTGTGAAAGCAGACCAGGAAACAGTTCAAGAAGACATCACACAAGAGGGCAAAGCAATCTCTTGAAGTTGTTTACTCAGACGTGTGTGGACCCTTCGAGCAAGAATCCATTGGAGGTAATAAGTATTTTCTTATTTTTGTTGATGAATGAACTAGAAAAATATGGACTTATCTGATCAAGGAAAAGAAAAAATTTTACTCATGCTTTGTCAAATTTTGTGTCATGGTGGAGAGACAATCAGGACTTCATATTAAACTGCTCAGAACTGAAGGTGGAGGAGAGTTCAATTCTCATGAAGTGAACAAGTACTGCAGTGACAGAGACATAATACATGAAGTAGTAGCTTCGTACACTCCACAACACAATGGGCTGGCTGAACGGAGAAATAAAGTGCTGCTCGACATGACTCGGTGTATGTTAAAATGCAAGAAATTACCAGACTGCTTATGGGGAGAAGCTGTCTCCACAGTAACGTATCTTTTGAACAGAAGTCCAACAAAAGCTTTAGAGAATTGCACACCAAAGGAGGCCTGGTCAGGTATTAAACCTACTATTAAACATCTTAAGACCAAGTATAAGCCAAATGGTGAAATTGCTAAACACAAAGCGAGACTCGTTGCGAAGGGATTTCTACAGAAGCCGGGAATAGATTTCACTGAAGTGTTTGCTCCAGTCGCAAGGTTGGAAACAGTGAGATTGATAGTAGCTCTTGCAAACCATAGAAGCTAGAAAATACATCAACTAGATGTTAAATCAGCCTTTTTGAATGGTCCTCTGAAGGAAGTAGTGGGTGTAGCAAAGGCAGCAATACCTCGTGTTCTCTATATTAAAGTGGTTTGGGAAGTAGAGAAGAAATGAGTGTGGAGTTGGGGAAGAGAGTGAGTCTCAGGTTTACTGGGTTGGTTTGAGAGGTTAGTTCAGGTGGCAATTCCTCCTCCACTATCTTCCATTCTTCCTTTTTCCTTCCTATCACTCCCAAATCCCACACCAAGGTCCACGGTTCTACTTCCTTTATTTTTAACAAAGCTTCTGGCTCCCCCCACCTTCTAGCTAGTGTTGGATCCCCTTGGTGAATACCTTCTGTTTCGGTGTAGATTTTGTGGGACTAAGAGACTAACAAGGTGGACGCAACTCTGACCTCAAATTGACTGGACCGTTCGCTTTTCCTTGGTACCTGGACGCTCGATCTCCTAATAATTCTGATCGTTTGGCGGACCTTGATCTGAACGCTCGCTCCTTTCGCACCTCGATCGTTCGGCAAACTTCAATTTCCAACAGAGGGGAGATGTACCTGCAAGGACACTCCGACGCTCAAGTTACGCGTATGGTAAATGAATCACAGTTCTCAATTGAATACTTTCATATGTAAACAATCTATGATGTAAATGTGAGCGTGAATGGAACTTACCTGGCTTATGGCCCTGGCTATATATTTATAAGTTGTTTTATGGATTTTAAGTTGATATAAGTCCAATAAAATATAAACAGAATAAAATATAAACTTATCTTAACCGCTTAGATCTTATTTGTGTTTTATGCGAATGTTTTATTCTTTGCTAGATTCATTAGCTTTGTTACGCGGATGTGGTCCTAAGAGTGGCCCAAGTGGTATTGACCGATAATATCCGTACATAATGTCTTCCAAGTTCAAGTTAATCGTTCGACTTATGTATTTGGGTTAACTGTAAGACTCTAAGGTGGTTGTTATTAGGAGGGTTTCGTGTTACACAACGTTTTTAGCTTTTGGGTTTTGATTTTCCCGCCTCTGGGTATTGGTAGAGTCTGAAAAGTGGGACCGTTGGATTCTTTCTAATCGTACGGTGCGGAATGATCAGCGGTTACATCAGCTTTCCCCTCATTAATGTGAAAGGATTTTTTGAGGAACCCTGGTTAGCGCAACCGTCATTTCTACTTCATCGCCTCGACCAACTTCTTCATTTCTCCTTCTCCAGACTTTCCTTTGACATTTACATACAGGTAACTCATGGACTATTTTTCCTATTCAGATTGTTCCCCAGCATTTGTTGAGAAAAGGGGGAGTGGCAACCAAGCTGACGCACCAGAGGGCTCTCGAAATAGGGCTCAGTGTGAGGTTGTCTTCATACTTTATGGTGAAAACGCCTTTGTCTATGATGTTGTTGCGGTGGAGGAACCCGAAAATCTTCCTTCCTCTAGCGGGGGTAACTATGAATGGGCCTCTCCCGAACGGCCGCTTTCAAGAAAACGAAAGATTATCACCGGTGGAGTTTCGAAAGCTTCCGGTAAGGGAAAGAGTATTGGAGGAGTGGTCGATCCGCATGCCGATCGCGACATTCCGAACGGCATGTGGGATGTGGCCTTTAATCTTGGCCATAAGATCGAGTTCAACTTTGATTTGGCTGAGCAGAAAGTCATGGAAAAGACTTCTGAGCAAAAAATGGCAGATGACTGCTTAGAATTCGCCTGTCGTGCGGCGGCGGCTGCCTAGAACTTAGCGTATGCCTCCGACCGAGGTAACTTGGTCACCGAGCTTGAGCGTCTAAAAACCGAACACGCTAAGTGTGAGCAACAGCGGAAGGAATCCGAGGAGATGATAGTGAAGGGTCGGGAGATAACGGAAAATCTGCAGAAGGCTAGCGTTGAAATGGAAAAGGTCAACGAATGGCTTGTAGCTGATCTGGAATTTTCAAGGAAAGAGAATGAGCAGTTGAAGAAAAGCTTGACAATTTTGACTGGCGAGAGGGACGCCTTGTGCCAGACCATTACTGAAAACCAGGAGTTGTAGGATGAGATGAATGATGCTATCATCCTGGAACATACAAGGGGCTTTAAGAAGGAGTCAACTTCGACATTCGGAAGGACGTTTACCAAGGAGAGTTGGTTCGGATAGACGTCATTCTTGCCGGGTCATTTCCAGATGACGAGCCTGCAGGGACGCCCACCTAGGCAATGGCAACAGAGGAAGCTGCTCGAATCGAGACACCCGAGGGGAATTCAGGGGTTCCTTCTATCGAGGATGTCCCCCGTCGTAGACCTTGTATAGAATAGATTTAACTTTTAGACATTCTGACATTTTGTACTTACTGTTCTTAGCGTTGTTTGCTTCGTGTATGTCGTCATTTGGTACTTGTCAAAACTTTATGTTCTTATATTTGAATGTTTATAGGATCGCTATACTTGAATATTTAAAGGAACGCGCGTTATTTGTAATCATATGATGAGTGCTTTGTTGACGTTTATATCGCCTCGTTACATGCTTGGACCCTAGGGATTTCATCCCTTAGTTGGATGCGTCCGGGTGCCTCAGCACGAACTGTTATCTGCCGCCCGCTCTTGTAGTCTCTATGTAAGATGTAATTATCGTAAGATAATATCAAAAGACGACATCGTTCCGTCGAGATATAACTGTTTTAAAGTCATGTGATATGCTAGATATTTAATATCAAAGATATAATTGCGACCGATTGGTCAAGACGTAACTACTTTAGTGATCTGCAAGATGTAAAATATCAAAGATATAATTGAGATCGGTCGGTAGGATGAACTTGCCACTGTCTTAGTGCCTTATGACCTGTAAGATAATATCAAAATATATGCTAGACTCATCGGTCTTTGTTAGACCGTTTGATCATTGTTGAACATTTGAAGTATTCATATGAGGATGTGTCATAGCTATAGGTGTCCTATTGTCTTGAGACCTGCAAAATAAAATGATTGTATTATATGACATCACTCGAAAGATGTTAAAGAAAAGATAAGGTGTTCGATTGAGAATCAGCTTGGCTCTTTAGCTCTTGGTTGGCAAAAAGTTATTTTGATTGGCTATGACGTCGGATGGCCAAGTAAGTAAAACCTGTTCGGTTTCAATTCTTTAATAGTTTGTGCTTATTTCAGCCTGTCGGAAGTATTAATTTGAATCATCATGTAATACACTGGTGGACGTCTTTGACTTTGCAATTGCTTCCTTGAAATTTTGAAGAGTTAAGTTCCTGTAACATCATAAAATAAAGTTCTACCATCCTTTTTCTGGATCAATAACAAGTCATAATATAAAAAGTGGGCTTGGGCACGATTTTGTAGAGTCTCGTACGCCTTTTCTCTTAAGAAGCTTATTGCAGAAGATATATTGACTTTGTGTCAAACAGCCCTGAATATGAAGGTCATTGCAACCTCTCTTCTTTCATCTAAGGTGTCGAACTCCACTCGGAGTTCATCATTGTTATCCTCCAAACTTTGAACCTCTCGTCTGATAGTAGGTTCCCCTACCTCTACCGATAGCATGGCATCTGTTACATACGTGAGGTTGAACGGGGTTTCTCCGGTTGTTCCATGCGGTGTGCAACGGTACCCCTAAAGAACCTCTTGCAGCTCATCTACCCAAGCTCCCTTAGCACTGCCTAACCTTTTCTTTGACTCTGCCATGATGACTTTATTAGCTGCTTCAACATGTCCCTTCGTTTGTGGGTGTTCCACAGCTCGGTAACCGTTCGAACAATTTCTCTGCGCGATTGATCCAGTTCAGCGGATCGATCCCCTCGAACGGGCTCTCTCGTCTTCAAGTCCTAGTTGTAGTATTCGTTCTCTCTCCTCGTTCTCTAAGTTGGGCGGTCGGGTACCTGTCAAAGGCACTCTGACGCTCAAGTCAGTAATATGATCGAGCGGTCTGTAATGCATGTATATATTGCATCGTAAGCAGTCTGTCCTGAAATCGTACCTGAGACCTTTATTTATACTGGTTGTTATGAGCTTTTACTTGTTGTGGGCCTGATGATGACCCAATCATATCTTAATCTCCATTAGGGGCTTTAATGAGTCATTAGTGCTTAACCGTACCATCGACCTAATGATGGTCAGTAGGGTGGTCGGCCAAGGTTGTTGCTTGGATGGACGGCCTTGGGAAGACCGTTCGGTTTATGAATGGTCGGTTCTGGGACGACCTTAAAGGAGTCTGCCGTGGAGGACCGGTCCTGGGGGAGCCACCCGGTCAACCTTGGAAGAGTCAGCCTTATAGAACCGCTCGATCGACCTTGGAAAAGTCGCTTTGGGGAGTCGTTCAGCGTTCAATCAGTCTCTGAGAGTGATGCTCGGTTTATGGGTCGGGAGGACCGTACGGTAAACAAATCATTTTTTCAATGCCAAAAGTCATGTTTACGCGGACACACAAACCCTCCCCAATTTCCTTTCCGTAACGTTTTGTCCGATTCGTAAACCCTATTCGGTCAATTTCAGTTAAATTCGTAACCACATTTGTTACATTTTGTAATTTGCGAAAAAGAGTAAGCCAGCGCGAAAAAAAAAAGTTGGGGAATCGAGCACTAACTTTGCTGTTTAAGGCGAAGTATTGCATTGAATTTAAGTGAGGGTTTGGTGAGTTTTCTCTGAGTAATTTTAGGCAAACCGAAAATTGAGATAATATGAAAGCTTGGTGTAGTAGGACGATGAGACCAGGTGCCTAGAGGTGTCAATTTGATCCATGACCCCGGGGCTAGCCCTAACCCACTCTTGAAAAAGCCCCCTCTTAAGAAGCCCCTCAAATGGGGGCCAAAAAAAAGCCCCAACCCCCAAAGCCCCCTCTCAAGGGGGTTAGGGTCAGGGTTAAGGTGGGTTTAGCCCACTAAAATTTTTTTGGAAACTAAACTTCAACATTCTTAATAGTAACTATTAAAAGTATTAAATTTTATATTCATGTAATTGATTTCTTATTTTAAATTATTAAATAAAACTAATTAATTATAGTATAATAGAATATTTAATATTCAAAATAACCACTTTTTTAAATAATTAAAAACAATTGCAAATCACACACTTAATTTTATACAACTAAATAGTATTACAAATTTATTTTACTGAAATATTATAAAAATGCTTTATTTTGTTGTCAATTTTAATAAAATTATGTCTTATGTTGTAGACACCAATTATTAGAAAATTATATATAATTAGTAATATCAAAATAACCCCAAAGAGAGATAATAACATATTAATTTGATTTAATATTTGCACTACTTTTACAGTTCTTAAAAAGAATCATTGTTTTGTTTTTTCGACTTCTAAAATATCACTCAATCTGCTTTTAATTATTTAAAATTAAAAATAATTCAAAAATTTATTATCTAAATTTTTTTTATCAAAAATAGTATTAATATTTTATGTGTAAATTAAACTTATGTTTTGTTTTGTTTTTCTCTGTGATAATCTTTTCTCAAAATCACCATAAGATATATTATAAAAAGAAAGTTAATTTCTTAAAAATTTATAAAAAAATGAAAATTTTAAATAGACCTAAAGTACTAAAGAATGACAAATGTTATAGTGTTTCAATTCTTTAACTAACACATTAAATAATTTATTTTTAACTTTCAATTAGAACACATAAGATAAATGTATGTTTATGTTTATGTTTATGTTTATATTTATGTTTATGACATTTAAAATGTAAACATTTTGAGTGAGTAGTACGACGAGATTGAATTCTATGGGCGAATACAACTTCAGTCTGCACAAGGTTTATGAGTTTTTTCTTTTTATTTATTATTTTTGTTATGAACATGATTTGTTGAGTATAAAATGAAAAAGAAAATCATTTATATTTAATTTCTTTTTCAATAACTTTCTAAGAAAATAAAGAAGCCTATTTTTTTTTAAATTAAGAGCTTCAGTTAGAGAAAATCTTCTCTTAAATTTCAATTAGGATAATTTTAGATAAAAAGTTAATTTCTTACTTATAACTTAAAAAAAAGTGAAATTAAATATTTAAATTTCAAATTTATAAAATGATTCTTTAATTATATACTTAGAGAATCTAACTCAATAAATATTGTCATTTTGCTTTTGCTTCTTGATTTTAGAACTCTCCTCTTATAAAAATTTCAATTTATTTTCTATAGTAACTATTTTTGTAACAAATTAAGAGTGAATTATATTTTTTCTTGTATTCAAAATGAACATTTTTTCTAAAAAAAAGGCCCATGGGTTGACCCTGACCCATAGGGTTTTTAAAGATATTTTGACCCCGTGAGCTTTTTCTACGAGAGGCTTTTTGGCCCTGTGAATTTTTTTGGCCCCAATCCACGTGGGTTAGGGCCAAAGCATGTAAGGAGGGCCAAATTGACATGTCTACATGTGCCACATACTTATAAGGAAGCGCCTGCCCAATTTTTCCATGAATTTGTCACACCCCCACAAACACATCTTCTGAAAGATACTATCAGATTTTGGGACCTTACCAGAGTCCAAACTCTCCACATGCAAACATTTTCCGAAACTACACATCCGAATAAAAATTCGGATAAACAAATAAAAAATTGTAATGGAATTGGAGCGATGCACGTCACAGCCACTGACTCAAGCCACACACAGGCATCTACATCCAGACATCTCCCAATTCATCTCCTTTACGAGTCTCTGGCATTGTCTCCACAACTCCGTGGACCAACACATTTCTGCCACGTGGTCCTTCCCCCATCCACTTCGATTTTACCTTCTTCGCCACCTCCTCCACCGTGTTATATGTTATGCTCTGTTCCCTTTCCCAACATTTAACATCTACCACCTCTCAACCATATACCCTCCCATTCCCCTTCACAACCACATGTTCCAATTAATATTCCCACGCAACACGACAATATATAACCACAAAATCAACTCCTTCCATGTCCTAATAATTATAATAGTCAATTAAAACCCAACACCTCTTCTCACACACCCCCCAACTTTTATTATAATCATAAAACAATAATGTCACCCCTCATCTCTGCTTCCATCTAAAAGTAAAAAAAAAAATTACCTTTTACATTAATTAAGTAGATGTTGTGGAAAAATATTTAGATTAATTTTGGTGTTATTATATGGTGGTTGATGAAGATGGAAGAAAAAGATTAATGTAAAAAGTGGTGGAGTGACAAGTGGAATGGAAATTGAATGATGAAGTGGTGTGGATAAGGATAAAAAAACCAATCCATCTCCATAAGAAAAGAACAGTGTCCAGTGCTTCATTCCCACAATCCTTCGTTTACGTCAAAAACATTACCGCCCAAAACTTTCAGATGTCCATCTCAACGTCACCACCGCTTTTTCTTAATTATCCACTTTCATAAATGCCACGCTGTACAACAACCAAACCTTTTTTTACAGACACCGAATGTTATGTTGTGTTAATAGAACTAACAAACGTCCAAACACCAACCCACTGCGTTGCTTATATATACCCCCACAGGCAATTCACGTACAAACGTCAATCACACAACTTTAGAGTTCCAACTCAAACAGACGGAGAAAAATTAAATTATGACTTCTTGGCTGAGAGGCAGGTGCGTCGGGAAGGGCGCGTTTGGAGTTGTCAACGCGGCGGTTTCCAGAGCTGATGGTCGGGTATTCGCGGTGAAGTCCGTCGACCGTGGATTGGGGCACCCTCGTCGGCTGGAGGTGTTGGAGAACGAGATTGAGATTTTGAAACGCGTGGCGTCGCCACACGTGGTCGCTTATCTCGGCGACGACGCCACGTTCGAACACGGCGGAACGGCGTCGTTCAGGAACCTTCATCTTGAGTACATGCCAGGTGGCACCGTCGCTGATCTGGACCGCGCTGACGTGGACGAGAGTTTGGTTAGGCGCTACGCGTGGTGCCTAGTGAGCGCACTGCGTGACGTCCACGCGCGCGGCTTCGTTCACTGCGACGTCAAGGGGAGCAACGTGCTCCTCTCCGGCAACCGTGCGGCAGCGAAACTCGCTGACTTCGGCTCGGCAGTGGAAGTCGAAGTCCCGCAGGATTTGTTGCCCCGCGGGAGTCCGATGTGGATGGCGCCGGAGGTGGTGCGCCGGGAGCGGCAGGGGCCGGAGTCAGATGTGTGGTCGCTGGGTTGCACGGTGATCGAGATTGTCAACGGGAAACCGCCGTGGGAGGATCACGGTGTGGACACGCTGAGTCGAATCGGTTACTCGGACGAATTGCCGGAGTTTCCAAGCAAACTGTCAGAGCTAGGAAAGCATTTTCTAGAGAAGTGTCTGAGAAGAGAATGGAGAGAGCGGTGGAGCTGCGATCAGCTGCTGCAGCATCCATTTTTGCTTCCCTATGCCGTAGTTGAATCGTCGCCTCGTTGCGTTCTGGACTGGGTTGACTCGGAGTTCGCGGAGTCAGAACATAACGACCTTGAAGAAGAAGGAGGGTGGTTAGAATTTAACCGTGATGAAAATTCAGTTAAAAGTAGAATTAGTAAATTAGCAACAGAATCGAGGGTAAATTGGGAAACACAGGGTTGGGAAGCGGTGAGGGAAGTTGAGCTGAACGAAGAATCATGGTCATCGAGAACAACAGGTGAAACCGAAGAAGGGGTTAATTGGGAATTTAGCAATGTGGTGGGAGTAGGGAGTTGTGGGGAATGTTGGAACTGTGAAGGGGTAAATCGGGAAATAGAAGAGTTTGGTGAGGAGTGTAAGAGAGGTGGAGGTTGGGAAAAGGGAGTTTTGATAATTTACAGTTGTAAAACTTTGATACGATGTTATTGTTATAATATATTAATATTATATTATTGTAAAAGTTAATGTGTGCTTTAAAACCATTAAATGGTGAGTTTTAATGGTTTTGAACGTTGCCACCCAACGTTCATTTTCTTTCAAATGTTAAAAATTGTTTTTAATTAAATCATTTATGGGTTTTAATTTACTTTTATTTTCTTGATTCTTTCCAGCTCTATAGATAGGGAGCTCCTCCTCCATTCCAAGACACACCAAAATTCACTCTCTCTCATTTTCTCTTTTCTGAATTTCTTTCTTCAACTCTTTCTCTCTTCTAAAATTATTCTGGGTTATTCTTATACTCTGTTAAAGAGTTACTTGCTAGTTCTGAGATCCTCAGACATTCTGAGAAGTTCCTGTTGTATCCTGGGGGACTTGCGCAACACACCGCGGATAAGTCCTTAAGGACAGTGACTCTACACGCCTCAGGAAATACTATTTTTGTCAGCTTTTCCAACAATCTTAAGGACTTATGGCTGACATCAACAACATGCCTTCAGAGAGCCAAACCATTGCTTCCGGAACCCAGACGGTCTTCGCAAAATCTCTTCCGGACGTGTCAAAGATCGAGATTTTCTCTGGACAGAACTTCCGACGCTGGCAAGAACGCGTTTCCACCCTTTTAGACATGTATGGAGTTGCTGCTGCTCTTTCATCCCCGAAGCCCGACTCCACTATTCCTTCAAACTCAAAACTAGTTGAAGAGTGGACTTACGCGAACAAGGTATGCCGACACACTTTGCTTAGTGCACTTTCTAATGATTTGTTCGACGTGTACTGTTCGTACAAGGAAGCAAAGGATATTTGGGACTCGTTGATTCTCAAATACACTGCCGAAGATGTAGTCAGACAAAGATTCGTCATAGGAAATTACTACCGTTGGGAAATGATTGAAGACAAGGACATAAAAACTCAAATCAATGAATACCACAAGTTGCTCGAAGACATCAAAGCAGAAAACATTCTACTACCGGATGAATTTGTTTCAGAACTTCTGATCGAGAAATTGCCGCCATCCTGGACAGATTACAAACAACAGTTGAAACACAGGCACAAGCAAATGTCCCTACCAGAACTCATTACACACATAATAATTGAAGATACCAACAGGAAGGAGTCTGCTACTACAAGGGCCAAAGCTTTATCTGCGAAAGCAAATATGTTAGAAGTAAAACCTGCTCCAAAAAGGTACGAATACAAATCTGATCACAAAAAGAAAAATAATTTTCTTAAATCTCGTCCCCATGAATCTAAACCCACCTTTAAAAAGAAAGGAAATTGCTTCGTATGTGGGAAGCCAGGCCATCATGCACCACAGTGCAGGCGTAGAGCGAGAAACGACAATCCTCCTAGGGCCAATATAGCCGAAGGAGATGACATTATTGCTGCGGTCGTTTCTCAAGTGAATCTGATGACCAATGTGAGCAAGTGGGTAGTAGACTCTGGTGCTACTAGGCATATCTGTGCAAACAGAAGTGCTTTTACCTCTTACACTAGTGTAGGGGATGGAGAAGAACACGTCTACCTCGGTGATTCCAGGACCACTCCTGTTCTGGGAAAAGGAAAAGTTCTTCTCAAGCTCACATCTGGAAAGACTCTGGCCTTGAGTGATGTGCTACATGTGCCATCAATCAGAGTTAATTTAATCTCTGTAGCACTATTGGGAAAGGTGGGGGTTAAAGTGTCATTTGAGTCAGACAAGATCATCATGACAAAAAATAATGTGTTTGTGGGGAAGGGATATTGTGATCAAGGACTCTTCATTCTAAATGTTTCTGAAAATATTAATGAATCAAGTTCTTCTGCTTATATTGTTGACTCGTATGATATATGGCATGCTAGATTAGGACATGTGAATTCTTCGTATGTTTTAAAATTACAACGACTAGGATTGATTAATATGCATGATAAACAGAGTATAAAATGTGATATATGTGTAGAATCTAAATTAACAAAGAAAACATGTTTTTCTGTAGAACGCCAAACTGAGCTATTAGAGTTAATTCATACTGATTTAGCTGATATGAAACAAACCATGTCTAGAGGAGGTAAAAATTATTTTGTGACCTTTATAGATGATTATTCTAGATATACCAAAGTTTACTTAATCAAACATAAAGATGAAGCTTTTGATGTATTTTTAACCTATAAGGCAGAAGTAGAA